>QEPC01000715.1:1017364-1030710 GCA_003113815.1 Sphenodon punctatus
CCTCCATGCTCAGCGTGACCCCCGGCTCCCCCACCCCCTCCTGTGCTGTCTCCCCCTCCACCACCACCACCGCCAGTGCCCCTGCCTCACCCGCCTCCACCTCCTTCTCGCCCCTCGCTCTCTCCTCCGCCTCCACTCTCTTCCTCCTCTTCCCTCCTCGCTCCATCCTGCCACGTTAGCCAGCCACATTTTCCCCTTTAAATCTCCCTCCTGTGAGTGTGTTGATGCCGGTTGCCTGGCAGCGCCGTTACGTACATTGCCCACACCTGGGGATCATTTCTTTTGATCCCGGGAAGTGTTTGGCATCCAGACGTTACGTTTGGTTGATCACGGGTGGGGATCTCATTGACCACGCGTCCATGGGAATTGGTGCGGAGAGCCCGGGAAGCGTGGTTGAAATTGACCCCGCATGGGTATTGAGCGTGGTGAACATCTGGCGGCCACCATACAGATGTTCAGGGCTCTTTGGCCCTGCCGCTGGGTTGAGCGTGGTTTACTGTGGTTGAGCGTGATCTCGTAACGTCTGAAAATATCCATAGTGTCAGGTCCCTAAACTTTGAGTTCCTGGAGTGGTGACTGACTAGCTCACTTGTGCCATCCTTTCAGTCTATTGTAGACCCAGCCACTCTGCCCTTGAGACCTGGTCTCCCTAATTTGCCAGGGCTGGGCCTCATCTCATGTGTGCCTTAGTCCTTGCCTCACCTCCAAGCTTCATAAGTGGTTGCCAGACAGGATACAAAGCTTGTTGGTAGCACCAGGAAGCTGGATGAAACAACACAGTCCTTGCTCTCAGGTCTGTTTTTTTTCCTAGCTCACCTTTGTCTATGCTCTGGCCTAGCTCGTCCTCCAACCTTGTCTGTTCTGCCTTGTTCCCTGCCTTGTCTCTTGCTCCCTCTCATCCTTGCCCGCTGCCCCACAGCCATGGTCCTGGACCTTTTTGGTTTCCCTATTCCCCCCCTTGTTTTTGAGTTCCAGTCCCTGGCCCTGATCCTGTGCCCCAACTATACTGTCAGTTCAAGTCCCTGATACCCCTCACCACTGTGTTCCTTATACATACCCGAATGACAGGGTATATTTGTCTACAACAGAACCATCTTTATTTTCTTTTGGAGGAACTGAACATATAGTCAATGAAGAATATTTCACAATAGTTACATATTGCTTGGTCCCGATTTTAATAAAAAAGGTTAATTTCCCAGTTTATCTGTGTGGCAGAGTAAAGCCACAAAGGGCTGGGAACCCTTTAAGATAGTTAATGTTGGCCTAGTAGAGGCACAAGCAATGCTGCAAAAGCACCAACAGGGATAGGATTGTGCCTAAGTGGTTTTGCACCTGGCAAAGGGCGTGGCTCAGGTCAGCCCTGGGAAGCTATTCTGGGAAAGCTAGAGGAAGCAGTTCAGTCTGGTGAAGGCTGCTGATGGAGTAGGAGCCAGGAGATGGGCTTGAAGACTGCTGCTGTAAAGGGATGGACTTATGAGAGACTGCTGGGAAAGCAGGTAAAAGGGGCTGGGAGCTCTTAGAAGCAAACAGGGGTTGCCTTGTCTGAATAGGGCATAAAACCTGAGAGGCTGCTGCGGAGGTAGCTTTAAACTGAGTCAGCTCACTGCAAGCAGAGAGGCAAGCAGACTGCTTGGCCTGAGAGAGACTATGGTGGAGGCAGGTTGAATAAAATAGACTTTTCTTGCTAATTCTCTGAGTGAGACTGCTGCTTGGGCCCTGATCCTCTCTGACTTACTGTTGGCTAGGCTTCACCCTGTTACAATCGGTTTTATTTTTATTTGCACCAACATGACTTTATTGTTTGCAATGATTAAAATGTGGATCGAACACACACACATCCTCCCCTCCCACCCCCAAATGCCTCAATTGATGAAGCAATGTTTTTGTGCTTTAATTAGACAGTAGAAATCTATGCAACTGTCTTAATTTGGCTTTCAGCTGTTTACTTTTTGTCAGTAAAATCCATATACTTTAAAGGAGATCTCCACTATAATTGAAAGTGTTATTGAACTAAACACAATTACCAATGTTTATCTCATTACAGACTGCTGCTGGCACCCAAAGCGGAAGTCAAACTAGTTTTCTTTTTGGCATTCTTGTTAGGATTTTTTAATTATTTTTTTTAAAGTGCCTCTAATTCAATCCAGGTAGTAACAATCACTGCTGTCAAATCTAAAGGGAAACACGGCCTTAGACTAAATTTATGATCAGTCTAAATTCCAGCAACTTCAAAATATTAAATACTTTAGTAGCAAAATAAAGCTGAAACCACTGATATTTGTGTTCTGCCTTCTAATTTTGTTCAGGGAAAAATCCAGGTATGTGTAGTCTTGGGGTGAAGAACCGCATCCTGGTGGTCAAATATAGCCTGTGGCTAGCTTTTTATTTGGTCTCTTTCCATTCCCTGGATCTGAACCCCGAATCTTACTACTACACTGAAAGACTGGTCTCATGGTAGGGGAGTAGAAATAAGGACATGCATACAGAAATAGGGGACAGATTCATGGTATATAGTCATGATCTGCTGCCTCCTCTTCCTCAACACACCTCTTAATCACACTTGCCCCCAACTTCTATGCAGCCTGCAGAGCTTGTTGTAATTTACAAACTGGTTCCAGGGAGGGAAACGGTTCCTCGCTGCAGGTGTAGCCTATGCAACCACACAATTGCATTGTGGGGGCCCTAAGAGGGGCCATGAATAAGCTTTAAATCACAATGTGAGTGTGAGAAGCACTACTATAAAATACGGGCTCTGAGGGTCTCGAACACAGGGAGTGCAGGTGATTCAGGAGGGGACCTCCAACACATGAGACCAAAGAACAAAGCACAAATAAAACATAACAGTCGAATCACTGGTGTAGCATAAATGCCCACAGACCTGCAATGGAGGTGCCATGGCACCTGAAGGGGATATTACGTTTAACTCAACTTCAGTATTTAACGATGGTAATATTTCCCCTTTTTCCTGTGTAAAATGGGGGCCCACACCACCATATTACAAAGGGCCCAACTTCCCTGAATCTAGCACCAACATAGGTATACATACATTAAGGGCTTTCTTAAATCCTCAAATTCACCCTTGCATTAAGGTTCCCAACTATTTTTTCAGGACAGTCCTATTTTTCCTATTGCTGTCTAGGGACGTGCAAACGCAGTTCAGAAGTTTGGAGTTTGGCCTGAACTCACCCAGTTCAGAAGACCGAATCCAAACTGAACCCAATACTGAACTCTGAAATGACTGAACAGTTAGGTTGGTTCGGATCAAGTTCAGATGAGTTAGGGTGGCAAAAATGTGTCCCTGGAAGCCAAAACATGACAGGGAGGGAGAGTCAGCTGAGGGGCAGACTTCCAGGCACCAGGGGTGGAGAAGCTTGGAGTAGCAGCCAGCCTGCCCAGTCACTATCCCTTTTCTCCTCAGACCACTGGCTTCGCAGGCTATGATTGATCACGAGCTAGGCTGCACAGAGCCAATGGGGCTTGAGGTGAGACGGGCACAGCAAGTAAGAAAACTCATTACCATCCCCCCTTCCAACACCTTCTGAGCTAGTCACTGTTCCTGACAGCAGGAGTTTTCAGAAGGGTCTCTCTCCAAGCAGTTTGTGTACCTACTATCAACCCAATCCATTGCCATCCTCCCCCTATATCACCCATCCAACCCATTTACCTCCATATTATCATTTATTTAGATTATATTAGATAGATTTAGGTGTTTTTATTTTTACCCCTCCCTGTGTTCATCCTCCCCCCTCCATTGAATCCTTACTTTCCCTCTCCCTCTATATATTAAATCCCTGATCCTCTTTCCCTGTTTTTGGATTTATTTAGAGGAGGATTATTAGATTGATTTAGGTTTCATTTCAGTTTGTACCCCCCCCTAGGGATGGTTGAACAGAACGCCGTTCGAATGTTTGGATGTTTGGTTGGAAAACCCGAGTTTGGGTTCGGTTGTTCGGTTCGGCAGAGTTCGCTTCGGCCAAACTTGGCCTAACATTCAAAAAAGTGCTATCGGTACCAAAACCTAAATCTTTTTCATATCGGTATTTTTGGCCCTGAAACCACCCCTGGTGTCCACCCCTGGTTCCAGGAAGTCTACTCCTCAGCTGCCTCCTCCTTCCAGTCATGTTTTTCCTGCCCAAAGTCACGTTTTTCCTGCCGCTGAACTCATCCAAACTCACCCATACTTTTTCGAACTGTTCGGAAGTTCGAGTGTTCAGTTCGGAAGTTCGGTTAGGTCATCAGAACAGGCCAAGTTCGGGATGAACTCCGAACCGCATTCGCCTATCATACCCCTCCCTCTGTTCTTTGTGTTTCCCCCCCCATTCCTGTGTAATATTGTATAGATAGATAGATATTAGATATAGTTAGTTAGTTGCTATAGATAGATACATAGTTGTAGGATAGTTAGCTTAGTTATATAGATAGAGATAGTGTTAGTGTGTAGTTAGTTATTCAGTTTTTATATTTTAGAGTATGTTTGTAGGACTAGGCCTTTACATATAATATTGACTTACATAGTTTTTGGATAGTTAATACTAGGGGTGGGAAACCGGTAGAATCCGGTATCCAATAATGCCGGTATCGGGCGTACCGGCATTATCGGATTCGGCCCAGTAATCCGGACCCGGTACCGGATTCCAGGGTACCGGATTTTTTTGCATTGCAGCCATTTTTAAATGGCTGCAATGTAAAAAAATTTAAAGACCCAGCCAAACAGTTTTTTAAAAGAAAAACCCTCCCCGAGTCCAGGCTGCGCGGGTGGAAGGGGGGACACCCCCCACCCACCCTGCCCAGCCTGGCTTTTTGTTTAAAAAAAAGAACAGAGTCAGACCCGGACCCGGACCCGGAGGCGGAGGCGAAGGCGAGGGCGGAGGCAAGCCCACCCCCCCAGCAGCAGCGGCCGCGGCGTCCCCGCAGCCGCCGGTAAGTATGACTCGATCCCTGGGGGGGGTGGGTAGTTTAACACCCCCACCCCCCCAGGGATCACCCCTACAGTGCGCTTGCCGCTTACCTTTGGGAGCTCCGGCGGCGGCGGGCGGTCCGGCGGCCTCAGCGCCGGCTGTGGCTGCCGGCGTCAGGACGCTCTAGGCCTTCCGGTGAAACCCGGAAGTTCCCCGGAAGGCCTAGAGCGTCCTGACGCCGGCAGCCACAGCCGGCGCTGAGGCCGCCGGACCGCCCGCCGCCGCCGGAGCTCCCAAAGGTAAGCGGCAAGCGCACTGTAGGGGTGATCCCTGGGGGGGGGGGGGTGTTAAACACCCCCCCCAGGGATCGAGTCATACTTACCGGCGGCTGCGGGGACGCCGCGGCCGCTGGTGCTGGGGGGTGGGCTCGCCTCGCCTCGCCTCTGGGTCTTACTCTGTTCTTTTTGAAAACAAAAATCCAGGCTGGGCAGGGTGGGTGGGGGGTGTCCCCCCTTCCACCCGCGCAGCCTGGACGGGGGAGGGGGAGGGATATTTCATTGGTTTCAATGGGGACACAGCGCCCCATTGAAACCAATGAATTAAATCCGGTACCGGTATACCGGATTTAATCCGGGAATCCGGTTTTCCTAGAACCGGTAACCGGTAAATCCGGTAGCCGGTATTGGGCCCGGGGTCCCACCCCTAGTTAATACTATAGTTAGAGTTAGTGTAGAAAATATAAGAAAAAATTGAATTTTTATATATATATAATATATATGCATTTTTGTTGGAAGACATGGAGAAGGGAAGTAGGAGAGGTTGGTCTGCTGCCCGTAAGGTGGGCAATGGGGCATGTGGCAGCGGTGGTAGGAGTAGAGGCCTGCCAGTGGAGTGGCAGCAGCCGCCAGAGCCCAACACCACGCCCCAAGCTTTGCAGGCATGATTTTGGGAGACAGGGTTCAGAGGCTCCCGGAAATAGTGGCACTAGTCTGGGGGTGGTTGAGCATTGCCTCCTGCCAGCATCCTCCAGTGCCATGCAGGGCACTGGAAGGCCTGCAGGATATGAGGCTGTGGCTTTCGCTACTGCTGAAGGAGCAGGTGCTTTGATTGTTCCTCCAGGACCACCAATGTCCCCTATTGTAAAGGTGATCCCCAGAAGTCCAGGGCTGGTGGATACCAACCTGGCTGCTAGAGGCAGGGCCCGATCCCCGGGCAATGGCAGGAGGGAGAGCAGCAGCAGCAGCAGCAGCTCTAGGGGGCACAAGGAGGAGAGTGTCAGTAGCATGGTGGGCAGTCAAGCCTCAGGGTCCCACTACTCCCCTTCACGGGACATCACAGTGATCGAGGACAGTGAGGCAGAAGAAGACACTAGTCCCACAGAGGAGACATCTGGAGCAGAGGCGATGGCTGTCCCTCCTCCCAGAGCTGTGTCATCACCACCAAGTTCTACCCGTCCCACCAGTGCTGGCAGTAGCAGTGCATCACCTGGGGCAGGCCAGAAGGCGGCGGCGGGGGGTGTGTGGATACTCTGTCTGGGCACATTTCAAGCTGGTGCGGGTGGATGATTCCAGGGAGGTGCAGTGCACTGTGTGCAGTAAGGTGGTGACACATGGGCAGGTGCTTGACAACCTTGGGACAAGTGCCATGGTGAGGCACCTGAAATCATGCCACAGCGCTCTGCTGCTAAGCAGGAAAGCAGGGGAAGTGGATGCCAGCAGGTTCCCGACTGCAGCGGCCAGTCACCTGCCTCCTTCAGTGGGCAAGCATCCTGCACCAACTGCTGCCTCTAGCAGCAGGAGCAGTATTCCTGCTAAGGGGGCAGAACAGTAGCAAGAGCCTCATCAGCTGCATCAGTCCACCATGGAGGAGCTGTGGTGGGGGCAGCTGCCAAGGCCATCGGCAGCTGGAGGGAGGTGTGGCTATCAAGAGAAAGTCAGACGCCTGTTGGGTGAAATGATTGTGCTGGATGGGAAGCTTTTCTCCATTGTATATGACATGGGCTTCAAGCGGCTGCTTGGGTTCCTGGCCCCCTAGTTTAAGCTGCCATCCCGCACCACCCTGAGTCTGAATGTGGTGCCAGAGCTGTACAGGGCTTTGAAGGAGCGGGTGAGGGGGCAGGTGCTGGGGGGGCTACTGTCCACTTCACCATCGACCTATGGTCCACCAGGAACACCCAGCATTTCTACCTGGCAGTAACAGTGCACAGGTGGCAGGACACAGAGGCAGCTTTGGGGAGTGGCCGGAGGGGTCCCAAAACATGGTATAGGTGGGCCCTGCTTCAGGCACAAGTCATGGACAACCCCCACACCTCCAGGAACATCGAGGCAGCCCTGACTGCCAAGGTGAGGAAGTGGGTCACGCCAGGTGCACCCTTCACCAAGGGATGTGTGGTGATGGACAACACGGCCAATGTACTGAAGGCAGTTCATGACGGGGGCTTCACCAGCATCCCTTCTGCCGAACACATCCTTCACCTGGTGGTTAAGGACACTAGGCTTGGGGCATAAGGGGATTGGGGAAGGCATACTTAGCTCCCTGATTGAGCGGGGGAGGAAGCTGGCAGGGTCCTTCAACCAGAGTGTGAAGGGAAGTGAGCTCCTCCAGGAGAAAGCGGCCGAGCAAAGCTCCCAAGTGCACCAGCTCATCCAGGATGTTTCTCCATGGTGGAATTTCACCTTCCTGATGCTCGAGCGAATTTTTGATATGCCCTGCTTCAGGTTCAACTGGTGACGGACAGTGGGGCATCTCTGGGTTACAATGGGACAGAATGGGAGATCCTGGATCACACAGTCTCTGTGCAAAGCCAATTCCTGGCCATGACAGAGACCGTAAGCATCTCCACCACCACCCTCAGCCAGGTGACCCCTCTGGTCCATAGTCTCCACAGGAGGTGGGACGAGATTCCCACAGGAGGTGGGACGAGGGGACAGGATTGTGGCCCTTAGGGCAGGAAGCTATCCAATGAGGTGCTTGACCTGGTGCAGAAGCTGAAGGCAGGGCTGAGGGTGTGTTTTGACTAGCTCCTGCAATGGGAACAATATGTCCTGGCAACAATGCTGGACCCCCGAGTCAAGGACAGCATGGCACATGAAACCGTGCTCTATGGCCTCCGGAAAGGTGCGCTGGTGAACAGGGTCCAGGAGGCAGTGCGGGCTATGCAGCAGGATGCCCCTGGGGATGGTGGGAGCAGCCACCCTTTTAAGCCAGGTGAGACTATCCCTGCCCCCCGCTCTAGCGGTAGTAGCACCAGCAGCAGCAGCACTCCTATTGGTAGCAGCAGCACAAGCAGCTCAGCCTATTTGAAGGCCACTCTCGGGAACATGATGTTGTGCACAATAGAGCAAGCAGCGTGGCTGAGGGCAGTGGTGGAGGTGGTGCCCAGTCAGAGATACGAGAGGGAGTATGATGGCACTTCAGCAGCTGTGGAGACCTACCTTGAGGAGGAGGAGCCCTGTATCAATCTCAGCAGCGATTCCTTGGCCTATTGGGCCAGCAAGGTCAACATGTGGTCAGCCCTGTCAAACGTAGCCAAGGGTATACTGTCTTGCCACCAACCAGTGTCCCCAGTGAGTGGGTGTTCTCCATGGCATGGGACATTTGCTCCCCGCACTGCCTGAGACTGGGGGCCAAGTTGGTGGAGCAGTTGCTCTACTTGAAGGTCAACCTTCCGCTGCTGGGATCCCCCGAGCTTCCCCTGGACAAGGAGTGATGGTGCAGTGGCACACACCATCCCATGCCAGGGGAAGTCTTGGGACAGGGGGCTCCTCCTCCTCATTCTGGGCTAGGGCTACTGCTGCTGTGCTGTGGAGGTGCTGATCCTCCCTCCCAATACCTGGCTCCTACCCTGCCTCTCTCTCTTTATCTTACATACTAGATGGCATCTGCCAGCTTATCTGACTGACTCCATGATGCAGGGTGGCATTTTGGGAAACAAACTGTAAGCCCTCCAGCCGGCCTCTAGCTAGATGATCTCGCCCCACCAATCTGACTGACTCTCTCTCTCTCTCTCTCTCTCTCTCTCCACAGTCTTTGCCAGCCTATCTGAGTGCCCTGCCAGAGTCCCAGCCTACCTTGCCTTCCCTACTGCCTCTCATGCCACGCTGCCTGTCTGCTCGCCCAGGTTACTGCCAAGCTCAAAGCCTGCCTCAGCCCACCTTCCTGCCTCTCATGCCACAGTGCCTGTCTGCCCATAGGTTGCTGCCAAGAGAGAGAGAGAAATAAGAGAGAGAGAGAAAGTCTCCTCACTGCTAGAAGGAGAGACAGACACGATCCTACCCATGCTGTCACTTGCACTATATGGCCAGGGGGGGGAGAGGTAGAGAGAGAGACTCCCCGCTAGAACGAGATAGATGGGCATGGAGTGGTGTATCCAGTTCAAGCTGGCTTCCATCTCCCAGAACCAGCAAGAGCTCTCATCAGTGCCCACATCCACCAGCAAAACTACCAGAATGAGTTGGAAAAAATAATAACACACAACGTATTATATGTGCCTCCCTGCCTGCCTGTGTGCATTCGTCTACCTGCTACCACCTATCGCATGATTGAATGAAGTGTGCCCAACCATGCACTAATTCTATGGCTATCATCAACTCCCATAGGCTATCATTCCACTATACCTGAATCAGTCATGCCCGCCAGTCCCAGGAACCGTCAATGAGATTCTGGGACCATCATTCCAGTCAATGAGGGCTGTCATTCTATTCCACTGAATCCAGAAGCCTGGTGCCTGCATGCTAGCCTCCCCGCCTCCCCCCCAGCCTACTCCTCTGCACCCACCCGCGGATGCCCGCTGAAGCTAGCTGCTGGGGAAAAAAGCCCCTTTGACCACCAGCACCTGCCACCCACTGTCAAGGAAACTGTCTCTCTTTCTCTCTGGCACACTCACACAGACACAAGCCCTGCCCCTCCTGGGGGGCTGTCTGCAAGTTGAGTCCCTGCTGCTGGCACATCTTTGGGTTAATACCTTATACATGTGGTGTCAGGTGCTGCTGGTAGAGATCAACAAGCTGTATGAGATTCTGCCACCTGCCAGTACAGAGGGATAAAACATTGGGCAGGTCAAACAAAGCTCGTAGCAACAAATATAACTTTTATCAAAACTTATCCAACAACAACATTATAAAACTAAAACCAAAAATTATAAGCTAGAAAGGAATCTTATTACTTAAGGGGTCTACTCTTAGTCTCTGTCGCCCGGAACCTGGGGGAATGGCAAAAGGGGCACACAGGGCTGAGGGGCAGGCACCCCATGCTCCAGCATTTGGAAGCCATGGGCCAAAGCAAAGTCCACGGCCCCTGCGATGGCTGCATGCCACCTGGAGATGGACTAGTGGTAGAGTGCCAAGTCATCCATCTTGGTGGAGACGTACTGGGAGTACACCTCCACCTTTTTCTCCACCTTGACCTCCTGGAACTTGACCACCAACTGGTTATCCCTATTTAAGGCTTGCAGCTATATCCCATACAGAAAGTCCTGGGTGGGCTTCTCCACTTCAGCCCAAAAGGCCTTTGCTTCTGCAGACTCCTCCTGGGCGGACTCCTCAGTGGAGCTAGAGGAGGGGGAAGGGCTTTGATGGTGGTGCTTTTGGGTTTCCTTCCCCCCCTTCTTCTGGCGATGATGCTCCACCAAGGCCACACCAGAGTCCTGCTGCCTAGTGACCTTTTCCCTGTGGAGTTTTTCAATATGGGCGATAAGTCCTGATGTGGTACCCTGGTTGCCCCTTTTAAATGTATTGCCGCATACCTAAAGAACATAAAAAGATAGGAACGTAAGAAGTGTCATACTGTGTCAGACCAATGGTCTGTGTCAAGCCGTGCCTGAATTCTGTCTCCACAAGTGAGTAGGTGTCCAATCTCTCTCTGCAGGGGACTTCCTAACAGGTCATAGGGCAATCCATCCATTCCCTGTTGTTCCAGCCCCAGTGCCTTACCGTGCAGATGGCAACTCCATTCTGCTTCTTAAACTAGGGCCAGACATTGGACCTCATGTGCCCGCTGTCTGGCAGTGGAAACCTCCACATCGATGGGGTTCTAGTGGTCCTGCAGGCAGCAGCAGGGGTATGTGTGTGGCATCATCACCTTCTCTGAAACAGGAACACATAAACAACACCTAAGTAAATAATATCATGCATTTATTGATGCCTCTAGTCCTCCCTCATTGGGGTGCTATGGTAGGGATGGCAAATGGAGAGACCCTTCCTGGCATGTGCAAATCCTGCCCTTATTTAGGTGCTAGGGATGGCAACTAGAAAGACCCTGGCTGACACATGCAAATCCTGCCCTTATTTGCATGCTAGGAACGGATAGCAATGGAGACCTTGCATGGCACGTGCAAATCCTGCCCTTCTTGGGGTGCTAGTGATGATAATGAGAGACCCTTGCTACGGATGGGTTGGCACATGTTTGGGTGGGTGTTTCCTTCGGCTCGTGCCTGACTGCTGGAAGAGTCCCCCACAGTACCCTCTCTCTCTCTGTGGCAGACATCCGCTGATGCCCACTGTTTGTACCTGACTGTCCACCACCCACACACCAGTGAGCTCGCGCTAAAGGATTGTATTCTTATCTTCTTGTTCTCAAAGTAAAAAAAAAGTTTAAAAACCTGGAAGCACCTCCTGTGCCCGGCTCTTGATCCTCTGAGGAGCCGACCTCCATCAGCAAAGTTCCAGGGGCAGCAACCTCCACCACCGACTCCGCCACTTTGGCCTGCTTCTTCTACTTCCTTCCCCCTGTTGATATTCACCCTCTTCATTTTTAAAAAAAAAAAACCAAAACAGCCAAACAACAGTCACACACCAACTCACCAACCAGCCAAATCAACAGTCAAACTAACACAACCAACACAAACATTGCCAAAACACACAAAACAAACCCAAACACCCAGTCAGCCACACCACACACGCTCTCTCCACACAAGCTCCGCACACACTCAAATTTACGGTTTCCAACGTGATCACGGAACGAACCATGCGATACCTAGGCCGAAATTGAAACAAATTTCGAACGACTGAACTAAACCAAATGCCACCGAACCAAACGACTGAACCCGAACTCGGTCCCGGGAATGAATGACTGAACCAGAACTCAGCTCCCGAACCAAACGACCGAACCACCAAACCACGATCTGTTCGCACATCCCTATTGCTGTCCTGAAAGAGGAATTAACTACTTTGGGAAATCCATATACTCCTAATGATGATGACGATGATTATGATGATGATTGATTGATAACTATTGTTTAAATTAGAGACTTACTACTGTGGATGCCTTCAGTTTGAACTTCTACCTCCACTGAACCAGGCACTGAGCAGAGTCAGTGGGCATTTTTAAACACGTTAAAGTTCCAGATGCTTAAATCTTCTGGGTTCACAAGCTGACAAGTAAGTTCCGGATGCATTTTTCACACACACAGTACCCTGACACAACATTCTAACATCCGAACCGCATTCCTTTCACCCATCCCTAGTTCCTGGATGCATTCTTCACACAAATGCTGCCCAGTGGCAGCCTAAAGTAGCCGCAGCTGTCAATGTGACGGGCTGCCATGAAAACCAAAGCCGCTTACCAGGAGAAGTTTTTACAGACAAAACTTCTGAAGGTGTTTCATGGAGAAGTTCAAAGATCTGGATGTTTAAGATCTGGGTGAGTGATTTAGTCAAAAAGAAAGTTCAGGGTGTAAAAGCAAACATCCAGGAGAAATGTGTATGTAAAAACACCCATTGTGGCTGATCCCATGGCCTGTGCACATGTGAGTTCTGTGCACCTGCATGCACATGTGCGGTTCTATTTGGCATAGTGTGCCTGCAATGGAGGTGCGAGCAGGGGATCCACGGGTCTTTGGATCAACCCCCTTGATGTGTGACTGTCACGGTACAGGGGGGGGAAGGGGAGCAGGAAGGAAGGGAAAGGCACGTGAGAGATAGGTTAGCCACAAGGAACCCTCTCCCTGGAAAAGGGCGGCAGTCTCGTATGATCGGATCTCTCTGGGTTAGTAAACGGTCCCTCAGGTTGGTAGGTGGGCTTTCCCTCTTAGTTAGAAGGCAACCCGAATCATCATAGGGACTACGAGAGCAACCAATTGCCCCAGAGGGAAGAAGGGAGGGAAAAACAGTAGACACAAGACCCACTCTCTCAGGGAAATACACGGGACCCTGGGCACCGTGATTGTCAGTGAGGGAATAGGGGGAAAGGGAAAACAGGGCCAGGGGAGGGGACAAGGGAAAGGCACAGGGGTTAAGGACCAGGGGGAACAGGGGTGAGGGATAGGAACAGACAACGTTACAAGGGAGGCTGATGGAGGATAACTGAGCTAGGATCCCAAGAGCAAGAAGGGGAAGGTGGGGCGGGGTTCAAGGGGGTACACCTACAAGCAATCTGGACAAGACAAAGCACTCTCACAACCAAACACTCACCCACTCTCTCCTCACTTCGCACGACGGTCACACAGGGGGG
>QEPC01000715.1:1032537-1061252 GCA_003113815.1 Sphenodon punctatus
AGAAAAGATTACACACTAGTTAAAACCAGTACGATGTTGCTTTCACACTGCTGTTAAGTGCGGATTTATTGAAAACGGACAGCAAAAAGGTAGGTTTGAGTAGCTTTTCAACACGCATTGCTTTAGTGCGATATTGACTCCATTTAATCAAATTTAAGTGTTCAGACAGGCATGAAACATTCGTTTTTTTAAAAAAATCGCACAAATCAGAACGTCTGAATCCCCTCTATGCTAACTACTATGTATATCTATCTATCTATCTATCTATCTATCTATCTATCTATCTATACAATATTACACAGGGGGAAACACAAAGAACACAAGGAGGGGTACAAAACTGAAATGAAAATCAGTCTAATAATATTCCTACTCTAAATAAATCCAAAACTTAAAACAGCTGAAGGAAATCAGGGATGGAATAAGAGGGAGAGGGGAAAGGTTTTAATTGAGGGGGGAGGGAGGAAGGAAGACTGAACACAGGGAGGGGTAAAAACAAAAAAATAACACCTAAATCTAGCTAATATAATCTAAAAAAATGATAATATGGAGGTTAATGGGTTGGATGGGTGAAATAGGAGGAGGATGGCAATGGATTAGGAATAGGAATGAACAAAAACTGTTGGGAGAGAGGGAGCCTTCTGAAACGCCTGCTGTTCAGGATCAATGACTTGCTCAGAAGGTGTTGGGAAAGGGGGAGTCAATCAGTTTTGTTTCTTGCTGCGCCCACCTCACTGCAAGCCCCATTGGCTCCATGCAGCCTAGCCCGTGGCCAATCGCAGACTATGAAGCCAATGGTCTGTGGCGAAAAGGGATGGTGACTTGGCAGGCTGGCTGCTACTCCAAGCCTCTCCACCCCTGGTGCCTGGAAGTCTGCTGCTCAGCTAACTCCTCCTCCCTGTCACATTTTGCCTTCCAGTGACACGTTTTTTCCACCTGAACGTGATCCAAACTGATCGAACTGTTTGGTCATTTCGATGTTCAGAATCTAGTTCAGTTCAGTCAGTTTGTGTTCGGATTTAGGTTCAGGTTCGGTCGTCCGAACAGGCCGAGTTCGGGCCAAACTCCGAACTTCTGAACTACGTTCGTCCATCCCTAGAGATTTGTGTTTCAAACAAAGAAGTGTTTTTCTCTCCTTCCTACCCTATTACTTTCTAAAGGTGAATGAGAGACTGCTTGCTCGAGTGCTTTAATGATTAGGCAAGTTTGTATTTGTAGATATTATTTGGTAGGGATGTGGGAATAGGATGGAGTTCAGATTTTTGGGCTAAAAACTTAATTCGGGTTTGTGGGTTTGGTCCTTCAGAGTTTGGACCCTCCTTAACGTTCAGAAAGTTCAGTCTCATTTGGAGGCTTTAGGTGCTCCAGGGACCCCCAGGGGTGTCAGGGGTGTCATGGCAGGCTGTCTGAGACACAGAAGTAGCAGAGACCGGGAAGGATTAGCGCTTGGAACCCCGGGATTTCTGGGTAGGCAGGCTTGGCTCTTGGCCCCTGGAGGTGCCCATGGTGCTAGGGCTGTCTTTCTGAGACCCAGTGGCAGAAGTAGCAGCAGAGGCCGGGAAGGCTTGTGACTTGGTGGCTGGAACCCATAGTTGGCTGGGCATTGCAGGCTGGCCAGCATTGGTGGGTCTCAGGTGGTCAGCCATGCCCTGACGGAAATAGGGAGGGCACCCATAGGGGCCAAGCATTGACCTAAGTTCTTCTTACGAAGGGGAAGCCTTTAAGAGTCCTCTTCTAAACTCTGAAAAGAGGCTGGATATGCAACAGCAATTGGAACTGAATACCCCAAGCCTAGTTCCCATACAGGTTCTTTCTCCTGTGAGCTCCAAGAATGGTAGCCCTTTGGTTTAAAACTGGGAAAGCTGAAATGCAGAGAGGTCAAAGGACTTCCAAACCAGGAATTAGAACTGGGGTCTCTTGACTCCTGCCCTCTCCTACAAATGAGCAATGCTGATGCCCACCCAAAGGCTGCTGAATGCAGATGTTCTACTGGACTGCCTGTCTCTGCCTGAAGACCATGACAATATGTGCAAACCCACTTTGGGCACCAGAAGACACTACTGTAGCCCTGTCACTCCTGCTGGGATAGTGACTAGAACTGGAGAACCCAGAATAGAGCGAGCAGAACTGGAGGCCTGCCAGCCTGCAATGCCTGGCCAAGTAGGGGTGCCAGCAACCAAGTCCTGGCCGTGCCTCTGTCACTGCTCCACTGATGCCTGGCAGCCTGAAATGCCCGGCCTAGTAGTGCCTGCCAGTGCTCAAAGTGGGGTTGCACATGTTGTCATGGCCTGTAGCCAGAGACCCAGCAGCAACAGCAGCAGCAGAGATTGGGAATGTTTGGGGCTTGGTGGCTGGCACCCATATGGTGTGGGGTATTGCAGGCTGGCATTGGTGGGGCAGCGTTAGAGGTCTGGCCAGGGCTTGTGGCTGGCACCCCTAATTTGCCAGGCATTGCAGGCTGGCATTGGTGGAACAGAGGCCCCGTCAGGGCTTGGTGGCTGGCACCCCTACTTAGCAGGGCATTGCAGACTGGCATCCTACTGAGCTCAAGAAGCTCTATTGAAAATTGGGCAAGCCTTGCCTGGTGGTAAATCTCATGGACACCCAGCCCCCACCCACCGGCGCACTCATCCGATCTATGCCTGTCTACAAGAGGGAAGACCAGCAGCAGCAGCAGCAGCAGCAGCAGCAGCAGCAGCAGCAGCAGCAGACATTGGATTGCCAGGGTATGGTACCTGCAGCTGGCACCCCTGCTTGGCCAAGCATTGCAGGCTGCCAGGAATCGGTGGAGCAGTGGCAGAGACCCAGCCAGGGCTCGGTGGCTGGCACCCCTACTTGGCTGGGCGTTGCAGACTGGCTGGCATCGGCAGAGCATTTGCACACAATGAAGAAGAACAACAGCCCTCCCTGCCTGGAATGTAGGCCCCAGAACCCTGAGGGTGGGACCTAGGCCTGAAGTGACTGCTTCTTGATGCCGGGTATAACACCTAAATCTATCTAATCTAATCTAAATCAATGCAACTATGGAGGTAAATGTATGGAAATGGGTCAAATAGGAGGAAGATGATAATGGATTGAGCAGAACACAAACTGCTGGGAGAGGAAGCGTTCTGAAAACACCTGCTGACTGGATCAGTGGCTAGCTCAGAATGAATTGGAAGGGGGGAGGGAAATTACTTTTGTTGCTTGCTGCGCCCACCTTACCACAAGCCCCATTGGCTCTGTGCAGCCTAGCCCCATGCCAATCGCAGACTGCTGAGCCAATGGTCTGAGGAAAAGAGGGATGGTGATTGGGAAGGCTGGCTACTAGTCCAAGCCTCTCCACCCCTGGTGCCAGGAAGTCTGCTCCTTAGCTGTCCCCCCTCCCTGGGCCTGCCAGTCCTGTTTTTCCCACCTGAACGCACCTGAACTCATCTGAACACGGCCAAACTGTTTGGGTGTTCTGGCGTTCCGTTAGGCCGTTTGGTTTGGACATCGAAACTGGTGGAGTTCGGGCCAAACTCCGAACTTCTGAACTGCATTCACACATCCCTATTATTCGGATAGCCCTTCTGAATATCCAAACATTCACATTTGTATTCGATATCCACATACTCACTTACTTAATTCAGTATTTGGTGGTTTGGATTTGGATATGTTGTTTCAGTACTATTATAATGCTATGCACTATAAACAGAATTTCTGATAAGACTATCCAAATGGAATGGGATGAATTTCCAATATGTTGGATCCAGTTCAAAGCTGTTGAAGTCTGTGTATCCCCCTCCCCTCCGCCCCACCCATGAGCTGTGCTGATCAGTACGGGCCTATTTTAAGATGCCCAAATGTACCACATAAGCCTATCTTGAGAATTTAAGGAAGGGGGTAAGATCTCTCCCCATCCCACCAAGTTATGATGTGGGATCGATTGATTGATGGTTTGCTTCCAGCTGGACTATACTATGCTTCTGTGATCTATGGCCGGGCTAGGCCTAAGGAACCTGGACCGTATCCACCACAACAATACCTTTAACAGACTGACTAACACAGACAGGGGAAGTTTAAAAGAATAATGGGGGATAAGGATTGTGGAAGGGAAGGATTAAAGGTACTAGTATTGTGTTTGGAACAGAAAGGAAGTGTGTGGATGGGTGTTGGAATTATTGCTTTGAGGAAGGGAAGACGGAACAGTGAATGCTGGGCACGATTTTTGCTAGAAAGCACCAATGTTCTATAGACACCACCATGACACCTGACAAGCAAGAGAACTAGTGCAAAACACAGGACCATTGCAAACAGGCTGGATGTGGCAATATAAATCTTTCCCAGTGCCCTCCAAGAGCTCTCATGATTGGTTCTGGGAGGGTGGAAGCACTGAGCAATCAAAGACTACCATGTGACTGGCGTGTGCTTGCAATGCACATTCACTAGCAAAGACATCAATCCTGTCTCCTGACCCTGTGATGTTCCCTACCTTCTCCCCTCCCAGAAGTTGTCCACCTGTTTTTCCATCCAAAATGGCTATCAGGAGGGCCGAGCAAAAAGGAAAATAATAATGGAAATGAAAACTTTTCATTTTTCAGATTTGTTTTTGTTTTTATGAAAACAAAAATGAAAATGAGATTTTTGTTTTTGTAACAATGAAAGCGAATTGCGCAGCCCTAGTATCTGTGTGTAGGGTATACATGGAGAGTTTATTATACAGACTCCAGTGCAGAAGGGGTGGCTGGCACAGCCAGGTGGGGCAGTACCCCAACCTCACTCATAAAAAGCCCATTGTTGGAGTGGTGAGGGGTCATTGGGGCTGCATGTGTATGTGTGTTAAAGCCTCTTCCAATAGACTGGCACAAAACTCTGAGCCCCTAACAGTGGCTTTCCTCCACCCCACTATGGAAATTTGCCCCATGGATACACTGCTCTTGCAGAGTGGGGAGCATGTATTGTTTTTGGCTATTGCTTTGTTTCCAGAAGTGGAGAAGGGATGGAGGGCAGGGAATAGGTCTGAAATGATAAATTTTGGTGAGTGCTATTTCCTTCAGGAGCAGGGCATTAGCTGAAATTTGTGCGATGCGTAAACTGACTAGCTTTCCCACTGTGTTTTTCATTTCCCATTATTTTTTGCAAGTTGAACTGGGTTGCTACGAACTGACCCAAAGCCTCATGTGTGCCATGCACACACACCTGGAGTCTGTGGAGACGAAAAAGTGCTGGCTAAGTAAGTGGCAGGGAAGTGCTGGAAATTGCCATAAAAGTTCTGTCTGCTGTAAAACTGTCGTAAAATTAATGGAAAGTGCTGAAAAGTGCCAGAAAGTGAGGAAAAGTGTCAAAAAGTCCTGGAAAGTGATGGGAAGTGACATAAAGTCTGAAAAGGGACAAAAATAATGAGAAAATGCCAGAAGCACAGAATCACTGGAAACTGACCAAGAACCAACTGACACTCACAAGCACTCCTGAAAAGTTAGGATTTTCCTTCAGAACAGGAACAGTTGCTCTCGCCTCACCCCTAGCAGGGAATTCAAGCTGGTTCTAGGATGCTGTAGCATGCTGAGATCACCTTTGATTCCCCACTTCCAGAAATCCCTAATCCCAGGCTGCTGCTCTGCCAAACTCTGAAAAGGGCAACTAATCAATCCGTTCTTCACTGCCCTGAGCACAGTGCTTTTGCCACTTCTCTGTGCTGTGTCACATAGCTTCCAGCAACCTTTCAAAGAATGATGAATGAAGTGTTATGGACGCATCAGACATATGCCACTGCTTACTTGGATGATGTGGTTCTTTTTAGCACAACCTGGGCCAAACACTTACAGCATCTGTGGGCAATCCTTGGCACACTTCATGCTGCCTTGTTATCAATGAATCCAAAGAAGTGGTGTTTGGGAATCAGGGAAATGTGGTTTTTAGGGCATATTGTTGGTCAGGGGTTATTTGTCTCCAAAACTCTAAGCTAATGGTGATTCAAAACTGTGGGGAAATTGTTGCTATAAAAGATTTACGAAGATTTTTGGAATGTGTAATATATTACAGAACATATATCCCTAATTGTACAGACATCTCTGTTCCATTACCCAATCGTCTGAGAAGAAATGTCCCAATGAAACTACAATATGACCAGGAAGCAGACCACCATTTCTCCTTTCTCCATCTTTATTATGAACTTAAAAGTGTTTTAATAATGTCACTACATATCAGGAGTAAATAAATAATTGTCTAACAGGAATTAAATTACCCAAATTAAATGGACAACAAAGAGAATTCCTTAATGTTCCTATTTCGCAGAAAAAGCTTTTTCTTAGAGGTATGCATCAGGGACCCATGTTGTTTGTTTTCATTTTTTTGTTTGTTACTAAAAACTGTTGTTATTCATTGTTTCATTATCAGTGTCATTATTGGTATTGATATTGGTGTCACGCAACAATGAAATTTTTGTTTTCGGTTTCATTTCTGTTTTCGTCAGCCACCTGCCCCAGACTTCTCTTAACTCCTTCCTCCCTTTCTCATTATGATGCAGTAGTGCACAATATGTATGTGCAGAATCTAACTTAAACCTAATAGAGTGCAATCTTGCTGCCGATAGCAGGCACAATGGAGAATGAGCAGCGGATGCTCAGACCCACATGCACCTTGTGTGCACAGCAAGCGGCAATGGTGTGACCCACACTGATGTGACCCCTCCCAAGTCCACACACCCTGTACCCTGGGGGATGCAGCAGGCACGACTCCTGCTCCATCCCTGGGTTGCGGTGTGTGTGGGCTCAGTGGGTCACATTGGACGGGGTGTGCTGTGGCCCTGCTTGGCTTACTGTGTCGGCAGGGTGCGTGAGCGCCTGCAGCCTTTCACTGCACCTTGCGTAGGTGCAGTTTGCAAGGGGTGCAGGATTGCACCCAATAACCTATAGTATATCTGCAATATGTTCCTATCTAAGTACCTATATCAATAAACTTCGATATGCTATTATTTCTCCTATTCCTATCCTATAATCCTAATATAAATATATATACTAAAAAAGCCTAGTATCTATATATGGGAAGGTAAAAGAGAGAAAAAACAGTATACGGTATATCTAATCTATATTGGGCACAATCCTGTGCCCTGTTTTTGTCTGTTAGGCATATATGAACAGGTGCCATTCGGTCATTCGGTTCAGGAGCTGAGTTCGATTTTGGTCGTTCGGTCTGGGAACCAGGTTTGGATTTGGTCGTTCGGTTCGGTGGTGTTCAGTTTGGCCATTCGAAGATCGGTTTCGGTCTAGGTATCACGTGGTTCCGTGATCGCCTTGGAAGCCGGAAACTGAAAATTTGACTGTGTGCAGAGCTTGTGTGGCGAGAGAGCATGTGTGTTGTGCTGGCTGGCTGTTTGGTTTCATTTGGTGTGTTTTGTTTTGACTGTGTTGTTTTGTTTGACTGTGTTGTGGCTGGTTGGTTGGTGTGGGTGACTGTTTGGCTGTTTGTTATGTGGGTGGACTAAAAAATAAATAAAAGAGGAGTGTGACGATCAAAGGTCGGGCCTGGGGGAAGGCCAAGGTGGTGGATACGGTGAAGCAGAAAGAAGAGGTTCCTGCCGCTGCTGGACCTTTGGTGGTGGAGGTCGAGGTTGTCTCGCCAGCAGAGGAGAAATCAGGCACAAGAGGTGCTGCCAGGTTTGTAAACTTTTTTTTTTTACTTTGAGGACAAGAAGAATACTATCCTTCAGAGTGAGCTCACTGGCGTACGGGTGGGTGAGTGGGTGGATGGTGGGCAGTCAGGCACAAACAGTGGGCATCAGCAGGTGGCAGCGGATGTCTGCCACAGAGAGAGAGGGTACAGTGGGGGACTCTTCCAGCAGTCAGGCATGAGCACGAGCACCCCCACCCAGAAATGTGCCAGCCATACATAGCAAAGGTCTGCCGTTGCCATCCCTATCACCCCAAGAAGGGCAAGATTTTCATGTGCCATCCAGGGTCTTGTCTCCATTGCCATCCCTCCCTAGCACCCACAGAAGGGCAGGATTTGCAAGTGCCAGCCAGGCTCACCATCTCCCGTTGCCATCCCTAGCACCCCAAGGATGGAAGACTAGAGGCATCATCATAAATGCATGATATTACTTAAGTGTTTATGTGTTCCTGTTTCAGAGAGGGTGATCATGAGGAATCCTCCAATGCCGGTGCCAGGCGCAGGAGGACACCAAGGCGGAGGTGGCCAGTGCCACCCCCAGACAGTGGGTGTACAAGGTCCAATGTCTGGAGGTGGTATGATAAGGAGAATGGATTTGACATCTGCAAGATAAGGCACGGGGTCTGGAACAACAGGGTATGCATTGCCCTATGACCTGTTAGGAACAGAAGTCCCCTGCAGAGAGAGATTGGTCACCCACCAACTTGTGGAGACAGAATGCAAGCAGGGCTTGACAGACCATTGGTCTGATACTACAACCATTTCAGTTTGTGGTAAAGCAGTGTCTGGTCCACGAGTTGCCACATAGATTTTCACTCTCATTTCTCTCCAAACCATCAGGACAAGGAGAAAGGAGGTGTGGTCATAGGTTATTAGCATATCTACTGAACAGTTAATTTGTGAAGTTTTTGTGAACCCTGAGAACATTCAATTCCTCGGGACCTTTACCTGTGATGTTTAATGGGTTCTTCTTAGTATGGGTTGGGGGGGCAAGTTGTAGAGTGGAACTGGTTCCACATCACATCAGAATCTTGACGGGATCACACCTAGTTATTTTGTTTTCTTCTCTTTCCTCTGTCATAGAAGCGGGTCCTCTTTTGGAGGATCCTGTCTTCAGGGTTGGGGGAGAGTGTGACGCGCATCTTAAAGAGGTTAGTTCTTGACCCTTTAAGAGAGAGTGCTGGAAATTGAGTGCAGACATGATTACTAGTCGTAGGACAGTTATAGGGCTGGTATACCAGTGTAGGTGTTAGACCAAGTAGATGATCACAGCATTGGCCAATCAACTAGCTCAGCCCCAAGGACTCTTGGGGGCTTATAAGGAGATCTCTCAGTTTAGCAGGGAGGCCAACAAGGAAGCTCTGAGGAGCTTCAGCCACAGTCTCAGATGCAGGACAGATGGTTCTCCCACAGCAGGGAGCTATGGATGATGTTGCAACCCCACAGGAGGAATCATAGAGCATGGGACTCTAAGGTGGGATTTTTATGGTTATTGGCCTAGAATGGCCTGAGGACATTATAAAGGCCGGGTCCAGACAGTGGGAAACTTTGACCTGCTTAGGCACTACTAGTGGTGAAGGCTGACTTATAGGGGAGGTTGGATGCCAGAACCCATATCCAATAAGGAAAAGCTAGTCGGCACACAAGGACCCAGTAAAATGACCAAGAAAAATGTACGGCCGGGATCCTACTGATTCCTCAAAGAGTCATAGCACCTGCTACAGTCTGGAATTGGTCACCCAGCTACATGTCTATTATTGAATAACCACAAACACTCAGAAGCATAAATGTCTGTCCATGCAGCCAGCTACATGCCCAAGATGATATTAAATTTAACATGTCAGATTTGCATGTGTATTTCGTAATGTCTGGTAACATTCTGTAAGGAATGCCACTGTATTTTCACAGTAGAAAGTTTGCAACCCTGAACCTACTGAAGTCAATGTCACAACTTCTATTGACTTAAATGTGTGAGGGTTGCACCAAAAGAATGAAATTACAAATCACGGAGACTGTGCAACACAGAAACTTACAAGCTTTTCTGCTGTTTTTGCTATTGGAGTAGGCATTTCCATAGTCTGAACCAACACCTAGCCCTAGGGGAAACTTATACCCAGATACAGGGAATAATGTTAAAGCAGAATAATTGTTATTCTATTGAGACACCAGAAACAAAAATGAAAGGGAAATTGAAAACAAATGAGGTCCTTTCTGCACACCCCTAGTTTCAGCCCTAGAAATTAGCCCTGCAGCTGGAACTACATAATTTCAAAAGTTCTTACACTTTGGCTTTTCCACCATAAATTCCATGTCCCCTTAAGCATATGGCAAGATGTCTGTTGTTGGAGCATGATAATGGTGGTGATGTATTATTTATCTTTCATGGCAAAGACTGATGATAGTAGCTATAGAATGCTGAAATAGGTGATCTCTCCCCCCGGTCCCAGTTTTTGAAAGTCATTGTAAATTGGAATGTGCATGTTTTGTGATTGGTGGTTGGAGTCTTCTTTCCCAGAAATTGTAGAAGAAAGTAGGAGCATTCTGTGTTCAATAAATGTCATCACTGCAAAGGATGCATAAGAAAAAGAAAGTAACTAGGTGCCACAGATGAAAAGAGCTTGATCTGACAAGACCTCGAAAAATGCCCCCAGTTACTTTAATGGCATTTCAGAGTACTGGGTGTTTGCTTCAAAGTTCTGGCTCGCACAAGAAGAGATAAAAGGGCAGGGAGAAAAAAGAGCTGAATGAAGGAAACTAGACAAAAGATTAAAAAAAATAATGAAATTACTTTATGGTACACTGAACATGTTTAGAATATCATTTTAAACTAAAGTTCTTAGGGGAAAATATTTAATTCAAAGTGTCTGCCATCCGGTGCTCACATCTTATTATTATTACACCAGCAATATGCTTGGCTCTGAACATTCATTAATAGAGACAGGTCCCTGCCCCACAGGGCATTCATTCTGAGGTAAGTAACTTTTTCTTTTATGCTTATTTTACTCCGTGTGAAGGGCAAGAAATGCATTATTCCTTGCAGGAAGAAAAGAGTGACATTTATTTTATTATTGCAGCACTAAGAACATCCTGAGAGACCCTTATTTCCCAAACTACACAGTAACCAAACAGGTTTATCAAAATGTTGCATCCTTGGTCTTCTAATGGACGCTAGTTTCAAAGTTTCCTTCGTACTAATTTATAACCATTAGAGCAATGCACATGCCAAATTAAATTTCTTGGGCATTTTGAAAATGGTTAGTTATTTGCCAGCCATTAGTCTGCACTCTGAGCCCCCCCCCCCCCCCCAAAAAAAAGAAACCTCTGATGGTGTGAGATTCTTATTTTCAGTCTTGGTACAATCAGCCTTTTTATGTTGATTGACTCGTATTCTGATGGAGCCCAGGTAAAGATCATAGTCAAGGTAGGTGTCTAAATCTGTATAAAGGAGCAATAAGGAATTGTAGCCATGAAAAAGTGGCAGGTCAAAAGTCAAGAAATGAGAGCTGCAACAGAGCACCCAAAGTTTTGGGCAACCCTAACAAATCTGGGGTGCCCGAATCAACCCATCCCCATCTGGGAAAATAGACTGTTCAAACGTGCTGGCTGGTCTTTGATAGTGATAGGCTCCAGATAGGAGCGCTGAAGAGCCCAGCTCCACAGCAGTTCCATCAAGAATCTGTCATTTTCAAACGCTGGCCGACACTTCCTCTGCTACAGGACTGCTCAGGTGAGATGTATTGTGGGGGGAAGCCACCTTTTAAGGATGGCCGAACAGATTGCAGTTCTGATTCGGCTGTTCGGTTTGGTCCGGTTCGCTCGCCGCGTTCAGGTTCGGCCATTTGGTTCAATCGTGTTCCGTTCGGGCGTTCAGAAAAATGCTCTCTGTGTGAGGAATGATGACCCATGATGGTGGGTATTGGGGATAGAGTGGCATCTTCTGGATATTGGGACAGCCCTCCCTGCCTGCAACTTGGCCCCAGAACCCTGACGATGGGTCCTGGGGCTGGAGTGGCTGTTTCTTGATACGGTGGAATGACAGCGCGTCTGTGAGAGGAATGATGGCCCCAGACCTATGGCATTGGGTCCTGGGGCTAGAGTGGCAGCTCCTAGATATTGGCCACAGTTCTCCCTGCCAGTAACATAGGCCCCAGAACCCTGATACGGGTCCTGCGGCTGGAGTGGTTGTTCCTTAATGCAGTGGAATGACATCGCCTCTGTGCGAGGAATGATGGTCCCAGACCCATGGCATTGGGTCCTGGGGCTATAGTGGCAGCTTCTAGATATTGGCCAGCCACAGTCCACCCTGCCTGTAACATAGTTCCCAGAACCCTGATGGCAGGTCCTGGTGCTGGAGTGGCTGTTTCTTGATGTGGTGGAATGACATCGCCTCTGTGCGAGGAATGATGGCCTGACCCAAGACGGTGGGTCCTGGGACTAGAGTGGCAGCATCTAGGTATTGGCCATAGCCCTCCCTGCCTGTAACTTGGCCCCAGAACCCTGATGGCGAGTCCTGGGGAAGGAGTGGCTGTTTCTTGGTGCGGTGGAATGACATCACCTCTGAGCAAGGAATAATGGCCCCAGACCCATGACGGTGGTTCCTGGGGCTAGAGTGGCAGCTTCTAGATACATATTGGCCACAGCCCTCCCTGTCTGGAATGTAGGTCCCAGAACCCTGACGGTGGGTCCTGGGGCTGGAATAATAATTAACTACAAAGGCCTTGTCCTACAAACACATTGTCTATCTATCTCTATAACTAAGCTAACTACTATGAATATCTATCTATCTATCTATCTATCTATCTATCTATCTATCTATCTATCTATCCAATATTACACAGGGGGGAACACAAAGAACACAGGGAGGGGTACAAAACTGAAATGAAAATCAATCTAATAATAATCCTACTCTAAATAAATCCAAAACTTAAAACAGGGGAAGGGAATCAGGGATGGAATAAGAGGGAGAGGGAAAGGATTCAATGGAGGGGGGGAGGGAGAAAGGAAGATTGAACACAAGGTGGGGTAAAAACAAAAAATTACACCTAAATCTATCTAATATAATCTAAATAAATGATAATATGGAGGTAAACGGGTTGGATGGGTGAAATAGAAGGAGGATGGCAATGGATTAGGAATAGGAAGGAACAAAAATTGTTGGGAGAGGGGGTGCCTTCTGAAACACTTGCTGTTCAGGAACAGTGACTAGCTCAGAAGGTTTTGGGAAGTGGGGAGGCAATCAGTTTTGTTTCTTGCTTTGCCCATCTCACTGCAAACCCCATTGGCTCCGTGCAGCCTAGCCCGTGGCCAATCGCAGACTGCGAAGCCAGTGGTGTGAGGTGAAAAGGGATGGTAATTGAGTAGGCTGGCTGCTACTCCAAGCCTCTCCACCCCTTGTGTCTGGAAGTCTGCACTCAGCTGACTCCCCCTCCCTGTCATGTTTTGCCTTCCAGTGACACATTTTTGTCACCTGAACGCGATCCGAACTGACTGAACTGTTCGGTCATTTCGATGTTTGGAATTGAGTTCAGTTCGGTCAGTTCGTTTTTGGATTTGGGTTTGGGTTCAGTCGTCAGAACAGGCCGTGTTCAGGCTGAACTCCGAACTTCTGAGCCGCGTTCGCCCATCCCTACCACCTTTTGAAGTGACCACCCAACCTCCCCAGGCTCCTCCCCACCCCCTCAGATCTCAAGGGTTTGGGGGGGGTGGAAGCACTGGATAACCTTTGAAACTGACAGGTCCTGACTGGGACCACTGTGGAATTCTGTTCTGCAGCACTCCCCGATGGGGCTTGTCAGTTTCTCTGGTTCATGCTC
Organism: Sphenodon punctatus; assembly: GCA_003113815.1. Lineage (NCBI taxonomy): Eukaryota > Metazoa > Chordata > Lepidosauria > Sphenodontia > Sphenodontidae > Sphenodon > Sphenodon punctatus. The sequence goes on from QEPC01000715.1 coordinate 1,045,977, forward strand.
ACATTTTGGGGCATTGTGCACCTGATTGGTCCTTGGGTAACCTGTTGGGTGTCTGATGGGGTTCCCAAAAATGTGGGTATTATCTGCGGATACTAACATTTGTACCCGTTTGCCATGAAGAGGTACTGGGATACATATAGACCATGTGTATAATAAATATGTAAAGGGAGATGTTAAAACGATATGTTTGTAGCATAAGCTGAGGACTGAAAGCTTGCTTCATGTGAGCAGTGTAAACTGAGAACTGCTAAGTCATTGCAGGAATGAAATTGAGCAACCAGAAACTGACTGGCACCTTCTAGCAAACAGCCATTGACTTGCAAATTGACTTGATTCTGTCTATGTGCAGAATGCCACAACTCACCTAGGTGGGAAAGGAAACAAAAGATCTCTGGAAGAGTACTTAAAGGATGGAACAAGACAAGGGGTGGGGGGAGCATTCCAAAGCCGTCTCAGGACATTGCATCTTACGAGCCAGAGAAGGGCTACACCAAAAAGACTATGAAGTTAGTTAGGACTGATCTCTTGAAAACTCTAATGTCTTGTACCTAGCCAAGCCTTCCATTGCTGGCTGAGAAATGAATGGAGATATTCTTTGGACTTGGATTAGTGTAAGCCTAATATAGGAGAATTCAAGTACAGATAGGAATGTGTTTGGTTATTTTATTTTGATTTACTGCACTCTTGAGTATAATCTTGCACTGCATGTGGATTCATAATTTATTCATTATTAAACTTCTTTTAACTGAACCTAGAGTGATTAACTGGAATTCCTAACATTGGACTGAAACAGTTTGGGTTAATTCTGTGTTTACAAACACAGGCAAACCTAGAGAGAAAGTGTCTGTGCTTGGGAAATCCTAAGACTCAAAGGTGGCACCAAGGGTTCACCTGTTGTAGGCTGAATCAGTTCTAGAGAGAGAGTTGGTCCAGTGGGAGCTGCAAACCAGGGAAACTGAGTCAGAATAGCCTAGAGTAGGGGCAGAGGCCTCAATCCCATGACACCATTGCAGTTCTAGCAGATTCAGAAGTCGATGAGCCAGGTTGAATCAGGAGCTATGAAGCTAGAACCAAGTCAGGCAATGGGTGGTGAAATGTTCAGGAAGGGAGGAACAATTTAGGGCCCAGAGGCAGCATCCAAAGTTGGGCAAGGACAAGGCTTGTGGGTCTAAGCAAGGGCAAGGCTGATGTGAAGCTGAAGCACAGGCAAAATCCTACTCTGGTTAGCAGGCAAGTCAATAATTATTATGTGCTTCAGACACTTCTTGCTTCCAATATACCCTCAATAGAGCCCAGGGACCCATGTTCACTGCATAAAAAAAAAACCAACAACTTAAATTCTGCAACTAGTGAAACCACCTTCTACAAATTCAGCACAAGCATTAAAGTTGCACAATAAGCTTGATTTGTATAATTATGCAAAATTTCTACATGAAAGTTTGCTTCCCAGCATGCTTTATCAACAGGTTTGACATAAGATCCAGGATCCCTAGCCTTCCAGGCTCCTCTCCAAATCCATGATCCCCAACCCCTGGCTCATCCCCAGATCCAGGACTGACAACCTCCCCAGATCCAGGGCCCTCAAACTCACAGGCTTTCCACCACCTCACCCCCATATCAAGGACTCCCAACCTCCCCAGTTCCAGGATGTCAAACCCCCAACTCCAACCCAGACCTCCAGATCAAGGACCCCCAACCTCCCAAGGCTCCTCCCTGGCTGAGTGCTTGGGTCCATGGAGCTGGACAGTGGGGCAGGGGAAAGAGGAGATGTGATAATAGAACACACACACACCGAGACTCCCCAGTCCCTCCCAGCTCTTACCCATTAGTCCAGTGCTTTGCTTCTCTCCTGCTGGCCCTTCCCTTGCCCTGTCCCCCCTCACAAAGATGTGACTTCCACATCACAGAAGCCCAACCTGCCAAGTCCCACACTGGGCTTCTCTCAGCTGTTGTTGATGCTGCCTGTTTTCCCCCACTGCGGCTGTTTCCTGGCTGTTAACAGCTAGTGCCATTTGACAGTGAAAACAGCCAGTGACCATGAGGGATGGCAGAAACTGTGAGGGCCACTGTGTTTCTCAGCCTCCCAATAAACATGGGTCCCTGATAAAGCCCCAGGCACTGAATGAGAAAGCAGACTGTGATGATCAAACAAGATCCAAAGGCATGGTGAAATGGAAAAAGTAGGATGCTGCTTTGATTCTGTGGCTAGTTTCCTTGTGGTGCACTTGATTTGTGTCTCCGCAAACCGGGAGTTCAAGGCTAACGAGACTTCCCAGAACAATGTAACAGACCTGATCCAATGTCTGTGCATGTGGACCTATCCTACTCTGTATGTGTGCTCACATGGTGCCACGGGGAAGCCTACCACAGTTATGGGGACTGTAGAAGTACATGCACAAATGGAGCAAAAATCACATGGAACTCACACACGTATGCCTAAGCTATGTGTGTTTATGTTCTGGATTACAAACTCATTGCTTGTAACCCTCTAGACAGTTCCCAGTGAAGTAGAGAGTTCAATTTACCTCCTGCTTCTCAGGAAAGTCAGCCTTCTGCTGACTCCTGCCTCAGACCTTATAGAACAAAAAGGGGCATGGCCAAGGAAGATCCCCTACCTCTTAAAGGACTCTTCTTCCATTATCACAATATATCCTATTTTCCCACTTCCACCATGAACACACATACTGTACAAATAAACAAACTTAAGCATTGCATAGACAATTACACACATTATACCCATTACAAATGGTACTACATTAGCATGTTCACATTCATATTTCACACACACAAAATCAATATCTTTATAGCTATCAACCTATATATATACATATATATATATATATCGTGTTCCATCATCAGTTTCTTTTCTTAGCACAGCAGGTTTGGGCTGCTACCTACTCTAAAAAAAAAAAAGGATATTTGTCAAAAAAGAAATAAATAAAGGAGATTTGTCAAAAAAATAAATAAAGGAGATTTGTTCTGGGTTTTTCAGGATTTTAGAGATTTTTCCAGTATTTCAGGATACCAGTTGTCAGTATATCTGTATTTAGGTAATTGGTTATTGGTAATTCAGTTTTTTTCGGTATTTTGGGTATCAAATTGAAAACTGGTTCAGGTACCGAAAATTCCTGAAATAGTACCAGAAATTTGTCAAGTATACCCATTTTTTGCAGGTACTCATTTCAGCTCTACCACTTACTTGTACACTATAACCCCCAGATCCTTTTCAGCAGTGCTTTCTTCTTTCTTATTATTATCCAGTTAAAATCTCTTTTATTATATTAGAGTGGGTAGCAGCCCAAACCTGCAGTGATAGAAAAAGTTGTTAGTGTGTATGTGTATGTGTGTGTATGAGAGAGAGAGAGAGAGAGAGAGAGAGAGAGAGAGAGGGAGAATTTTGTTGTTGTTCCTACAGTGTAAATAATATGCCTGGTACTGAAAAATCATTAATTAGAAACATGTCCCTGCCCCAGAAGTTTACAATCCAGAAAGTGTAAAGGAGTGAAGACAAGGCAGAAGGCAACATAAGAGAGGGATACCTTTGTGATGTTGAGGAATCACAGGTGCATATACACAGCTTAGTTACTAGGGGTCTGCATATCAATTTTGTTGCTATAATAATAAAAAAAATGTTAGTCACATTTTTTAATTGTAATAATAAAAATATTGACTTTTTTTTCTCTTATTTTCATTATTTTTCGGTAAATGCCTGTAATTCTTGGTCATTTCTGGTAATTCCAGTTTACAGAAAAATACCAATAATAACTGAAATTACTGGAAATTACAAAAAAATAACAAAAATAAAAGTGAATAATGAAAATGATAATGAATAGTAAAAAAAATATTAAAACAAATGCAATTTTAATAACAAAAAAACAACAACAACCTCTGCACACTCCTATTAGTTACAAATGAATGGACCTGGAAGGAAAATCTTAAGCAGAAGGAGCATCTATTTCCAATTATATGTTGCCCACTGTCATCATGCAAGCATCTAGGGATTAATGTAATCTCTCCTGTTCTGTATTGATTGTGTTTATAAGGTAGTTGACTTCGGGTATTTTCAGACGTTACGAGATCACGCTCAACCACACTGAACCATGCTGAACCCCTCAGTGGGGCCAAAGGGCCGTGAACGTCTGTTCGGCGCATGCCAGATGTTCATCACGCTCAATACCCACATGGGGTCAATTTCAACCACGCTTCCCGGGCTAGCCGGGGGAATATCCTGGGAAGTGTGGTCAAACGGACCCCCACTGGGAACCAAGGAAAAGTAATGTCTGGACGCCAATCCCCGGGCGGAACCAAAGGAAACGAGCCCCAGCCGGGGACAAGGCACGCTGCGTTGCTGACGGGCAACCAGTAACAACACAACCACCGGAGGGAGATTTAAAGCGAAATCAGCAGCAAGCAAGAGTGTCAGGATGGAGCGAGGAGGGAGGTGGAAGAGAGTGGAGGGAAAGAAAGCAATGGTGGCGGTGCAGGAGGCGGAGGAGGTGGAGGCAGGGGCAGCGATGGAGGGGGCGCAGGTGGAGGAGGGGGGCACAGGGGTGCACCCAACCAGGGAGGCGGCCCAGGAACAACACCCACAGCAGCAGGCGGGTCGCGATGCCCCGGGGACAGCAGCCGGAACGGGCCCGGAGTAGGCACCCAGGAAAAGGGTAAGGGGAACCAAGGGGAGGGGAGCAGGGGGCACAGGAGCCCCCGCGGGCAGGCGGGGGGGGCAGGGGTGCCCAGCAAGGGGGCCCCACCAGCACCCAAACAACCACTCCCCTCCTAGCCTTCCCACAGACACGGAAAATGGCCCGGATGGACGAGCCCCAGGAGGAGTCCAGCCCTGCGCGCCCAGAGGCACACCAGGTGGACACGGGGGAGGAGCAGGACCAGGACCAGGACCAGGAGGAGGAACAGCCGTGGGGACGCCGGAGGAAGGTGACCACCAAGGGGGCCAGTGGGGCCTCCAGGAGACCCGGGACTTCATCCGGATATGGGGGACCCTGGAGTACCAGCTGGAGCTCGCCATCAACCAGCGGAATGAGCATGTGTACCAGGACATTGTGCGGGACATGAAGGCAGCAGGGCATCAGCGCACAGTGTCACTCCAAGGTCAAGGAACTCAAGAGGGGGTACAAGGCCATCGCCGACAACAACAGGTGCTCCAGACACGGGGACTGCACCACCCCCTACTATGATGCCCTGGACCGCATCCTTCATATGAAGGGGTCCATAGTTGCCCCACGGTTCGTGGGCAGCGCTGTGGTCCAGGGCAGGGAGCGGGCCAAGGTACCCCCTTCCCTCACCACCCGCCCGCTAGATACGAGCTCCGGGGCCCCGGACCCCCAGGAAGACCACCCGGGGACTGTGGGAACCTGCAGCCCCCCCCCCAGCAGCAGCCTGGAGAGCACCCATCCCCGGGCCGGCCAAGCGGAGTCAGAGACCGGCACCCTCACCACCCTCAGCCAGTGGTCCCTGGGGGCGCATTTCCAAGTCGAGGCACCGGCCTCCGAGGGCTCCCAGATGGATATTGAGGGTAAGCGCCCCTCCGGGACAGGGGGGGCCATGACCAGGGGGGCAAGGGCAGGGGGAGGTGGGGGGGCACGGGGTGCCCCAGGCAACACCTCCGCCCCCCCGTGAGGCATGAGGGGGCCCAGTAGCAGGGCCCACAAACACCCCCCATCACCCACTGGCCCCTCCCTCGCCTGCAGGACAAGGGGCACCCCAGGAACGGACCCTGGAGATGGAGCAGCTGGCTGCGGATGAGGCCAGAGAACAGGTGCCAGAACCACGTGAGGCGGACAGGGCAGGAGGGAGGGCACCCCAGGGAGCAGCGCAAGGGTCCCCGGGTGGGCGGTGGGGAAGGGAGGGGCTGGGGTCCGGGGGTGGGGAGGGCAGGGAGGTGGGGCCCGGGGGCCCGAGGGCCCATGCCCCATCCTGGGCAGGGGACAGGGGCTGGCTCTGACCCACCCTCCTGTTCACACAGGGCAACCCCCGCACATGCCATCTCAACGGCCCGTGGCCCCAGCGCAACGCATGCAGGAGTACCGGGCACGGGTCCGCAGGCGCAGGGAGGAACAGGCAGAGAACATTGTCCAGAAAGCGGAGGAGCAGTGGGAGCGCATGATCGAGGCCGTGGCCCGCATGGAGGCGGTCATCGAGCAGTCCGTGGAGCGGGCTGAGGAGAGGGACAGGAGGCTACAGGCCGAGGTGCGCCTGGAGTGGAGGCGGGAGCGCAGGGAGCAGAGCGGGCAGGAGGAGGTGCTCGGGGGCCTCCGACAGGACATCCAGGCCATGGTGCAGGAGCACAGTGCAAAAATGGACCGGTCCCATGACATCGGGACCTCCCTGCTCCTGCACGCCGGCACGATGTGCACCTATGTGCTTGCAGGTGCACCCCCGGGTGCCCTGCCTGCCCACGTCCCCATGCTGGGTCCCTCGGCGCCCCCGGCCCCTGCCCAGGCACCCCAGCTGCCCCCACGCCCCCAGGGGCCGCGCATGCACCTCCAGGTGCCCCCAGTGCTCTGGAGGGTGCAGCCCCCCCAGGAACTGGCCAGGGATCTTGGCACCCTCATCCCCCCACCATCCTCCCCCCTGCCGGGCCAGGGGCCAGCCCAGGACACTGCAGGGGACACGGATGGGGGGGAGAGCTCCCAGAGCTCCATGGGCCCCAGCGGCCGCCCACGGGGATGCCCAAGGAAGCGAGGGGGGTGGTGGTAAGGGGGGGAGGGGAAGGGTGACATGATGGGGGGTCATGGAAGGGGACAGGGCTATTGAGGTGGGGTGCGGGGACTGGGTGATTGTGTACACAGTGGGGGAAATAAAGGCTGCTGTCAGTTGGTAGGGGCACAGGGCTGAGGGCCCAACTGTCCAGGGGCATGGCCAAGGAACTGGGGCTGGGGCCCCCAGGGGTGGGAATGCCCTCACAATGCCCCCCCCCCCGGCGATGTGGCTCACCAGGGCGTTCCGGATCTGTTTGGCGTAATGGTACTCCCTGGGGTTCTCTGCGGTCACATACAGGGGCACGGGACCAGGGGGCCGGTGGGGCTCTGGGTACTCCAGGGCCGCCCCCTCGGTCTCGCAGACATTGTGCAGCATGCAGCAGGCCCCGATCACCAGGGCCGAGGTCGAGACGGTGTAATCCAGCCGACCAGCTAGACTCCTCCAGCGCTGCTTGAGGGCCCCGAAGGCACACTCCACCACAGTCCAGCTGGAACTCAGGCAGTTATTGAACACCAGTTCCGCTGGGGTGCTCAGGACAGGGTAGACCTTCATCAGCCAGTGGGTGAGGGGGTAGGCAGGGTCCCCAGAATGCAGGGGGGCATGGGGACCCCTTGATCCACCTCATGTCCATGTCCGCAAAGTCCCCCCGGAACATCTGGGCATAGAAGGGGGAGATGGTCATTATCCTGGCATCGTGACTCTGGCCAGAGTTGCCCATGTAGATGTCAATGAAGTGGCCCCGGTCGTCTACCACCCCCTGCAGGTGCAGGGAGTAGTATCCGTGCCGGTTCACATACTCCAGGGCCTCCCCGGCGGCCGGGTGCAGCATCTCAATATGGGTGCCGTCCATGGCTCCGATGCAGTTGGGGAAGCCCCCGCCCATGAAGCCCACCATCACGGAGCCCTGATCCACGAGCTAGATGGTTCTGTCCAGGAGCACGCCCTCCACTGCCTGGCACACATCCCGCAGGATGCAGGCGACCGTGCTGAGCCCCACCCTGAAGTGCTGGGACACGGACCGGCACGAGTCGGGTGTTGCAAGGGCCCAGACCCCAATGGCCACCCGCTGGACCATGGGGATGGGCTCCCACATGGAGGTGTGCTGCCACTCCAGCCAGGGTGTGCGGAGCTCGGCTAGGTGGAGCAGGGTGGCCTTGCCCATCCAAAAGTGGGCCCTCCACTCGGCCTCCTCCCAGTGGGAATGGGCCCGATCCCACCATGCCTGTGGGCGCTCAGAGACCCATAGGCTGCGTGCTATGGGCATAGCAAGCAGGGCTTCCCGGCGGAGGGTCTCCCTTGCCCAGAGGAGGTGCCTTGCGGCCCTGCAGAGCGCTGCGGGCCAGGTGAGGCTCCGTCTGGCAGCCTGCCAGCCCCCCCGGACATGCGCTGCGCCCTGAGCTGCACACGGGCTCTCCAGCAGGTGTGGTGGGCCCGGAGGCCCATGGGGGCCATCTGGGTCAGGGCAAACCACAAGCGGGTGGTCAGGTGCACCTCTGCGGTCAGGAGGTGCAGCTGCTCTGTGTGATCATGGAACCACTCAGCCGCGAGCACGATGAACATCCAGTAGCCAGCTGCCCTGTCGTGCTCCATGGTGGTGGGGCCCCGGTGTGGGCCGGGAGCACTTATACTGGGCCTGTGCTGGTAGGGCTGTCTGGGGGCCGGGCCCCTGGGTGGGCCCCCCTGATGGGGCCGGGCCGTGCGGGACTGCAGGTGGGTGCACCGGCGGGCAGGGCCCCTGGCCTCGCCCCTGCATGGGCTTGCGGGTCTGTGCGTGCCCAGGACAGCTGCATTCCATCAGCTCCCTCCACTGCCACCCTGACCCCCCTCCCCGTGCTGTTTGTTGCAGGATGACCTTGAAGGTGCGATTAGGCGGACACTGTGCTTGTTGTTGTGTTCTGAAGCTGTGCCGGGTCTGCACCCCATGCCTCGCTCTGTTGTGCTACAATGTTGCTGTCCAGGGCCGCCTTCCCTGTCCTGGGGGCCCCTCGGTTCCCCTCCTGGCCCTGGATGGTGTGTGTGCCCCCAGGGCTCTGTGTTTATTCTCCCTGTCATGCCGGACCATGGCTGGCTGCCCATCCACGGGGCTCCCACTCCCAGGCCCCCAAAGGGCCCCCCATATCTGGGCCTTCCGCGAGATCATGTCTCTTTGCGACCTGTGGCATACCCCTGCCGTGCAGCTGCTCCAGGGCACTCCGGGCAGCTGTGTGGGTGCCTTTGAGAGCCTGAGATCTGGACTCCGTTACTGTGGCTATGAGGCAAGCGCTCGTGATTGCCGGCTGCATACGGAGGCCCTGGGGCTGGTTCGTTTCCCTGAGGGGCGCATCCCGGAGAAGCTGTGCACTCATGCCCTGGATTGGGTCGGAGACTGTGTCAGCGCTGGTGGTGTGTGGTCTTAGTGCCTACATGGAGTGCCTTGCTGAGGATGGCCCTGCCTTGGCCGTGACCTACTTTTCCTGTGTTCACGGGGCCTGTGGGTACCAGCGCACCGGTGGGGTGGTGTACCATCGGCTTCTGGAGCTGGGACATCTTCCATGGCCCTCTTCTGCTGCCTGCTGTGTGCCGGAGCCTTCCGCGGTGGAGATGTTGGCCCTGTTGGGGGTGTGGGCCCGTGTGGACGTCCAGCTGGCTCTCACCATGAATGATCCCTTCGAGGCCTACTACCTGATTGCCCACTACATGTCCTTGCAGGGGTACCGCCGGGACTTGCTGCACTGGCACCACCTGGTTCACCGGGCTGGGCACCTGGGGCCTGGGGCCTCGGGGGCCCCCAGCGGCATCCTGACACACCTGCTGCTCCTCCCGGCCCCCCCGGTGTCATGCTCCTGTGAGGGCTCCCGCCCCGGTCCAGGGGGGCCCCCAGTCCCCGCTGCCTGCTCCCGCCCTGGTGTCTCCAACTCGGTGTGCTCCCACCTGCTTCATGGGGCGCTGCTGCCCCTGCCCGTTGCCTTGGGCACCCTCCAGCCCCCCCACTCCGGTTGCCCGTCCCGGTGGCTGGGTGCGGCACTCTGTGTGGCCTCTCAGGCAGCCCGTGTGCAGCTACTGGTCTGCTCCTGCCAGCCCTGGCACTGACTGCACCCCCCCCCTTGGGTGCTTGCATGACCTGGGGGGTTTGGGCCCCCCCCGGACTGGACCATGTTCCTTCCCTGGGTGGGGGGGTGTTGGAGTGTTGCTGGACCTGCAGAGGGGCTCCACCAGACCTGGCTGCCCTCCATCTAGACCCCTGTGACTGTGGGGCCCCCTTCATCCTCCTGGACCCTCTCTGCCGGGGTCGCTGTGCATTGCTGGCCCCCATCGTGCCTTGGTCCGGGGGTCCCAGCCCCCCCCTTCCTAGACTGCCTATGTTGCTGTGGGGGCACCTCTGTGGACTGGGGTGCTATGGGGGTGGGGGTTGCTGCTGCCTGTGCCTTACCCCTTGGCAGTGCCCCCCCTCATCCCTCCCGTTGTTCCTCGTGATGTTCTCCGGGCGCCCCTGCCCCCCCTTCCCGACCTTTCCTTTGTGTGTGTGGGGTGTGTGTGTGTGTGCCCGGGCGTGTGGTCATGCAGTGTGTCCCGCTGCGGGTCCGCTGTGTGCGTGCGTGTGCTGTGTGTGTCGGCTGTCAGCCTGTTCTCCCTCTTCCCTCCTCCCTTCCCGTTTCCCTTGTGTGGGCATTCCCTTGTGTGCCTCTTGGCTTCGTTTGCCCTTCTGCGGCCATGTCTGTGTCCCGCCCCTGCCTTGTGCCTTCTTGGAGTTTTGACCATTTTGGGGGTTCGGCTGCACGTCTGTTGTGCTGCCCCGGTCCGTGATGGTTCGGCCCGGTTCCCGGCCATGGTCCCAGTCCCGTCACGTCTGTTTGGGTCGTTTTTCCGCCCCGGCCCATGGTTGTGTTGTTCACCCCCCTGGGGGTTCACTGTGGTGAACCACCCGCCCATAACGTCTGAAATTACCCTTCAAGTTTCTATACTTGCATGTCTTCATCAGCTTTGTGTGTGCTAAGTAATTCAGTATGTGATTAATAGACTGATTTAGCCAGACTTCCTTTGGAACAATTAATTAAGTTCAAAAATAATTAGTATAGGAAGTAGAAGCCACTAAGTTTAATCCAAAAGGTAGATTCCAGAAATGTTTCTATTTTGAACCATTTTAATATCATAAAAATATTTAGTTGTGTGATACTGCAGCAAAAAGACCAGCATTCCTAGGGAAGAAAGCATGATATCATTTATGGTATATAGGGTGTTTTGATATGTGATGGCTCCCACCACCACCACAGACTTCCCCGAGATAGGGAAGGGGTGACAGATGCATGGATGTGCATCCATCCAGCTCTGCCTCTGCGCAGCATGGAGTGGAGGCTGCTAATAACATCCAATGGTTGCCCAGACCCAGCAGGACCCAGAACCCAGCAGGGTATGTAAAGTGGTTGCTCATCCATAATGGCATGTTTTACACCCAGTCGGGCAGCCATTCCCTGGGCAGTGTTGGCACTTATCCTGGTATGTAACCTGGGGATGTTCTCAAGTCACAGTCTGGGCCAGGGGCGGTGCGTATTGCACAGCATCAGGGGAATTTCCCCTCCTGGCTGGATCCCCCTCTGCATGCTCTTCATACTTTTAAAAAGAAAGGGGGGGGGAGAAGAAAAAAAAATCACAGGAGTCCTGAAGGCTTGGGGAGTGGGGGAGAATCAGAAACCTGCTACAGACTTTCTCCGAGTCCTCCACATTCCGCAGTCAGCTGATCAGCATCAGCTGAGTGCTCAGTGTTGTCTTTGTGACTCCCTGGGCACATGTGCAGGCAGGAGATGAGGGGGTGGGGGCAAGTGCCTCCTGCTGAGCCTGCTCTAAGGAGTCCCTTAAGGAAAGTGGTTTGGGCAACTGGGTTTACACTGCCCCATCAGTGGGTGTAGTGTTACACAGAGCCGACGCTGACTTGACTGCAGAACACCCAGGCAGTGTATGCCTGTGTACAGCTGCTGCTGAGAGCTCACGCTGTCTGCATGTACCCCAACCCATGGGGTGGGGTTAAAAGAGAGCTCTCCTCTTTCGGCGCACTGGCAATATGTGTCATTTTGGTGGAGAGAGAGGGCTGGCTGCCATGGCTGCTGCTTGGCCCGGCTTGTTTGTGGCTTTATTCCCCCATGCTCCTGCTGGACCTGCATCAGACACATCCTCATTGGTGAGTTAGTTGTTTTTAGTTATTTTGCTGGGAGACAATGGGGGAAATGGGGCTGCTGGGGAAAATGGGGCTTCAACAAAGCTATAAGAGTGAAGCATGTTTTGAGGGACAAGTGGTATTCCTTGCTGCTATTTTTGTGGTGTGCTAAGACTTCACATAAGATGGTTCAGTTGGTTTAAGATCTGGTTTGCTTTTGCTTGTTCTGTGTTCATATTTGCATGTGCACTGCTGGTTTACTCTGCTCCTCTCCCAAACCCCTCAAGCATGTGTAAAGTCCATGGCCATTTTTTGGTGCCCCCATTGGCCATGACTACTCTTGGTCTGTTTCTTGACTGTTTTTGATGTAAACTGTCTGCATTCTGTTTTATGGGTGGGGGACCTAGGGGCTTGGATGGAAGGGTTTCCAATCTTTGCTGAAATGTTTCTTGCATTTTAAAATGGCCCCGCCCTTTGCAGTTTGGTGGGATGTTGTGGCAGGCTTTTTCACTAATGACTACCCCCTGCATGTATGCTCTGTGTTTAGTTGCAGCAGAAGCTACCTTTTACATTGCAACAGAGCTGTGTAGCATGTTTTGGGGAGAAGTGGAAATCCTTGCTGCTGCTTTTATGGTGTGCTAAGGACTGCAAATAACACGGTTGCCTTAATATGGTTTTGCTTTGATTGCTGTGTGTTTGCATGATGGGTTGCTGCTTTCCTTCTCCCCTCCAAAGTATGAGTAGGGAGACCATTTTGTAAAGTTGTGGGTTTACTGGTCATGGCTACCCTTTTTTTAAAATGGTCCCTTCGCTGTTTCACTGCTGCTCCCTGATGGAAAGCCTTTCTGCTTCTGACTGTGCTTTTGAGCATCTTGTCTGGGGTTTCATGGAGAAACAGAAATGCATTGTTTATGTTTTGATGGGGCTGGTTTGGTGGCAAAGAGGCCTGCCACTGGCCAAACTTTTAAAAAAGGCCTGTTTTCTTGGACAGGCATTTGGCTGCCTTGGATATGATCTAGGTGCTGGGGATGTTTGTCTCAATGGGCCTGGTTTGGTGGTAATACAGCCCTGCAAATGGCCAAACCTTTTAAAAAAATACCTGTGTGTTTGGATGTGTATTTGGCTACCAGGGATACAGTGTAGGTACTAGGGATGCTGGTCTGGATGGGGCATGTTTGGTTGCTATACAGGCCTGAAACTGGTCTCCTTGTGAACAGAGGAGAAAGTAGGTAGAAGCATAGCAGAAGAGAAGGCTGCAGACAAGAAGAAGACCTCTTCTCCTTCCTCTTCTTGTGCACCAAACCCTTTCCCTCCTACTTCTCCTCTGTCCTGTCCTTCTCTTTCCTTTCATTAGGGATGTGTGAATGCAGTTCAGATGTTCAGAGTTTGGACCAAACTTGGTATGTTCGGACGTCTGAACCGAACATCCAAACCGAACTTGAAAACAGCCGAACAGGTCAGTCATGTTTGGGTGAGTTCGGATGAGTTCGAGGGTGGGAAAAACGTGACTTTGAGTGGGAAAAATGTGAGGGGAGGGGGAGGCAGATGAGGAGCAGACCTCCTGGCACCAGAGGTGGAGATCAGGGGTTGTTTCAGGGTCAAATGATACTGATAGTGAAAAAAATCTTCGCATTCGGTATCAGTATTGATATAGGTATTTTTGATTGTTCGGCCAAGTTTGGCTGAACCGAACTCTGCCAAACCGAACAACTGAACCCAAACTCAGGTTTCAGACTGAACGACTGAACATCTGAACATCCGAACCGCATTCTGTTCGCACATCCCTACCTTTCATTCTCTTCTGATTCAGCTTGTTGCAGGACAGGGAGAGAACTCAGTTCTCCAAGCCAGAAGGAAGGCTTGTCTCAAAGCTTATACCTTCAGAAGACTACAGGTGGCCAAGGATGCCATGAAAGTAGACCATTCAAGGGTTCAGGTTAAAGGTACGCAATGGCAACGTGATCTATTTTTGTAACCTGCTATGGTTAATTTGGACCCAGTGGGAAAGAGAGAGTGGATGAGACCTCAGTAAGAGGGCTCTCTATCCCTCAGTGGCAGTGCTTTACACAGCAGCAAGGAGTTCCCAGTGTTAACTAATGTAATGTCAGTCCAATGTTAACCCTGTGGACTCCTTGCTGCTGGGTTAAGCTATGCCAGTGGCCTACCGTTGCCCTGGCTCTGCCTACCATTGCCCCGGTTCCACCCCTAGTTTCACCAGGCCGCCAGCAGCTAAACCACCGGTGGTAGGTTCAACCCACCCACTTTGCCACCAGCCTCAAAACCAACCAGCCACCACTTGTTTGGGTTAAGCAGCCACACCGCCTGAGGAACAGCCCGGGCTAATATATGGCAGTGCTTTCTGATGTGATAGTAGCTTGCAATTTCACATGGGTCAAAGTGTGTAAGTACGGGCAATTATCAGGTCTGAAAGCACCCATAGTGAGAACAATGTCTGTGATGTTCAATAGTTATGATTAGAGACAGGTCCTTGGAGGATTTACAAAGAGTTTACAATCTAGGATAGACATGGGTGTGTATGTGCGTGCAACTTTGTAAGAATTATGCACAACATGCACAAATCAAACTTCTCCATTGCAACTTGAGATTAGGTTAGGCTGTGCACCATAGCTCTGTGCAAAGTTTGCTAAAAGAGTGTTGACTAGCGGCGGGAGCCCAGGGCAATTACCGGATACCGGATTTACCGGTTTCCGGTTCCCCAAAAACCGGATTCCTGGATTAAATCCGGTATACCGGTACTGGATTTATTCCATTGATTTCAATTGGGCACTGTGAGAATTAGAGGGGCTCTGTGGGAGGAGGGAGCAGGATAGAACTTAGGGGGGAGGAAGTAAGAGGGGGAGTTCTGTCAGGGGATTGGGAACAGGAGGGTGTTTTCCGGGGGGAGAGGGCTGAGGGAGTGAGAGGGGGATCTGGGGGGAGGCGGCTGAGGAAGAAGGAGGGGGCTCTGGGGGAGAGGAGACTAAGGGAGCAGAAGGGTGGTTCTGTGGGGAGCGGGATCTGTGGGGAGAGGGGGTTGAGCGAGCAAGATTTATTTATTTATTTTTATTTATTTTCTAGATTTTTACCCCGCCCCTCCTAAGAAGGGAGGGTAGGGCAGGGGTTCCAGAGCTGGCAGCTCTCATGGCGGTGCTGAGGGGCCTGGAGGTTCCCTACAGTTACAGGGGCATGGGGCCCATGCTGGCTTCTTCAAGGCAGGAAGTACAACATCTGTGACAAGGTGAGGGAGGGGGGATGGGTTGGATGAGGGAGCAGCACTTTGGGGCTCTGTGGCAGTAGGGGGCTGAGGGAGCATGAGGGGCTCTGGGGAGGAGGAGGCCGAGGGAGCAGGAGGGAAGAGAAGCCGAATGAGGTAGTGGGGCTGGGAGGTCTTTGGGGGAGGGGGCTGAGGGAGCAGGAGGAGGGGTCAGGGG
>QEPC01000715.1:1062753-1109063 GCA_003113815.1 Sphenodon punctatus
GTTTTACAAACTTAGTTAAGGCAGATTCATACCAAGCAAACTTTAACAAACCTAGAAATTGTGTGTTAAGGCTCCCGCCTTAACTTCCACACCATGTAAGCAGTAAAGATGTTGTATGGCTTCGCATACTGTGCTCGCTTAAAACTTAGGCTCCATGCACCCACACTTTGCCTTGGTCTTTCAGCTCCAATCCTCTTCCTTTGAAGGTTGGGGGCAACACTAAAGCTGAGCAGAATGCTATGTAAGTGCTTAATAAGAATTTGGGGTACACGTTGACATTAAATGCATGGAAAGGCCAATGGAAGGAATGGAGGAAACATTAATCCTAATTTGGAATTAAATTATATCTCATTAAGTGTTTCTGAAATAATACAATGAAGATGCATCTTTGGGAGGGGGGGAAAGGATGTGGAATAACAAAGGCAGCAGGGAGAGACGGTGGAATGACAGGGACGAGGATATAAAGATTAAGTACAGGAGGAAGGAACTTAGTGGAATAATAGGAGGAATGACATAAGAAATTAGTAGAATCTCGAGATTGTTGGTGATGTAAATGATTGGGAGGAGTGGTAGAGTATGGGAAACACCACCATGGTTCTATTAAGCACCATAGGTACGCCCTTGTTGTTCTACTCTGTATTGCCCCGTGTTTTACAACTCCTCTTCTGGGTGGTGTTTTTTTTTGGGGGGGGTTGTCATCTCACACAATGTGTTGCATTCTGTATTAGAGATGATTTTCATTATATTGGTCAGGAGTCTTATAATTTTTTGGGAGGTGATTGAAGTTTATTGGGTAGTCCAGATGTCTGGGTTGTGTGTCATCAGGTTGGAAGGTAGTAGATTAAACTGGGGGTGCGCTGCGGGAGTGGAAGCTGAAGTGGTGTGGAAGTTAAGGTGGGAGCCTTAACACACAATTTCTAGGTTTGTTAAACTTTGCTTGGTATGAATCTGCCTTAACTAAGTTTGTAAAACTGTAAGTTTTTTGTTTATCTAATACGTGTTGAATTTGATGGCATCATTTCCTGCAAGTAAGTTGCATGAACAAGTGTTTATGACACTAAGTATTTGTGACTACCTGATAGTCTCCACTTACCTGCTGATTCCTGGATGAGATCCCTCAGTGCAAGTCACCCTGTTCCAGGAAAGAGCAGCTGGCACCAGGCTAGAGAAGTACTGGCAACTCTAGATTAGAAACTGCTGGGACTGTGTGAGCAAAGTTTTATCCCAAAATAATAGTACTTTGAAAGAAACCCTGCCCTTCCTTCCAGTCAGTTCCTTCCCTGCGTACTTTTTATCACTCCTTCCACCTTCCTACCCCTGCTTACTAGAAACATCATGGAGATGTGCAAGAACTAGATTGGATCTTAGGGGTGTGCATGTTGTTTTTGTTGTTACAATCATGATGATGGCGACAACCGAGAATACCAAAAATGGTATTGGTATTGATAATGGTATCGGTATCGATAATGAGAAATTAAAATGACAATGTCGTCATTAGTGCGGTGGCCATTGGGTTTTGGAGGAAAATGTGGAGAGGGGAGGAGGGAGCAGACATCTCGGAGTCTTAACAGGGTTGAACTCGTGAACTGTGCCTCTGTTGGGAAGGCAAGCAGCTCAGTAGTATCTGATGGATGTATCATTGGCCATTGCTAATGAGCAGTGCAAGCAGGCCCCAGCAGACTCATGGCACTCTATGATTGCTTAATGCTGGATACCTTCCATAATCAACCAGGGGGGCTCTGTGGAAGGATGCTGCAACCCTTTACAATGGGAGGGTGTCAGCCGCCGCCGCTGCCCGGTGCGGCAGCCCCTCCCAGGCCACAAGAAACCCCTTACCAGGTCCAGCGGCGTCACGCCGCCTCCAGCCCAGGTGCCCCCAGCCGAAGGTGCCCGGGGCAAAAGCGGCGGGGAAAAAGGCTCTGGAAGGGTGGAAGCCGCTGAAGAGCCCCGTCCCCCGTTGCGGCGCTCCGCGCACCTCCAGGCGGAGCCACCAGTACAAAGGCCGGCACTGCAAAGGTAGCAGTGCCGGTAAACAGAGCGACAGCCCCTGGAGAGACTGGCCCTCCCTGAAGCTAAGTGTTGAACTTGACTGTTTTGATTGCAAATATTGCCGTGTGTGTTCCCCATCCTTGTTCCCTTCTTGTTGTAGCAAGTAGAGTGTGTGTTCTCCCATCCTGAGTTATTTGTGTATATGTGTATTCCTCTGCCCCTTGCCCCAGGTCAATTGAGAGAAGCGAGTGAGAGCCTGCGGGCTCGCGCGGTTGGGCCTTTCCCTTCTCCCTGGGACCATCCCTTCCCTGCCTCTTGAGAGTGTGTAAGCCCCGTGAACCCTAACTGTGGACCTTGGGACCCCCTCCCCTGTGGACCTGGCACTTCCCTCACAAATCTTCCTTGCCAAATCCCTGACGAGTGCAAGTGGTGAAGTTGGACCCCCTTCCTTGTTTCCCAGCTCTGTGCCCTATGTTGATAGGGGTCAAGTTTCAGAGTGCGTAAGCACACGAACAGACCCAAACACTATCCTGACGGGCCTCCTTTCCTCGCAGTACACTAACAGAGCTCCCTCGTGTGCGAACGGTGTGAGTGGGTGGCGCTTCTCCGCTTCCTACCCCCTCCCACCTGACAGAGGGGCAGGTTTTTTTATCTCTGTTCTGTGAGAGCTCTGCTTGTCAGGTTGTGTTTACAGAACTGTGGTGCTTGCACACAAAAAAATCATTTCTAGCTCTCATTGTATTACTTGTGAGTATTTGTTGTGAACTGCCCCGGAATGCTGTGGGCATGAGGGGGCGGCCAATAAATGTAATTAAATAAATAAATAAATAAATTACCACCAATACCTTTTCTTCCTCATACTCTAGATTTTACCTTCTCCCTTTCCCTGCCCTCTCCACCCTGTACATCATATATAGATAGGTAGTATAGATTATAGATATATATTATAGACATATAGATTAGAACAGAATAGTTATATAACTGAGTAGATAATAGCTTTCCTTTTTCCTTCCCTTGTTTCCCTTATATTTAGATAGATATTAGTTGTGCATGGGAATCGATAACGATACCAATACCAAAAATAAAATCTTCATTTGAAACAGTACCGATAACGAATAATGATATAGATCTCAATAATGATAATGACAACAATAGCAACATTGTTGTTAATAACAATAACAAAAATGGCATTGTCGTTAATAATGAAAACGAAAATGAAAAATGAAAAACACATGGGGGTCTGGGGCACACCCCTACTTATTAATAATACTAATTCATTTAAAAAGTGTCTTTATGGTCCTTGTGCTGGTTCTTGTGCTGTTAACATGGTGGTGCACAGCTTGTAGGGAGAAATGGTTACAAAGGCAGTTGCTTTTGGATGAATTTAATGGGGAGACTGTCACTCTTTTACACTAATTCTCTTTACTCTAGAATGAAAAGAGGCAGATATTTGCTCTTCTTTGTCCATGAGTTTGCAGATATTTCCTAGCACTTGCTCCAGGTAACTGGAATTGATAAACGTTCTACTAATAATTAGCCTTGGAAAAGACCTTGTGATAGGGTAGCATTGTTAGAGTGTGAGTCCCTGCAGGATGCTAAACAGTCCAAACACACACACTGGTTTCTTTTTCACTAGTGGTTCTTTATGTTCTCCAATAATGTTATAGTTCAAGCATCATCATTAAGTGTAGCAAGCCCCCTGCCAGGATTTCCAGCCCGTTTCCTGTTGGGATAAATCCCTCATAGGGCCAACCAACTCCAGACAGCTGACCTCTTCTCCAGTAGAACTGAAATGAATAACTACTCCTATATGATATCTGACTGAATTTGTGGTATCTGCTGATATCTGGAGTGGTCCAGATACCAATTGGTATCTAGTTAGAGTTTGGTGGATTATCCAGTTAACCGGATTACAAATTTAGCATCATTCCGAATTGATCCGTTTACTGCACTACTTTTTGTCCACAATACCTCTCCTACTTACTCCCCCGCCCTCCCCCCCTTTTCTAAAACTGGTTTTAAGTAAGATTCGGTTACCATCCTCAGGCCATGCCCAGGGAAGAACTGTGTGCAAAATGACCTGGGTTGGATTTCCTGTTCCTTTCCTTCAAGGCAGTTTCAAGCCCAGAGGCAGGCTCTTTGCTTCTGCTTCTTCCTCGTGGTCCTTTTCTTGAGGCTTCCAACCCAGCTTTATACGCTCAGCACTTCTGGTCACCTGACCCACCCCATAAAATCGCCTGTCCCAGTTAGTCCCAGGAGACCTACCCTGGGCTGCTCAACCCCTTAACTGAGTATCAGGGAACCAGGTGATCAGGACAAGCTGGTTTCTGGTGCAGGTGCAGCTGCAATACTTCAGCTCAGCATGCGACAGACTCTCTCACTTCATTTCTTTGTGTAAGCGATGTAATAATTTTATCTTCCTCACTTGGGCACTATTATCAGATCTGAGGAAATAGCAACAGTAAAAAAAAAAAGTCAGAAGTGCTACTATTTGTTAACATTTGACAAGCAAATACATTTTTCCAGTCTTCCGAGTTTGTTTTCCCTGAGCACACAAGTGCTTGAGATTTACTAGAGAGAAATCACTCATGAAAGACAAATATTTAATAGGAAGTCTCAAATATTCACAAGTTAATTCTAGATTGTTTATTGAATGGTAAATACAGCAGTTGCTGCTATTTGATTCATCACATCAAGCAGGTAAATATTGTATCTGTTCTCTAAATAGATGTGTCGGATGTTGGAAAAGCCATCTGGCAGTAGGGATGTGTGAACAAAACGCAGTTCGGATGTTCGGCCGTTCGGTTGTTCGGTTCGGGAACCGAGTTCAGGTTTGGTCGTTCGGTTCAGGAACTGAGTTCCGGTTTGGTTGTTCAGTTCGGCCGAACATTCGGAAAATCGGTATCAATATCGATGCCGATATCAATACCAATTTCAAATATTTTATTTTCAATATTGGTATCGTTTGGCCCTGAGACACTAATAAGTTTGTTATTTGTCTTGTTAGTTGTAAGTTTGTCTTGTTAGTTATTATATTGTTAATGTTTGTTTTTAAAAAGTTATTATAAAAGTTATATCTGTTACCAGCTGAGTTTGACCTGTCCAATCTTTTACCCCTCTGTGCTGCCTTATGGGTAGCAGACCGGCGACTTCTACTTCCCTTCTCGATGTCTTCCAACCCAAAGAATGTACACAAAGGTTGTATATATATATTTTATTCAATTTTAAAAAACTAATATTATATATATTTATACACTAAATCTAACTGCTATTAACTATTCTAAAACCTATGGAAACTAAATGGAATATCTAACAAAGGCCTAGTCCTACAAACACACTATAAAACTGAATCACTATACGCTATCTCTATCTGTCTCTATAACTAAGCTAACTCCTACAACTGTCTATATCGATGGATCGATCGATATATTACACAGGGATGGGGGGAGGACACAGACAGCTCACAACAAACAACACAGGGTGGGGTACAAAACTGAAATGAAACCTAAATCAATCTAATCCTACTCTAAATAAATCCAAAAACAGGGGAAGGGTTTCAGGGATGGAATATATAAAGGGAGGAGGGGAGGATTCAATGGAGGGTAGGGAGAAAGAACACAGGGATGGGTAAAAAATAAAAATAACACCTAAATCTATCGAATCTAATCTAAATAAATTATACTAGGGAGGTAAATGTGTGGGATGGGTGAAATAGGAGGAGGATGGCAATGGATTAGGAACACAAACTTCTAGGAGAGGGAGACTTCTGAAAATGCCCGCTGTCAGGAACAGTGGCTAGCTCAGAAGGTGTTGGAAGGGGGGTAAATGTGTGGGATGGGTGAAATAGGAGGAGGATGGCAATGGATTAGGAACACAAACTTCTAGGAGAGGGAGACTTCTGAAAATGCCCGCTGTCAGGAACAGTGGCTAGCTCAGAAGGTGTTGGAAGGGGGGACGGCAATGACTTTTGCGACTTGCTTTGCCCACCTTACCACAAGCCCCATTGGCTCTGTGCAACCTAGCCTCCCTGTCCCCCATGTCCAATCGCAGACTGCGAAGCCAGTGGTCTGTAGGGATGGGCGAACAGATCGCGGTCCGGGTTCGGCCATTCAGTTTGAACGTTCGGGTCTTTCGCCAGGTTCGGCCATTCAGTTCGGCCGTTCGGTTCGGGTTTGGCCGTTGAGAAAAAATTATTGCGAGAGCACGTGAACCCGTAGTCATGCCGGAAACCAGAAATTCAAGTGCGTGTGGAGCTGTGTGGCGAGTGAGTGTGTGTTTGGCTCGGTGGCTGTTCAGTTTGTGTGTTTGGGCTGTGTTTGGATTGGATTTGGCTGTGTTGTTGTGGTTGTGGTTGGTGAGTGTTGGTGTGTGTTGTGGGTGACTGTTTTGGCTGTGGGTGGGGTGATTGTTTAAAAAAAAATGAAGAAGGCTGCAGTTCTTATTCAGTGGCTGGGGGCCAACTTGCCGCTTGAGGAGGAGGAACAGGAAGAGGTAGAAGTCGCTGGCACTGCCCCTACTACACCTCTGGTGGTGGTGTCTTGGCTGAGGAGCATCCAGTGGGCTCAGGAGGTGCTGCCAAATTTGTAAACTTTTTTTTAACTTTGAGGACAAGAAAGGCTCTATCCGTTAGAGCAAGTTCAATGGTGTGCGGGTGGGTGCGTGGGTGGTGGGCATCAGTCAGGCACAAACAGTGGGCATCAGAGGGTGGCAGTGGATGTTTGCCACACAGAGAGAGGGTACTGTAGTGTGGGGGGCTCTGGCATGAGCAGCACCCCCACCCAAACAAGTGCCAGGCTAGCAAGGGTCTCCCATCTCCAGTTGCCATCCCATTCCCTACGCACCCCCAAATAAGGGCAGGATTTGCACGTGCCAGCCAGGGCCTTCCTAGTTGCAATCCCTAGCATCTGCTAGCACCCCAAGGAGGGCAGGATTTTCACGTGCCATCCAGGGCCTTCCTAGTTGCAATCCCTAACATCCCCTATCACCCCCAGAAGGGCAGGAATTACACGTGCCAGCCAGGGTCTCCCAAGCACCCCAGGGAGCGCAGGATTTGCACATGCCAGTCAAGGGCTTTCTAGTTGCAATCCCTATAATCCCCTAGCACCCACAGGAGGGCATGATTTGGACGTGCTTTCTAGTTGCAATCCCTAGCACCTCGAGGAGGGAAGGTTAGAGGCATCATCATCATAAATGCATGATATAACTTTGGTGTTCTTAATGTGTTCCCATTTCAGAGAGGAATCGGATGCCGGCCCCAGCGCTGCTGCCAGGACCAGGCAAAGGAGGAGGACCCCTAGGCAGAGGTCACCATCGCCACTGTCAGTGACACCTCCAGACATTCGGTGCCAGAAGTCAGATGTCTGGCGGTGTTTTGACAAGGGTGACGGACTTGCCACATGCAAGGTATAGCAGAAGAACTGGAACAACAGGGAATGAATTTTCCTATGACCTAACCTGTTAGGAACAGAAGTCCCCTGCAGAGAGAGATTGGCCACCCAGTCCACCCACTTGTGGAGACAGAATGCAGACAGGGATTGAATGACATACCATTTGTCTGACACAGTATGGCACTTCTTATGTTTCTATCTTTTTCTAATCTTTTTAGCACTGCAAGTAAAGAGGAGTAAAGAAGAGTAAAGTAAGGAGGGCTCATCGGCCACATTGAGCGCACCCATGATATGAGAGTGAGGCGGCAGGCAGAGAACTCTAGTGTGGCCGTGGTCGTGGAGCCTCAGCACCAGAAGAAGAGGGGGAAGGCAACCCAGAAGGGAAGGCATATACGCCCTTCCCCCCCGCTCCAGCCCTGATGTGGAGACCCCCAGACCACAGGAGAACGAAGAGGCCAAGGCATTTAGGGCCCATTTGCAGTGGCCCACCCGGGACTTGGTGGCTGAAGTCCAGCAGTCTGCAGGCACCATGGAGAACCACCTGGTGGAGCAGTTGCAGGCGGTTCAGATGGAGAGGAAGAAGGTGGAGGCATATGGCCAGTATGTCTCTGCCGAGATGGACCACCTGCAAATGTACCACCAGGCACTCTCCAGGTGGCATCGGGACATGGAAGGGGCCCTGAACTTTGCTGTCTCCCACGGCTACAAACTTCCAGAGTCCTGGTTGGCTGGCCCTCGGCCCTGTGCTGCGCCCCAACGGCTGTTGCCTTCCCCCCCAAGTCCTGGGGGACAGGCCTAGAGACTCTTAGTTTCATTTATAAGTTTCCTTTGAATGTTTGCTTTTGTTTTTTAGAATGTTGTTGTTGTTTTTTATTGTTATGTAAATAGTTTTAATAAAAGTGTTTGTATTTCTTTTTACGAGCTTCATGTGACCTGTCCAATTTTTTATTCTTATGTGCTGATGTTGGTGGTAGTAGCAGGTAAAGGAACGCACACAGGCAGGCACATATAAAACGTTGTGTGTTATATTCCATTTCATTACGGTAGGTATGCTGTGTGCTGGATGTGGGCAGTGGGCATTGGGGCACATGAGAACTGATGGGAGTTTTTCCTGGTTCTGGCAGGTGGCAGCCAGAGGATATACCTACCTCTCCCCCTCTAAACCCCATCTCCCTCGTTCTTGCTGGGAAACTATCTTTCTTTCTCTCTCTTTCTCTGGC
Source organism: Sphenodon punctatus (assembly GCA_003113815.1). Classification (NCBI taxonomy): domain Eukaryota; kingdom Metazoa; phylum Chordata; class Lepidosauria; order Sphenodontia; family Sphenodontidae; genus Sphenodon; species Sphenodon punctatus. The sequence goes on from QEPC01000715.1 coordinate 1,071,350, forward strand.
CATATCGTGCAGGTGACAGCATGGGTGGGGTTGTGTCTGTCTCTCCTTCAAGCAGTGGGTGGACTTTCTCTTTCTCATTTCTCTCTCTCTCTTTCTCTCTCTTGGCAGCAACCTGGACAGGAAGACAGGCACCTTGGCATGAGAAGCAGGAAGGAGGGCTGAGACAGGCTTTGAGCTTTGCATCAACCTGGGGTACAGAACCCTTGGCACAGACAACATATAGGCCTGGCAGCAGCAGCTGTTTCTTTATGCCATGGCATCATGGCACCGACAGCATATAGGCCTGACCTGGGGGCCATTGGCACAGAAAGAAGCAGACATTGGTGGTCATTTTTAAAATTTATTTATTTAAAAATTATATCCCACCCCTCCTGTGCACAGGGCAGTCTGGGGTGGTGAACAGCATTCATTTAAAACAATATAAAATTTTAAAACAATTTAAAATACAATATGTGGGGAAATCCCCCAGCCCCGCCCCTCATGGTACAGAACCCTGGGCACGGATAGCAAATAGGTCAAGGATCTCTTAGAAAGTCGATCCTAAGAGATAGGTGAGCATTGTTGCGAAGGGACAGGTGATCACCGATAGGCTCCATATCATGAGGGGACATGGGTAAGGGGGCTGAGCAGGGGCAGGTGCCTGCTGGCTGGACAGGGTGAAAGTTGCACTTTTTGGGTAACCCAGGGCAAAGCCACAGAACAATGATCCTGGACTGTCAGAGAAGTTTAAGATTCTTTCAGGACTGAGATCATCCGGGGCGAGCTCCAAATCGTCAGAAGGCAAGAATACATCATCACTGCGGAAATCCTCAAGGAACTAGGCACTGAATGCAGGTTGCACAACCGGATATGTGTGTACTATTGGTCAAATCTGCAAAGTGGCGAGGATTTGGAATGTCATCTGTAGGGATGTGCGAACGTGGAAAGTTGATCATAAGAGATAGGCGAGTGTTGTTGCAAAGGGATAGGTGATTGTCAATAGCCTTCGTTTCCTGCAGCCAATCAAAAGGTAGTTGGGTACAGGATCATCCTGGGCCAGCTCCAAATCGTCCGAAGGCAAGCTTCTAGATACAGTGGATAGAAAGATGGATAGACAGACAGTGGATAGAAAGATGGCTCTCTGTGAGTGGAATGACGGGCCTCAGAACCCTGATGGTGGGTTCTGGGGCTACAGTGGCAGCTTCTAGATACAGTAGATAGACAGCCCTACCTGCATGTGGGTCCTGGGGCTGGAGAACTTTGAAGACCGAAGTGGAGAAGGGTTCCATGTGAACATCAGTTGATCCTAATAGATAGGCAAGCACCATTCTGTCGTCAAGGCCCTCACAGATAATGAAAGATACATCACGTACCTGGAGGGAGAGCTGGCTGAGTTTCTCTTCCTCGCAGTAGTCATCACAATACCCCAAGGGATCTTCAGGAGAAAATCTTCCACAGCAAGATGCATTGCTCCTTATGTGATAAAATACTTGGGGTTGCTTATCCACGGGACTTGGGAGTGGTGTTTTGTTGTGCAGTAGTTCAATTTCCCAGGCAGAAGCCTGAGAGGTTTAATTGTGCTTGACAGTTGGAGCTAAACAAGGGCAGCCCAGCAGGACATGTGCTTTCAGCAGCCTTTGAGTGGAATGATGGTCCCAGGAGTAGCCCAGGCACAGGATATGGCTCCACTTAGGAAAATTTTGAGTATGGACCAATATCAGTCTAAGTGGAGAAATAGGATAAAGGAAGTGGTCCAGAAGTTAGGATTTTCCAAGGAATTTATTCGGGACTTAGATTTCCAGATAGTAAAGCGACTGATAAAAAGAAGGATTTTGGACCAGGAGCTCCAGGAAACAGATGGCTTAATTCGGAACCAGAAAATAGACCTAGGATATCAATGGTTGATACCTGATAATTTGGCTGATTCTTATATATTTAATTGGAACAATCCACAACTTAGGCATGCATACTCATTATTCAGATTTCAATTATTCCCATCAGTGGTTACTGAGGGGAGATACCAAGGTTTAGAACGATATCTTAGATAATGTCGAATGTGTTCACTAAATCAGATTGAAGATTGGTATCATGTTTTATTTCATTGCCCACTATATAATACTTTGCGCAAAAGATATCTATGGCCATATTCACCGGCAGTACTTTACCTACCCCAGGAATTGGTTCTACGGAAATACTTATATCCTAAGGATTCAAGGTTATCTCGGGCAGTTGCAACTTTTTGTATGTATGCAATGCCCCTGCGGGCTAAACAAGTGAATAATTAAGTACTGTCAAAACTTATTGGAATGATTTTGTACATATATACATTGTAAGCTGAGAAAGGCTGGACATTTTATAAATGGGAAATTATTTGGTTATATTTGTATGAAGATGTTTCATTTTCATTTTCATTTTTATTTTCATCTTCATTTTATTTTATTTTCATTCTCCATTTTATTTTATTTTATTTTATCTTATCTGGATGTATTTAACTTAATTGGAATGTATATAGGTATAGGCATGTGTATATAGGATTGTAAAGAACCTTTGGGTTATATACAACAATAAAGTTATTATTATAGTAGCAATCTCACAATTATGGAACTCCCTTCCCCATGAGAATTGTCTAAGCCTAAGCCTGCTAGTCTTCTGGAAGCAATGCGACTGTACTATTTGGCCAGGCATTTAGGGATGTGCACAAAACTTTCTTTTTGTTTTTGTTATTCGTTTCATTTTCATGATTAAAATGTTGTTCATTGTAGTTATATTTTATTGGTTTTTTTTTACTTTTTGTTTTTTATTTCCATTGATTTCAATAGAAAATACATTTTTGGCTGTAGCTTTTTTATTTTTCATCCTATTTTGACAACATTTAGCAGAGATGTACCCCCAATAAAGGGCTTTTTTTTTTTTTTTTTTACCAGATTTCAGAATGAATGGTTAAATGGATCCGATTGTATAAGCAGTTGAAATTTGTCATTTTAAAAATATCTGTGTACACATTCCTGGCTTTAACATCTTTGCCTCCCATCCAATATAGATGAAATTTGGCACACTTATACCCATCCCCAAGGGTGCAACTCCTTCCATATGTCAAAAGGATTGGATAAAGGGTGCTGATGTTATAAGCAATTTTCTTTTAAATGCATTTCTGGCTGTAATTTCTTTCTATTCCAGCCAGTTTACATGACATTTAGTAGAATTGGACTCAGACCTGTAGGAGCATGTCTGCCAAATATCTAAAAGATACGATAAAGGTTACCAAAGTTAAAACCCTGCACAGCATCTGGAAAGTGTGAGCCTATATTCTATGGAATTCTGATTTTTATATGCCAGGGATTCTCTACGTTTGTCACTGTGGTACAATATGTGTTTGTGATGCCAATTGACCAGCAATGTCACATATATATCATTTTGTGCTGTGACCACCATGACCCCTCTCCCTCACTTGTTACTGGGAAGTTGGAAGCATCTACTTAGGAAAGAGCCAATAAGGGGTTCTCTTATGTCCTCTGTCACAGCGATGCAGGATGTGATTGTGATAACAATTGGTGAGCCTGGATGTGTGACCCATGTCTCTTGATTGTTGTGATGCTTTCCCCTGCTTTGTTGTCTGAAGTCCCAGTTATGTCCCTTCCATGCCTGCCTCAGACCCACCCTGTATTGGTCCTGGAAAGCTTGAAGTATGCAGTAAGAGAGGCAATCACATCTCTGTCCCAGCCAGGGTGTCTTTTGAAATGTCAAGCCAATTGGCCAGAGGATATATCTGTTATCTCTGTTGTTTGGCACAAGCTTCAGTCTTGGCAGGCACCCAGGTGCATAGGCGTGTCTGTCAACTTGCAGACAACACCCCAGGAGAGGGCAGGAGGATGTTAGGCAGCACCCAAGGTGCATGGGGATTGGATTTATGTAGCTAGATGAACTCTTGCAGTGAGCTCAAGCGCACACGCAGGCGTGCACACGCACACACACACACACACAAAGCCTGCCAGCAAAGTATGAGAAAATGCTCTGACCAAAGCCAGAAATAACAATAGACAAAGAGCAGCCGAAAGATCAGCAGCTTATATCTGTCTATCCTCTATGCCTGCATTGAAGCCACCACTGATTGGTCTGTAAAGGTAGAAGCATGCAGTAACTGGCCAGTGAATTTGTCTGTCAGTCTTTTGGGCAGCTCCCCCTCCATGCCTGTCTCTGAATGGCACTGCATGTCCTTTTTACCTGAATAATGAAACTCTTCCAGAGGGAAAGTTCAATTGCTTAAAAAATGTTGACCCTTTATCAAATATTTCTATGTTTAGACAGAGATGATCCTGAAGGTCTGTGATACAATTGTGTCAGATTTCATTTAAAATGGATGTAATACAAAGGCAATACAGCTATAAAAACATTTACAAGTAAATCACTTATAACATAAGGACCCTTTATCCAATTCTTCTGTAATTTGGTAGAGATAGTAAGCTTTCGGAGAGATATAACCATGCCATGTTTCATCCAAATGGAATGGGAGACAAAGATGTTACAGATAGGAATGTGTATGAAGATTTGTATAAAATAACAAATTTAAACCACTTCTAAAATCGGATTCTTTTATCCAGTTTTTTTTTTACATTTGCCTCAAATAATGCCCTCCATTGGGGATATAATTTTGCCAAGATTAATCAAAATTGGATGAAAAATAAAAGTTACAGCAGAAAAAGTGTTCCAGGATTTTCTTATTTATTCATAACAATGATTTTTCCCCATTTTTTCATTATGTTCTTCCATTTTCTTTTTTAAATAACAAAATAGGAAAATCCATATTTCATTTTTTTATTATAATAAAGAAAACAAAATGCACACCTCTACAGGCATGTGACAGTTGAGGATAAAGTTTGAGGATGCTTAGAATAAGGGATTTTAACTGGTTCTATTTATGTATACTTTTAAACCCACCCTGTGGTCTTGAGATATGGAGGGCAAAACATCTAAATAAATAAATACTTCATTGTGTTTCTCACTAGACTTATTTATGCTATAGGAAAGTTAAAAGATATATCAATTTGGTAATCTCAGGGAGACTGTCACCTTCAGAGACAGACCAGTACACCCCATTAAAACCTTCCTCTTCTGTATTGCTCCCTATCCCAGATGTCCATCTCTTGCAAAAACTTGCAAATTAGTGGGTCTCCAACTTTGCCCTTTAAGATTATTGTCACTGGCACACAGATACACAATACCCCCAAAGGAAGTTGTTTACCATTAACCGTGTTTTGGTTGATTCATTTGGGGGTTTTTGTGAACAAAAAAGCCCTGGGGTAGAAATCTACCCCAATGCATTTTATCATGGGTATTTTCAGACGTTACGAGATCACGCTCAACCACAGTGAACCCCGCTCAACCCCGCGGTGGGGCCAAAGGGCCCTGAACGTCTGCTCGGCACGCGCCAGATGTTCACCATGCTCAATACGCACATGGGGCCAATTTCAACCACGCTTCCCGGGCTAGCCTGGGGAATATCCCGGGAAGCGTGGTCAAACGGATCCCCACCGGGAACCAAGGAAAAGTAACGTCTGGACGCCAATCCCCGGGCGGAACCAAACGAAATGAGCCCCAGCTGGGGACAAGGCACGCAGCGTTGCTGCCGGGCAACCAGCAACAACACAAACACCAGAGGGAGATTTAAAGCGAAATCGGCTGCAAGCAAGCATGGCGGGATGGAGCGAGGAGGGAGGCGTAAGAGAGCGGAGGCAGACACAGCGACAGTGGTGGGGCAGGAGGCAGAGGAGGTGCAGGCAGGGGCAGCGATGCAGGTGGAGGGGGCACAGGCACAGGAAGGGGGCACATGGGTGCACCCGACCAGGGAGCCGGCCCAGGCACAATGCCCACAGCTGCAGCCGGGTCGCAACACCCCGGGGACAGTGGCCGGAATGGGCCCGGAGGAGGCACCCAGGAAAAGGGTAAGGGGGAACAAGGGGAGGGGAGCAGGGGGCACGGGAGACCCCCCTGGGGGGGCGGGGTGACCCCGGGGGGTCACCCCGTCCTGGTGTGTCCGCCTCGGTGAGCTCCTGCCTGCTTCGTGGGGCCTCGCTGAGCTCCTGCCTGCTTCGTGGGGCGCTGCGGCCCCTTCCCATGGCCCTGGTCCCCCTCCGGCCCCCCCACCCCGGTTGCCCATCCCGGTGGCTGGGTGGGGTGCTCCGTGTGGCCTCCCGCCCCGCCGTGTGCAGCTTGCGGTCTGCTCCCGCCGGTCCTGGCACCGACTGCACCCCCCCTGGGTGCTTGCGTGCCCTGTGGGTAGCCCTCCCCCAGACTGGACCATGTCCCTTCCCCGGGTGGGGGGTGTCGGAGTGTCGCTGGACCTGCAGAGGGGCTCCTCCGGACCTGGCTGCCCTCCATCTGCCCCCTTGTGACTGTGGGGCCCCCTTCCTCCTCCTCCTCCTGGACCCTCTCCACCGGGCTCGCTGTGCATTGCGGGCCCCCATCGTGCCTTGTTCCAGGGGTCCTTCCCCCCCCTCCGAGACTGCCTCTGTTGCTGTGGGGGCGCCTCTGTGGACTGGGGTGCTGTGGGGGTGGGGGTTGCTGCTGCCTGTGACTTGCCCCTTTGCAGTGCCCCCCCTCGTCCCTCCCGTTGTTCCACGTGCTGTGTTCCGGGTGCCCCTGCCCCCCCTTCCCGACCTTTCCCTTGTGTGTGTGTGCCCGGGCATGGGGTCGTGCAGTGTGTCCCGCTGCGAGTCCGCTGTGTGTGTGTGTGCGTGTGCGTGTGCTGTGTGTGTCACCTGTAAGCCTGTTTTCCCTCTTCCCCCCTCCCTTCCCGTTTCCCTTGTGTGCCTTTTGGCTTCATTTGCCCTCAGGCGGCCATGTCTGTGTCCCGCCCCTGCCCGGTACCTGCTGGGGGTTTTGCGCCCGATGGGGGTTCGGCTGCACGTCTGTTGTGCTGCCCCAGTCTGCAATGGTTCGGCCTGGTTCCCGGCCGTGGTCCCGGTCCCGTCATGCCTGTTTGGGTCATTTTTCCACCCCGGGGCGCGGTTGTGCTGTTCACCCCCCCTGGGGGTTCGCTGTGGTGAACCGCCCGCCCGTAACGTCTGAAATCACCCCATAGTGTGGATTTATACCCCTGCATGGAGGTAGAAAGTTACCCCATCACATTTTATGTTAGTTTGCACATTCAAGCAGTGTAAGTGCCAAAGGACTGGGGTAGAAATCTACCCCAAGACTCATGTATGGTCATTTTTTTTCAACACAGAAGATGAGGGTTAAGAACATTCTATGCAAGGAGACTCCATATAAACTCTGCTAAGATACAAGGCAACCAGTGCCATTTGTTGGAGAAAGTATAACTAGACAGCTGATGGTTTCATTCTTATTTAGAGAAAAAAAATTGCCCTAAGTAACTCTTATTAACATCGTATGAGGCCAAGAGGCTCTTAGTGCTGAGACCTTTTTTTCTTTCTTCAGTCATTACAGTCAGGGATTCATGTTCACTGTTCTTCCCCATTGCCACCAATGAGGAAAACACAGTGAACATGGATCCTTCATTATAGTGCAATCTGACGTTTATCAAGCTTAAAACAAAGAAAATGGCTTGATTAAAAATAGTAGGCAATGCCCTTTTTTGTTACCCTAGGTGGTACTCCAAAAAGATCTATAAATCCCTCCACTTAACAAAGAAGGGGTAATGGGTGTTTTTAAATGAGGAAGGCGATGGGGCGTAGTCAATGGCCACTGAGTGGCACTGCCATGGAGCACCCACACAGGTGGAATGTGTGGAGCGATACTCAAACAAAAGTCTCCAATGGTGGCCACTGTGGCCACAGGGTCAGCCCCTATACACACACACACACACACACTGCCCACACAACATTTAACATAGGGGAGGCGGACACACACTAGGTTGGTCTTTGCAAGTGATTCATGCCAGGGAACCCGGACTCCCCAGCTCTCCCAGCCAATTCTTGTGACTTGCAAAGGCTGCTTCTCCCACTGACAGTGCCTATGAGTAGTGGCTGTGTTCGCTGGCATGGATGGCTGATGCTGTTCATATGGGTGAGGGCTCCATGGCCACCCATTGCCATAAAGCTATTTGGCTTACCCTGCATGGAGCACTCCATATTTCCCTGTGTATGGCCATTGGTTGGTAGGATTGCTACCTTCAGTCATTTTCCCCATGACGCTTTCATTTTGGCATTTTGGTGGGTGTCAGGTAAAAACCCCACCACAGGTGGCATCCTATTGGTGGGTGCCTCATGACTCATGGGAGCATGCTTCTGGCTGAAGATGGGTGGCAGGCTCCACGGATCCTGGGTGGACACGTGGGGTAGCATCTCATCTAAAAATACCCAATATTTCAAGAGTGTTCAACAAACCCAGCTGATTCATATGATCCGACTAGTAATGGTACTCATGCTAATACAGTCTTAATCAAGGGAGATAATCTTGATGAGAATAATCTTAATTCTGCTAAACAAGAACCTGTCTTTAAATTTAGGGAGGAAATTAAAGAATGTAGCTGTGACAATTGAACAAAACCCTATAATAAATCTGATTTGAATTCTCAAGCTGTTGACTCATATTGGGCATTTTTACACACACGTTAAAGTTCCGGATTTTTCAATCTTCTGGGTTTACAAGTCCATAAGTAAGTTTGTCCCACCCCCCAAAAGGAAGACACTGACACCATTATTTGGGTTAAACTAGGCCACACCAAAAACCTTATTAAAACTTAGTCGGATAGGGAGGGGGCTATGCCCTTTCAAGTCTTGCAAACCTTACTATTAACTCATTTAATAAACTAGTAATAATCTTAAGTGGTCTGATGTTCCTCAGTACCGCAACAATGCTAATTATTGCTTCTGCAATGTCACACCTGTCAGGCCACCCATAGCTGGATCAGGAGGCCATATGCCTACTGTGACCCTAAGAAGGAATAAGGAGATGCTCCCCCGTGCCTTCGACCGCCCCTGTCCTAAGGCTGCAGGGTTGTCTCCCTCATCCTGGCTCTGAAGTGATGCTGGCCGGGCAAGCTCTAGCCTTCACTCAGAGCCCACCTCTTAAGGAGATGACTTGGCAGCAGACTATCTCTAATTTTAACCTAACTACTTCGCAGGACCCCTGCAGTGTGACAAATTAACTTTAACACTTCCCCTTCCCACCGAAACGATTCAGAACTTATCACTGCGAGGAAGGCAAAAAACCCACCTTGCGTAGTGCCAATTTGCAAGGAGGCAAAAATTCCTTCCCGGCCTTGAGCTCAAGCTCAACCACCAGCTCAAACCACAGTGCATAAAGGGTGGGTGGGAGGGTGCTTCCTGGTGCTGAATGGCCATTCGTGCCTAAATCCAAGATGGCGGCCGCGAAGTCCCGCATCTCGCGAGACTTCACGTTGAGCCACATTGCCCTGCCGTGTGCCCCTCCCATAGCCTTTCTAGCAACAGGCATGGGGGAGGGACAAAAACCGCCGCCCCGCGAGCCGCTACTCAAGCCAGGGAGGGTCACGTGGCGATGGTGCTTGGATGCATTTTTCACACACACTGCCCTGTGGCAGTTCCGGGATGCATTCTTCACACAAACACTGCCCTGAGGCAGCCTAAAGTAGCTGCAGCTGTAGACATGAGGGGCTGTCATGGAAACCAAGTGACCACCACAGCTGCCTGGAGCAAAGCAGTTTACCAGGAGAACTTTTTACACACAAAAGTTCTGGGAGAAGTTCTATGCAGAAGTTCAAAGATCCAGTTGTTTAAGATCTGTGTGAGCAATTTAGACACACAGAAAGTTCAGGATGTAACAGCAAACATTCAGGAGAAATATGTGTGTAAAAGCACTCAATATTAGAAATGATAATGAAGTACTACTTTTTGCTTATCGAGAAAAGTGGGAATGCGAGGGTAGGTGTGCCATTTCTTGTAATTTTCAGCAAGAAGTCAGGTAGTAAAATACTTTTTAAAATGTTTTAAGCTAGTCATTCCCAAAATTATTGGACTAGTGGGTCATTATACATTATCCACTGTTCATGGACAGTGATGCATGCTCTAGAGATTCCTGTGGCTACTCAAGCTAGGCACCTTCAGTCCCCCTCACTGATACAGCTACTTCCAGGGAATGTTGAAGAAGAGAGGATTGTAGACCATGTATGCTGGCCATAAGGAAGCTCTGACAACCTCATGCACATTGTAGTCATTCCTTTGAGGTATTCTCTTAGACACGGAAGCTGCATCAGTAATATAGTGTGATTTTATTACTACTATTTTTTGCTTTATGACTCCACATTCCCATTTTAAAAATATAAAAGAAAAATGTATAGGACACACAACTTTATTTAAATGATTAGTTAAGTAATAAATGTATTAGTACGTTACCCTTCAAGAATGTTGGACAGACCAGCTGCCCTTTTCTGAAAGGCAATTAATTTTATATGGGCAATTAATATTGGATAAGGGCGTGCATTCCACAATCGTGAAAAATGGCACTGTTGACCTTTTGCACATGCATAGTGATCTTAATATATATATATATATTGTATTTGTAAAACAAAAACAGATGAAAGCAAATGACTATAATTTGTTCATTCATCCGCTTTCTTATCTTTAATTACTAAAATAAATAGGGCTCAATTCATTTTAGTAACTAAAAAACCAAAGATGAATTGCACACTCCTACCTGCACTCTGCCTGGTGAAGAGAGTGAAGTCAGAATCCCCTCCATCCTGCCAGGAGTTTCTGATATCAGGGAAGTTATCACTCTTTGTAATGACTTAATCCAGTCAGAGTCTTACGGGCTGCCCGGGTCTCTTCCCAGGTGAAATAACATCTGATTACTTCCATGCAGAATTGGAAAGGGAGGGTGTGTACATAGCAGGGCACAGCCTCCGTGTGTAAGTGTTGACAGGATTGAGGCCCAAATCACACAGTCACTCAAGGGATTAGCTATACAGTTTATTTACAGGCATAGTCCATGCATCATCTCCACCATATTCTCTAGTATAAATAAGTGTTTATACAATGAACCAAGCCTAGTCAGGCAGTAATCCTTTGGTAGGCTTGCACTCACTTAAAGTAGTCAGTCTCTCTAATTCAGCACTCCATGCCCTCCTTCCATTCAGAAGCAAAGACACATACTCCTTGGTGTCCAGGCAGCTTCTAGAGAGCTCCTTCACCTTCTGTGTCCCAGATCAGACTGAACTTCCTCTGACTTTGCTGCTTTCATTTGCAGCTGGAGCCATGCCCCAAACACTGCTACTACTTGTTGGCAGCCATTTTGTGCTCAGCCATCTGCCCTTTTAACTCTCCTAAATGCATATCCATCTATTGTGGCTCTCTCGTGGCACTACATAGTTCCCTTCCTACTCCTCAGTTACTTTGGTTAAGTACTCTAATCATGTGATGACACTAGAGCACAACCGCTGCTCCAAAGGAAAAACTTTTTGATTCAATTACTTACTTACTTCCACTACTTACTTACTTACTACTTGGTCAATATCAAGAACAACATGCCCTAATTAAGCAGCATAACTACATAACAAAACACAGGAATAACATTTTATGTCAGAGAGAGTTCTAAGACTGTAATGAATACAATGTATCCCCATTTCTGTTTTGTCTTTTTAAAAATCTGTTTTCATCAGTCAAAGAAGGGTAAAAACAGATGGGTGGGCTGTACAGCGGCTTCCCAATCCAGGCAGGGAAACAGCAGCCACCCCTCCCTGGACCATGTTGAGGTACCAAATAAACAAACAGCCGTCTTGCTGCCTGCATGGCCCAGGAGCTCAACGAATGTGCGGGAGGTTGGTCCTGCCTGGGCCCTGCCCCAGAGCACTGCCCCCACCATGAGGGACAGCCATGGTGATTGGCCATGGCAGCGAGGAAGAACAGAGGTGCTGGCCCATGTGGCTGATTTTGGCCCGCGTGGTGAGCCCTTAGCCTGAGTGTACCTTCAGAGATTTTCCAAGGACAGAGTAGGCAAGCTGCCTACACGTCCCAGGACAGTTCCTGGCTAACATTTGGTTGCATGTGTACATCCTGTGGCCTTCTGGGCCACAGCAAGCCACAGCGGGACACCATCTCATCTGCTTTTACCCAAAGTGATACTTACACTCATGTACTCTCTTAATTGCATAATTATTTTTCCACCAGAGATATTAGAAAAAGAAGAAAAAATTCTTGTAATAAATGTGAAAGATTGCTAGATTTTGTTACAGAAAAATACTGAAGATAGCCATGTACAGATAAAAATGGCACTGCTAAATTTGTATTCACTCCCCCCCCACCCACTTTATGTTGGAAACATTGTCAGGTGAAAATATATTATATTTTTATGTGCTTTAAATAACCTTACTTTCCTCCCCTTTCTATATTACAATCAAATGGCACAGAGAGGTTGATTTGAAGATAACTATAGGGTATGGCTATCAAAAGTCCTTCAGATCCACCATGGGGCACAGATCTTTTCAAAGCAGCTGAGCTCCCATTGAGACACCTAAAAGCAGTGTCCAGAATTATAAAAGAACTCGCTTTCACCTGTGCTTTCCCACTAAGCCCCTTTATCCAGATGCCTAAATGAAAGCTGAGATATTTTTAAAAATCAGATATATGAGCACCTATGCACCCTCTTTGCAAACTTCCACTTTTGAAAACCGAGGTTAGGATAAATAAATGGTCAATTTGTGTCTTTTAAAAAAAAATGAAGACATTTTAAGACACTAACTAGTAATAAAAATGTCTCTCTCTCCTTGTCTAAAGATTGCAGTCAGCTGATGTTTACTCCTATAGTTTCACAAGAACTGATAGGGCAACAATTTCTGCCTGAAGACAAGTGAGGGTGTTCTCTGCTTCAGACCCCCTCTCATATGTGTCTCTCTTTTTTCTATTGTGTATGTATAGATAGTAAACTCCTTCCTGCTGCCAGACCATTCAGGAGGTCTACAGTAGCTGCATTGTTAGACATAAGTTGGCAGCATCAGCACGCCAGTGCCAGCTTTGAAAAGGGTTGATCATGCTCAGAAAAAGCCACTCAGGCCCTTTCTGAGCATGCTCAGTTGTTTGTTTGTTTGTTTTTACTTTCAAATTTTCCAGCTGGGAAGAGGCTATACAATGGTACTGGACCCCTCCAGGAGGTAAGTAACCCACTTCTGACCCCTCTCCTAGCCCCCCTCCCCCTAAGCACCCACCCCACCCCCCTGACTGCCAATGCCAAACTCTGCGAGTATTCTCCGAGGACTCAAGGGTTGCCAAAACACTCTGGACCACTCCTTGGACCTTCGGAAATACTTGCGAGTTATGTTTTTCCTATTTGGAACACCACTAATCTAAACTGAAATTAATAAATCCAGCACTATTTCACTTAGTATCTGACTACTCTTTGTTGATTACCCACTTTTTCTTGTGTCATTTATTTATTCTGATTGTTCATTTTGTTTGTTCAATTTAGGGCAGTGCATTCAGGTTTCAATAAAAAAAAAAAACCAAAATGATTCCTCGGGTTTCATATTCCAAACACAAATACCAGGACTGTGTATTTGGGTTTAACGGGAACTCAAAATGTTCTAGAAAATGTGGTATCAGAGGTCTCAAAAACTGGCCCCCAAAATTTCAGCACATATCCATCCAAAGACAGGCTGATCTATGACTCTCAGCTTAGCTGCCTGTTTGGAAAACCTCTAGTGAGTCCTCTCCACCTCCAGGGGCTAATGCTGTTTCAGAACTGCAGTCTCCAGAACTGCAGCCAACCCCAGTCCAATGGATACCAGATAAGCCAGGGAGAAATTGAATCCCCAAGCCAGCAACTCTCTCCCACAACAAGCAACACCTCTGAGCTAGCCACATTTCCCATTCTCCCTCCCCATTACACTAACCTCTCCTGAACCTAGTCCCATGCCCCATTCCCCTTTCTATAAAACACTGACCCCCTTCCATAAGTCAGTGACACTCTCTAAGCCCTATTCTTGCCCCATTCCTTCCTCCCCCAAGTTAACAACCTCCTCCCCAAACCAGCCATATTGTCCACTCTCCCCCAAACCAATGTTACCCTTTTAAATTGGTAGCAGACTTAACAGAAGTTTAAACGACGTTCTTCTTTCCTTATAGGCCTGTCAAACAGGCAGAGCCTAACTGTACTTGTGCACCAAAATAACCCATGTTCAGGGGCCAGTGTTCATTGTGTTCTTCATATTGGCAGCAATGGGAGAAATTCAGTGAGTATGGGAAAAGTCACATATACAAGTAAACACAAATACCAAACCAAGTATGCAAATGTAGAATGATACGAATACTTGACCCCTGTCACAGCCCTAGTTCCGTTTGTCTGTTTGTTTGTTTGTTTGTCTCTGTTTTAGGCAGCTAGTTTTTACCCTACCCATTCTCATTGGTTACAGTTTTTTTCTTCTCTTTTAAATCTGTATTTAAATCTAAGCAATGGATGGGAAAAAAAGCTGAAGTGGTGAAAGTACAAACTATTGAAAACATAAATTAAAACAAATGTAATAATCAAAATTGCAAAAACTTGGTTACTCAAACATTGTGAGAAATTGACCACACCCCAATCTGAAACTGCAAAAGACGCACACATCCAATATTTATGTTCTGCTACACATTTTAACTCTACTGTGAAGAATCTACCACTGGCTAATGTGGAAAACAGAATGCACAGCAAGAGAGAAATTGATCTGCCCCAATATGGCATTTCTTTTCTTATGATCAGCTTTCTACTAAGATAATGAATTCATGAACATGCACCTGTGCCCTTCTGATTACCCCCAATACCCCCAGCTTGAGCATGAACCCAGGCCTGCATATGTACCATGGCACCACCATCCAGCTGCACAGTGCATAAGCACCATAGTGATCTATAGCCAGCAAGCATTCTTGCTGCCTGGCTTCACAACCCTGACAAATTAAGTAAGGAAAGCAGTCTGGTGGAAGGAAAGCTGGAATGGATACCCAGATTCAGCTGGGTTCTGCTCGGGCAGTTCATGGAACCCATGTTGCATCAGTTACTGAGGATTTGAGGGATAGACCCATTTTTGTGGGTACCCATTTCAGCTCTTCTTTCTACCAGTAACAAATGTTGCATAGCTAGGAAGGATATGAAGATCTTCAAAACCACTTCCCTATGATTGTATTTTGATGCTTTATTAAACTGTTCTTGTGAGATTTAGGAACTGACAATTGAGAGCTGCAGTTCTGAATGATAGAAGAAGAAGCAGAGGGAAGGTTGAGTGAGGAGACCAGTGGAGAAAGAGATCAGAGCTTAACATTTTGAAAGCATCGACCATCCAGACAAGATAAAATTCTGCCAAGGTCCTGACCTTAATATATTTATTTTCTAGAGATTTATACTTGGCAAATGGAAGTAGAAGCGAATGAAGTGCTGGGGCAAGGCAGGTTCACAGGAAGATCAGACTCATCAGACCTAGGAAATATCTGCAACATATTGGACCACTCATCTCGTTCTTTAATCTTTTATAAGAGAGAATAGATTTTTATTTGTGTCTCCCCTAAACAAGAAATAAGATCATTATTAGATTTCCCCCCCTCTTTCTTTTTAGTCTATTTACTTAGGACATATCTCTAAAATTTTATTTTATATGTTGTTAGTGGTTCCCAAATTTTTCAAACTTGTAACACTTTTCTTGACCCCCAAGTTCTGGCATGACATCTTAATGGCTAAACAGTACATTTGCCAAAGCCTAGAATGTTTTGTTCTTTCCCTTCACCCCAAAACATTCCCCTCCATTCCCTAACCCCCCACTTTTGTTCCCCACCCCCTTCATGCCCAAGCCCGCAGCTGTCCTGGGTGCATGTGCCAGTTTTGGGGGTTCAATCCCCTGACCCCGTGTCATCCTTCCCTCAGCTGCCATGGATATCCTGGCAAATACCATTCAAGAGGGTTTCAGGCTCCTGAAACAACTCTAAGGCCGCTTTTAGACGTGCACGTGGATCAGGCATGGGAGCGGCGAAACAGCCGCGGCGCTGTTTTAGACGAACCGAAAGCGGAAGTTGTGCGCCTGATCCGGCGCTGCGCATTCTTTGCCGGCCGCGTATGTCACCCCAGAGGAATCAGTCCGGTTTGCTCGCAGTCGGCAAAGAATGCGCGGCGCCGGATCATGCGCACAACTTCCGCTTCCGGTTCATCTAAAACAGCGCCGCGGCTGTTTCACTGCTCCCATGCCTGATCCCAGCTGCATGTCTAAAAGCGGCCTCAGAGAGAACCATTTCAGCTCAATTCAGCAGTTTTGCCCTGTGTTCATCATACGGCACTGCTTAGACACACGGCCCATCTTGGGGCAAATTGGTGTTTTTCGTGCCACCCGATCTCAGCACACACGTGTTCAGATGGAACACGCAAAATGTTCTTCTGATGCAGTGGTGTTCACATTGCACGTTGAACAGGTGGCCAAATTGGTGTTTGTATTGTTGGGATTGGTGTGGCCTTGGTTGATGATCTTCACTTGAAAATCAACAGGGGGAATAGTATCCTGTTGATTTTTTTAGATCTTTCAAGGGCCTTTGATACCATTCACCATGGTGTGTTGTTGACAAAGCTGTGGGACTTGGCTGGGGTGTGCAGGACCACTCTTGAGTGGTTTGGCTCATTCCTGGTTGGAAGAATCCAGAGGAAGGTGATGGGTGGTGACTCGTCATTCCCTTGGGAGTTCCATTGTGGGGTCCCACGGGGTTCCATCTTGCCCCCACTGTGTGTCTGAGGCCCTTGTGTGAGATTTTTCAGAGACTTGGACTGAGGTGCCATCAATATGTGGATGACAGCCGGCTCTATCTCTCCTTTTGATCTGACCCACATCCAGCAGTCTCAGTGCTTACTCAGTAGCTGATAGAGGTGAGAACCAGGGACCCATGTCATTTTTCATTTTTGTTATTGAAATCTGTTGTTTTTGTTTTCATAAATATCAAAATGTAATTTTCATTTTTGCTTTCATTTTCAGCTGTAACTTTTTTGTTGTTCATTATATTTAGATGAAACTTGGGAAGATTGTACCTCACATGGAAGGCATGAAATTTAACAATTGTCAGAAAGATTGGATGAAGGATCCAATTTTATAAATAGTTGAATTGTGTTATTTTGCAAAAATCTACATATACATTTGTGGCTATAACGACTTTCTCTCTCATCTAATGTAGATGAAACTTGGCAAATTTATAACATCTCTTATGATTACTATCTATGCCAATGTTCAGAAGGATTGGATAAACTATCCCAGTGGTATAAGCAATTAACTTATAAATGTATGTTTGACTGTAATATGGTTGTAGTCAAACCAGTGTACATGAAACTTGTTAAAGATATATTTCACACTTTCAGGATCTTCTCTACCAAATATTAGAAAAATGTGACAAAGGGTTAAAATTGTATATGCCTGCAGAGCATATGCAGAGAATGAGCCTATGCCAGGGATTCTCTTATGTGTGACCGTGGTATAAGATCAATTTGTGAGGTCAGTTGGCCAACAGAAATGTCAGACAAATATCCTTGTTCTGTGCTGTGACCATCCCAATTTCTCTTCCGCATTTGTTACTTGGAAGTCAGAAGCATCTGTTTAGGAAAGAGCCAATAGAGATTCTCTTATGTCCTCTGTCACCATGCTGCAGGATGTGCTGATATTTATCTGAATAATGGTCTTCAAGGGGACAACTTCAATTGCTTATAAAATTGGGTCCCTTTATCAAATTGCCCTGTAGTTTGGTAGAAATTACAGGTAAGGTATGGGATACAGGTAAGATATGATCTCCCCATGTTGAATCAGAATTGGTTAAGAAAAATTTTTTAAAGCTGGAAATAAATTTTTCAGTGTTTTCCCATTATTTCAAAAATAAAACATGCTTCCAGAATTTTTTATTATTATTATTTGTCGCTTTTGTTATTGCAATAACAAAAATGAAAATGACAATTTTCATTATCGTTATTGTAATAACAAAAATGACATACACACCCCTAGTACCTGAGGCTCAACTCCAGCA
This sequence comes from Sphenodon punctatus, assembly GCA_003113815.1. Classification (NCBI taxonomy): domain Eukaryota; kingdom Metazoa; phylum Chordata; class Lepidosauria; order Sphenodontia; family Sphenodontidae; genus Sphenodon; species Sphenodon punctatus. The sequence goes on from QEPC01000715.1 coordinate 1,089,271, forward strand.
ATTGAATTCAAGGAAGGGGGAGCTGAGCTCTGGAAAATATTCCCAGTAGGAGTGCGATACCCAAAATGTGAAAGATCAAGAAAAGACCAGTACTGACTATTTCAGGGTTGGAAACCAAAGTCAGGAAAAAGCTGTTTTTTTATTATTATTTTTTTAAATTCCTATGCCACCCCTTCAGCTGGACATCACATAAATTAAATAAGAAGAACTCCTGTTAAAAATTGAGCTCAGAGAAGCAGGGTAATCTAGTGGTCAGGTTTGCTAGCCAAAGATTAGTGTTTATTGCCTGCTCTGACAAGGACGGGGGTGGGGTGGGGTGGGTGCATGGCTTCTGGGGAAGGTTTAAGCCCTGACAATTATTTTTTATTTATTTATTTACAAATTAAGCATTGGTTTATTTTTCTTAACAATGTTTATTCATTTTTCATTCCAGTGTTGTAATAGTCTGTTATTCATCATACCATTTCCTTTTTAAAAAATAACTTTTACCACTGTATTATCATACTTTCTTGCTGCCTTTAGATTGTCTGAGGTCTTGGTTGGAAGGCTAATCAACTTGCTGCTGTGACCTTTAATCTTCAATGATCAGCTTTAAATGGCTTTTGTTAGCACTTCTTACAATATTTTTTTATATCCATTAAGTATTTTGAAAAGCCTCACTAAGCACAATACTAGGGACGTGCACCAGAGCTCCATGTCGTTTTTCATTATCGTTATTGTTGTCATTATCAAAATGTGTCATTTTATCTTTATCATTATAATGACAATGTTGTTTCATTACTGTCATTATCGATACCAATTTCAAATGAAGATTTTATTTTCATCATCGTTATCGATATTGTTTGGTCTCGTGATCTCGTGAGACCAAAAACCGGAAATGGAATTTCAATCGCGTGTGTTCTCGGGTGCTGTGGTGTGGTGTCTGTCTGGCTTGTGTGAAGTGAAGTGAATTGGTTGTGAACTTGTGTGTGTTGTGTGTTGTTTGGTTTGTGCATTAGGATGGAAGGTAAGGAAGTAGTGGTATTGGTGGGGGGAAAGAAAATGAAGATGAGGAAGTTCACAGTGGAGGAGGAAGAAGTGGAGGCCCAACCTGGACCATCTGGTGAGGTGGTGGAGGTGGGCTCCTCACTAGAGGAGGAAGAGGGCAGAAGAGGTGCCAATGCTGCCAGGTTTGTAAAATTTATTTTTGTTTGTTTCTTTAACTTTGAGGACAAGAAGAATGCTATCCTTTTAGCGCGAGCTCACTGGTGTGCAGGTGGGTGGAGAGCAGTCAGGTACAAACAGTGGGCATCAACGGGTGGCAGCGGAATGGCAGGATTTACATGTGTCTCATTTCTGGGTTTACCAGAGAGAGAGTGGGGGGGGGGGATCTTCCAGAAGTCATGCACGAGCCGCAGCACCCAGCCAGACACGTGCCAGCCAAGGTCTCAGCTTGCCAACACTAGCACCCCAAGAAGGGCAGGATTTGCACGTGTCCTATTTCTGGGTCTTCCGGGGGGGGGAGGCTCTTTCTAGTGATGGGCGAACAGAACCAAGTTCGGAAATTCGGTTCAGTTCAGTTCGGAAATTCAGTTCGGTTTGGAAGTTTGGTTCGGTCGACCGAACGATTCGAGTTCAGTCTGAACTCCGAACTTCTGAACAAAGTTCAGAAATTCAAACCCCATTGAACTAAATGGAATATTATATTTTAGGGATGGGCGAACAGAGCTGAGTTCAGAAATTCAGTTCGGATCGAAAACTGAGTTCGATTCGGAAGTTCGGTTCGGTCGACTGAACTGGATGAGTTCGAGCTGAACTCCAAACTTCTGAACTGTATTCACCCATCCCTAGCTCTTCCAGCAGTCAGGCATGAGCTGTAGCACCAACACAAACATGTGCTAGTCAGGGTCTCAACTTGCCAACCCTAGCACCCCAAGAAGGGCAGGATTTTCACTTGTCTTATTTCTGGGTCTGCCAGAGAGCGGGGGGGGGGGGACACTTTCAGCGGCAGGAGCAGCAGCAGCCAGAGTCTCAACTTGCAGACACTACAGTACCACAGGTGGTGGTGGTGTACGTGGGAGAAAGGGAAAGAGGCGAGTAGGCAGCACTGCAGCACCATCCATCCACTTATTGTGTGGGAGAATGGGTATTTCTCTGGGAATGACTAGAGGCATCACCATGAATGCATGATATTATGTAGGTGTTTATGTGTTCCTGTTTCAGAGAGGGTGATGATGACACCGTTGGTGTCAGAACCCCATCAAGGCAGAGGTCGCAGGTACAGAACCAAACCAGGCTGACGAGGTCCGCGGTATAGAGGTACTTCCATACCCAAAAAGGCAGATTTGCAGAATTGCAAGGTAAGGCACAGGGGCTGGAACAACAGGGAATGGAGTGCCCTATGACCTGTTAGGAAGTCCCCTGCAGAGAGGGAGATTAGCCAGCCACCCACTTGTGGAGAAAGAATGCAGGCAGGGCTTGATAGACCATCAGTCTGACACAGTATGGCACTTTTATGTTACTATCTTTTTTATGTTCTTTAGATCTGCAACAAAAAAATAAAACGGGGCACGTAGGGGACCACATCGGGGCTGATAGCCCATATCGAGACCGTCCACCTCATCGAGGTGATGCAGGACGTGTCTTGGTCCGGAAGGAGGAGGGAGGAACACCAGGCGGAAGAAGGGAGGAAGGCACTGCGGAAGAGGCGCTGTCCCACTCCTTCCACCTCAAGCGCCTCAGAAGATTCTCCAGTTCCCCAGCATGAGGAGACCCCTGAAGCAAGGGCATTTCGGGCATCACCGCGGAAGCCTGCCAAAAAATTTATGCTGGGCTTTAAAGCCCAAACCAGAAACACAGAGAACAGGCTGGTGGAGCGATTCGAGGAGTTCCAAATCAGGGAACGCTAGGCCGAGGCATACAAGGAGTACCTGCAGACTGAAAAAGATGCCCTCAAATCGTTCTGCCGGTCCCTCGTGGCATGGAAGGCATCCATGGAGGGGGCCCTGGATGTGGCGAGGCGACATGGGGTGGAGGTGGACAATGTGCCTGCACCTCGGTCCCATGAACCATTGTCCCCCTTTCCCCACGTTCCAGGGGACAGGCCCAGTGGGCCCACAGACACTTAAGTTATTTTTCTGTCTTTTTATAATGTTAACGTTTGTTTTTAAAAAAGTTTTTCCAAAGTTTAAATGTTTTTTCAAAAGTTTTTATAAAAGTTATATTTGTTACCAGCTGAGTTTGACCTGTCCAATCCTTTACCCTTCTGTGCTGCTTCTGGCAGGTGGCAGAATCTCATTGTATATACAGCTTGTCTGATCTTTACCTGACAGTAGCAGCACATGGAGCATATTAGCCCAAGATGTGCCAGCAGGGTCTCAACTTGCAGACAGCCCCCCAGGAGGGGCAGGGCTTGTGCCTGTGTGGGTGTGCTAGAGAGTGAGAGAGAGACTGGGGAAGTTTGGCAGAGGCAAGAGTGGGCATCAGCAGGTGCACTGTCCACTCTCACAGAGAGATCACTGCAGTGGCAAACGCCATCCCATGCCAGGGGCAGTCTTGGGATGGGGCTCCTCCTCCTCCTCAATCTGGGCTAGAGATACTACTCCTGTGCTGCTGAGGTGCTGTCTCTCCCTCCCAGTGCCTGGCACCCTTCCCCCCCTCTGTCTCTCTCTCTCTCTCTCTCATACTAGATGGCCTCAGCCGCCTTATCTGACCAACCTCATGACGCAGGGTGGCATTGGGAAACAAACTATAAGCCTGCCAGCTGGCCTATGGCTACACAATCTCGACACACCTATGTGACACTGACTGGCTCTTGCTCTCTCACGCTGCACAGTCTTTGCTAGCCTATCTGATTGCCCTGCTGCCAATGTCCCATCCTGCCTGCCCTACTGCCTCCCATGCCTGTCTGCCCGCCCAGCTTGCCACCAAGCTCAAAGCATGCCTCAGTCCACCTTCCTGCCTCACATGTCAAGGTGCCTGGCTGCCCACCCAGGTTGCCTAGCTCAAAACCTGCCCAAGCCCATCTGCCCTACTGCCTCCCATGCCACACTGCCTGCCTGTCCACCCTCCCAGACTGCAAAGCTCAAACCCTGCCTTAGTCTGCCTGACTGTTGCTCATGCCACACCACCTGACTGTCTGCCCTGGAAACCAATGTCTTTTGCTACTAGTGCCAATGGCCCCCAGGCCTATATGCCATCTGTGCCAAGAGTTCTGTACCCTGGAAACCAATGTCTGGTGATGCTGCTGCCAATGGTCCCCAGGCCTATATGCTTTTGTGTCAAGGGTTCTGTACCCTGGAAACCAATGTCTGCTGGTGCCAATGGCCCCCAGGCCTATATGCTGTCTGTGCCAAGGGTTATGTACCATGGCAATCAATGTCTGGTGATGCTGGTGCCAATGGCCCCCAAGCCTTTATGCTGTCTGTGCCAAAGGTTCTATACCTTGGCAACCAATGTCTGTTGATGCTTGTGACAATGGCCCCCAGGCCAGGCCTATATGCTTTCTGTGCCATGGCATCAAGAAACAGCCACTCCAGCCCCAGGACCCACCATTCTGGGGCCTACGTTACTGGCTGGGAGGGCTGTGTCCAATATCAAGAAGCTGCCACTCTATCCCCAGCCCAGGACCCACCCTCAGGGTTCTTGTGCCCTGCCATTCCACTCACGGGGTGCTGTCATTCCACCTTTTCTTTATGCAACCTGCTGTTCATGGCGAGAGAGAGACACACTGAAAGAAAGAGAGAGAAAGTCTCCCCACTGCTAGAAGGTGAGAAAGACACGATCCCACCCATGCTGTCACTGGCACTATATGGTCAGAGAGAGAGAGAGAGAGTGTCTCCCCACTAGAATGAGTGAGGTGGGGATGGAAGGGGAGAGGTAGATGTATCCAGCTCAAGCTGTCACCTGCCAGATCCAGGAAGAACTCCCATCTGTGCTCATTAGGGATGGGCGAACAGATCGCAGTTCGGGTTCGGCCGTTTGGTTTGGCCATTCGGTTGGGGTTCGGCCGTTTGGGAAATGTTTTGTTATGGGTTTTCTGTGGGGTTTTTTATTTGGTTATTTGGTTTTATATTTTTTTTGGTTTTTTATTTGTTTTTTTTTGTTTTATATGGTTTTTAAAAAATTTAATTGTTTTATCTAATATTATATATATATATATATATATATATATATATATATATATATATATATACACTAAATCTAACTGCTATTAACTATTCTAAATGCTATGAACTAAATGGATTATCTAATAAGTACACAGGCACTAAAACACTAAAACTAAATCACTAACGCTATCTCTATCACTAAGCTAACTCCTACAACTGTCTGCTATCTATCTTTCTATCTTTCTATCTACCTATCTATCTAGATATCTAGATATATATGGGATGGGGGAATCACAAACAACACAAGGTTTCAGTTTAAGGTTTAAGTTTCATTTCTGTACAAAACTGAAATGAAACTTAAAGCAATCTAAATCTATCTAAGCTAAGCTAAATAAATGAATGAGAATATGGGGGTAGATGGGTTGGATGGGTGAAATGGGAGGAGGATTGCAATGGATTGAGGAGCTGGAAAATGCTGGGAGAGGGAGCCTTCTGAAACGCCTGCTGCTCAGGAACAGTGACTAGCTCAGAAGGTGTTGGGAAGAGGGGAGGCAGATAGTTTCATTTCTTGCAAGCCTCTCCACCCCTGGTGCCTGGAAGTCTTCTCCTCAGTGACTAGTACTACCCCTCCCTGTCACGTTTGACCTTCCAGTGAACCTTTTTTTGCCACCCGAACTCACCCAAACGCAATCCGAATTGACTGAACTGACCGATGTTTCTCCTTGCGACCGTAGGCTCACCACACTATTTGAATCTTTTACAGGGCTTGTGGCTCCGCCCCCTCTCCAGCACTGCACTCCGGGTCCACACAGCTGGCAGGTAAGTGATCTTTAGCGGTGCCCAGCTCCAGCAGAGACTCCTCGCAGGTCAGCTGTGATATGATGTTATAAATCCAGATCCCAGTCATATGACTTTTATCTCCTTTCTGTTGTAGCTGTTGATTTTATTATTTTCAGCCCTAGCTTTTATTTTATGTCATGGATCTGTTGCAATGTTGAGGCTGTTTTGATTATTGGATGAAGAACTATTTGTATGAAATTAGTTATTAATATGTTCCTCCTTGTTCTTAGGAAATGGTGGAAGTTAATTCCTTAAACTCTGAATAAACCAAAGGAAACCCCCCCATCAAACAACACTGTTTGCATCTCCCAAACTCCTGCCAAACCTGTCTTAATGACTATGCATTGTTCTTTTGTTTGGATGTCTAAATTCAGTTTCATGGACTTAGTTTTTTTGAGGGGTGGGGGCTTGTTGTACCTGTCAGGCTGCTGTCCATATTGAATGATATACATACACCTACAGTTACTGGTTTCATTCCACCCATGAATCATAGAGTCACGTTGTCTACACCCCTATAGCACAGCACACTCACATAATTCTAGTGAGTAGCTTTGTCCATGGTGCATGTGGGGAGAGGTATGTTCTATATGTTCTGTGTGGTGGCTGTATGTCCCTCTGCGTTTCGCTGTAGTCATGTGGAAGGAGGTTGTGAAATGCTGGGATACAAAGTCCATGCAGGATCCGTGTCTTCTTAATAGGTTTTTCATAGTATCCCCTGGAATAATTTAGCTATGGTTAGCTATACTCTTGCTGTTTTTGGAAACTGAACTACCTCATCCCCTCCCTGTCTTCAAAGCTAGCTGTCATTTCATGTTAAAATGGTATGCTCTCTTTGATCATTGTTCCCCTATTTTGTTCCCTCTATTCTACATAGTCTCTTTGGACATTAATAAAAACCCTTTTGTTTCTGCTGGAGTTGTTTTGTTTTGTTTTTGTTAGAGGGGGGATAATGCAGTAACTTGCATTAGATGTGTGAAGAATCTCCTATTAAGAACATAAGTAGTGCCATACTGAGTCAAACCAATGGTCCATCAAGCTCAACGTCCTGTGCTCTGACCAGTGGCAGCCCCTCCCCTAGAGTGTTGGGGAAGATGTCCGCACCCCCAACCCCTCAGGGGTCCTCCCATGCTTGCTGGGGAGCCAGGCTGTTCCTCAGCTGATCCAGTGGCAGTGCTGAATTTCCCTGCTTGTCTGAAGGCTTTGTTTACATTTTAACTCTCCGTTCCTGACTGACTGAAGAGCTGATAAATCACAGTTTTGGCCGGCAGACAGAAGCTAACAGCTGATATGTAAATGACACCTGCAGGGAAAGAACTGCTGGCCCCCTTGTGAGTCACTCTATAAGGGGAGAAGAGGGAGGGAACAAACATCCTCTTCCTGTTGCTCCCCCCTCCCTCTAGCTTTCCGCTCACTGGCCAGAGAGCTAGAGGGAGGTGGGGACTAAGAGGACCTTCCCAAGCTTCCAGGGAGCATACACTGGGCACCAGCCCAGAAAAACAGTGCTGTCTGGGGGGTTGGGGAGGGAGTGGGGGAGGTGCCAGGGGCTCCCTGACTGGGTTCCTATAGCGAAACCCAGTCAATCAACAAGACATAGGGAGCATGTCAGGGTGCCTTTTCTAAATGCTTTGGCCACCCCATTGCTTCTTTCTCCCCATGGCCCCTCCCCTACCAGAGTGGGAGGAGGCAAGGAAAGATCTCACTTCTCCTTGCTCCTTCCTCCCTAAGTTCACCAGAGGGGAGGGGGAAGAGGGAGCGAGCTCCCCGTCCCTTTTTTACAAGAGGGGAGGAGCTGGGGACTTGTTTGGAGTCCCTGGCTTCATTGTTTGGAGGGAAGGACAACAGAAGGTGGTTATCGAAGTTGGACTAGAGCGATCAGATGGACTCATCCTTTCAGAAACCTGGTAAGTTTTGAAAAAGCAAATTGTCTGCCTTGATCGCCTGCATGTTGTTTGTTTGCTTGTGCTTTCTTTTGTTCACACTGGGCTGAGGATTTCAGTGTATTGTCCACAATCACTCCCAGATCCTTTTCCTGAGTGGTAACTCCTAGCTCAGTACCCAGTTTTGTGTACTCATAGTTTGGATTATCTTTTCCTATGTGCATCATTTTGCACTTGTCGACATTCTATTGAAACTGCCCTCCACTCTACTGAAACTCTCCTGGCCAAGATCACCAATGATCTACTTGTCACTAAATCTAAGCGCCACTACTCCATTCTTGTCTTCCTTGATCTCTCTGCTACCTTTGACACTGTCGACCACTTGCTCCTCTTGGACTCACTTTACTCTTTGGGCTTCCGTGGCTCTGTCCTTGACTGGTTCTCCTCCTACCTCTCTGACCGCTCCTTTAATGTCTCCCTCCCTGAGTCGACCTCCTCCTCCCTTCCCCTTTCGGTTGGGGTCCGCCAAGGTTCTGTCCTTGGCCCTCTCCTCTTCTCTATCTACACCCTGTCCCTTGGCAAAATTATTGCCTCCCAAAGATTCCAATACAATCTCTATGCTGATGACACCCAACTCTATCTCTCTACCCCCTCTCTCTCCTCATCTATCCGCTCACGCCTCGTCGACTGCCTCTCTGATATCTCCGCCTCGATGTCCCAACGTCAACTTAAGCTCAACATGGCCAAGACCGAACTCCTCATTCTTCCTCCCGCCCCTTCCTCTCCCTCTAACCTGACCATCTGCATTGATGGGGTCACCATCCATACCGTTCTCCAAGCCCGCAACTTGGGCTTCATCTTTGACACGCACCTCTCTTTTAAACCTTACATTGACTCTGTGGCCAAATCCTGCTGATTCTCTCTCCACAACATTTCCCGCATCTGCCCCTTTCTCTCTATCTCCTCAGCTAAAATCCTTGTTCATGCCATGGTTATCTCCCGCCTTGACTACTGTAACCTCCTACTTGCTGGCCTCCCTTGCTCTCACCTGTCCCGCCTTATCACAATCCAAAACTCCACTGCCAAGGTCATTCACTCTGCCCATCGCTTCGACCATGTGCAGCCTCTCCTCCGCTCCCTTCACTGGCTCCCCCTTCCTGAACGTATCCTGTTTAAACTCCTGGTTTTCACGTTCAAATCGCTCCACGACCAAGCTCCCCCTTACCTCTCTGACCTAATTTCCCTACGCACTCCTGCACGCGCTCTCCGCTCTTCCTTTGTCCCCTCCCTCAATCTCCCTCATTTCTCCTGCTCGCCTAACCGCCTTCGACCCTTCTCCCTCACTGTCCCCCATGCCTGGAACTCCCTCCCTGCCCACATCCACCTTGCCTCCTCCCTCCGCTCCTTCAAATCCCTCTTCAAGATCCACCTTTTCCTTGCTGCCTTTCCCAATGCCTGCTAGTCTTTCCCCATACACTTACTGTCAGACCTCCTCTTCTGACTGCTGCTATCCAACGTCTTTGTAACCAAGCCAAGCATATGCACCTGAGACTTCGCATTCACTTGAATGTTTGTTTGTCTTCTCCACTGTCTCTCCCACTGTCCCCTCTCCCTGTCTCCCCCCACTTTTTTGTCTTTTAGATTGTAAGCCACCGGTAGGGACCGCATCTAATTCTATGTTCTGTACAGCACCAGGTCACACGTCTGGCGCTATATAAATGTTTATAATAATAATAATAATAATAATAATCATCTTCCATGTAGATGCCCAGGCATCCAGTCTGTTGCATTTCTTCATTGTTTTAATGTCACAGCAACCAGAAATAAAGACATTTATTGAAACATTCAGCATCTTTAGCTTTTGAATTGCATTGTTGTTAAAGCAGGTTTGGCAGGAATTTGGAGATGCAAACAGTGTGGTGGCTTGGGTTGTCTTCTTTTTCCTTGGTTGCTGGACTTAGGAAATATTAATTTCCTTGGGTTTTAGGGTTTAAGTAGTAAGAGCCTCCCTTAACTATTTGTTGTAAACTGGTAGGTTTTTTGTTAGATAATATAATTGGTTTGGGGGCAAGTAATGGCAGTTGCCACAGACGACTCCTCACCTGCACTGTGTAAATTCAGCACCAGAACCTACAGCTATTGAGAATGCAGAACATTAGCATTGTGCTATTTAGCTTTTGTTAAAGCTTGTGAAGCTCTGTTCACCACAAGAACCCTGCCCAGGTTTGTGATGGGTAATGCAATGTCAAAGCTTCCTTCTGCTACTGCGGTACAATGCTGAGCACGGTCACCATTAAGCAGGAAAGCTACACTGCCCATAGTTCCTGTCACTCAGACCTCACCATATTTTCTTGCTGTGGTTCTGTATTTTAGATGATCTTAAGAACCTACAGAGACAGCATACAGCCTGAAGCATTGTTTCTGCCTCCCCTTTTAATCAAATTTTGGGGGTTTTGAACCCTAACTCACCCCCACTCACATCTCAAGGAGACTGTGAAGAGTGTTGTTTCATGTCCTGTGCAAAGATGGATTTTTATAAATATGGGTCAGCGCATAAACATGAGGAAACAATGAAAGTACCCAGGTATAAAGCGTATTATTTATTTTTTTGTAGGGGGGGGTCATTTTTATGCCACTTTCTGTGTTCCAAGTGTTCTAATCCATATCTAAATCACTCCACAACCCTGTGAGGGAGGTGATCATTCCCATTTTTACGGAGAGGAAATCTGAGACTGAGTGACAGTGAGTCACCCAAGGCTATCCAGTGAGTTCATAGTAAAGCTTGCTGTAAAGCTCAATGTTGCAGGGCAACTGATTGGAATATGAGGAATGTCAGGTAGAACATTCATCCTACTTGGCTCATCATCCCCTTAGTCACCTTCATTTTTTCGAAGGTTCCCCTTCTACCCTCTAACTAAGCTAAACACGTTTAGCACTGAAATACTTCATCCTGGGGCCTCATGAGCACTAGTCCTTGTCGGGGCAGAGGTAAAGGAGTATCCAGGATGTGGATGGACATGTAGGTTTGTGGGTAATGGGGTTTGTCATTATTTCATTATCCTCCTATTGATCTCTCAAGAACTTTTACTAGGAGGAAACAAGGAAAGAGGTTTCAGTCTTGAATACTAGTTTCTCTGTCTCCAGACGGACTTTGACAGGCAGGGAGAAAAAGCTGGAAGAACCTACATGGTGGGTGGGGAACGTTTGGTGTAATTTTTCCTTCAGAGTTCTTCACTGATCTTTGTATCTTATTGCTTATTCCCAGTCTTGCCTGCATTTGCAACGTGGGCAGGGTACAGCATTCCCAATCCCTAATAAACATTTCATTGTCAATGAGGTGGAGTGCCCCAGATATAGGCATTGTCCCTTCTTTCCCCTAGCATGCGCACTCTGTCCCCTGCCCCCCATTCAACCCCCTCCCAGCATGCACACATTGTCCCACCTCCCCACTAGCACACACATGCATTCACTCACTGACTGACCCCCCCTCCCTAGAACACTTTTTTGAGTTCTCTCTCACCCCTAGCACAGTCACATACTCATTGACTGCCCCCTCTCCCTTCCTCACACACACTCACTCACTGACTGCCCCCTCCCCCCAGCACTGACACAGATGTTCAGTTCCCCCTGTCCCACATGGCTACCTACCTACCTGTCCTATGTACTGCAATTTTGGCATCAGTGGTGGCTCATACACATCCTCTGCCGTAGGTTGCTGAGGAGGAGCTGGGGAACAGCCAAGTTCTCTTGCTGCCGCTATTAGAGGAGCCCTAGATTCAACCCCAGAACAAGAGGTCTGAACAGCCAGCCACCACTGAAGGCTCACCCAGAGCTGCCACCAGCAAGAGGGAGACACCACACTTCCCATGTCTGTATGAAGCAGCAGGTTTTCAAAGGTCCCACACTGCCAGTGGTGTATGTGCATACCCAGTGGGGTGGGTGTTATGTTCCCTACTCCAGCATGCTGGAACTACACTTCCTAGTATGCTGGAGTGGGTAAAATGGTGGTGGCCCCTTCTCAGCAGCCCCTTCTCAGCAGCATGTGGTTTTTTACAGTTTCTGTGGTGGGGTCAGCAGTGTCAGCAGCAGCAGCAGTGAGTCTTTGTGGGTAGCTAGAATATGACAGAAGTTCCTTCTCCCCCCCCCTTCCCACAGGCAGGCAAGCCAGTGGTCGGTGGGGGGTGTGGGGGCATAAGATCCTCCCTGCCGACTCTCCCACCCCAGCTGCCAGATGGAACCTGGAGGTCTTGCTCTAATCCCCTTATTAACTCCCTGACTCACCACCAGCAATCCTGCCCTCCCCCTGACTCAGCTCCCTACACTATGAAGGTGATAATAATGTTCATCATTATGAAACTTCCATTGAACAAAATCACGTGTAAAACACCTATGGTCTCGGTAACCCACACACCGAAATGGCTAGCCACCAGACATTAGACGACCGCCCCTTGAATTTTCAGTAATGTACACATAATAATATACCCACCCTAAAGAGAAGGAAGCCCAACAAAAAAATAAACAAATCACCAACCCGGAAGTAAACAGCTTCAAAATTCCAATGGAAGTTAATAGATGCATTGTAACCCCCACCCGCCTTAACTAATAGAGGCATTACCTCATCTCTATAAGGTAGAGCGTCCCATACCCATGTTGGTCTAAGGAGGGCGCTGGACTTATTTGGAAGTTACTGTCAGAGGAATATGATTGAGATAAATTACCAAAAGACCAAAGTCATGGCATTCTGAAATAAAGTTAAAATCCATAGATGGTACATAGGCAATAATAAGTTAGAGCAAGTAAGGGTTTTTAAGTACCTAGGTCTCCTTTTTCACTCTACAGGTAGGTGCAGGCTCGCGAGCTAGGCAGCTGTCTAAAACTCTGCTGGGTTTCTTTTGCTCACATGGGGGAAATCTTGTAAGGCCGGCAATAAAGGTTTTTTTGCTCAAATGCATCCCTCAGCTATTGTATGGGGCCCTTTTATGGGCCCTTGATAAAATGTCGATGCTGGAGCGTATACAGACAGGCTTCTTGCGCTCCTTATTGCAGGCCCCCCCCCAGGTGTTAATATTCAAGTTCTCTACCTAGAATGTGGAGTTATCCCAGTAGAGGAAAGGATTTGGAAAGGAGCGCTCAATTATTGGCTAAGACTACATTTTGGCGTAGCAGCCCCGCTGTCGTGTCTGGTTTTAGCAGAGTCAAAACCCAATAGTTGGGTACTGCGGGTGGAGAGGAAATTACACTTGCTGGGATTCTCCTAGGCGACTTTGGCCCCTTGTGGGTATAAAGCGGCCAGGATTTTGGTGGCTCAGAGGCTGGCGGATGTTGGTCGACAGGAAAGATGGGCTAAGCTTAGCACCAGTACGGTCCATGGCCCACAGTTGTATCTGCTATCTGAAGGCAACCAACCAAGGGCATATTTTGATTACAGACTCTTGAAGCAAAAAAGGAGGCTTTTTTTCCTGGCACGGGTAAACTACTTCCCCTCAGCAGTAATGGCAGGGATCTAGGGATACCACTGGTTGAGCAATTTTGTCACTGCCCCCTGAATATGGTGGAGTCCTTGCACCATATAGTGCTGGACTGTCCAGAGTACAAGGATCCCCGCCAGAAATTGATATTTCTACTAGTTAATGGAATTGTTGGGCGGCCCAGAGAGGTCATCTTGACAAAGTTGTTCAACGATATATCTAAGGAGATAACAGTGAAGGTCGCGTCCACGTTAACATCCACACTGACACCAACCTTGGAGGAGCGAGGCATGAGTTCATGGCCTCCATGACAACCATGGGCCTGTCCCAAATCATCTATGGCCCCACAAATGAGCAGGGACATACACTGGATTTGGTTTTCTGCACCAGCCTTGAGGTGGGGGGTCAGTTAGTAGAAGTCAGGGGGATGGAGCCCTTGTTATGGTCTGAGCATTACCTTCTTAAGGCATGCATCCTGGCGCATGTCAGACCCAACGGGGTTCAGGACTTATTAGATCGGTCCTCCCCCGGAGAATCATGGAACCAGATTGGTTCCGGAATGCTCAGGCGGAGTTTCTCCTGGACCTTGACACCTGCTCGGTCAATGATCTCGTAGCCTTTTGGAACATCTTGATGGCCGAGACCATTGACAGAGTGGTTCTCAGGTGTCCGGTGTCCTTCCAAGTCTCCCGCAGGTCTCCTTGGTTTACTAAGGGCCTGCAGTGCTTGAAACAGGAGAGCAGGCGTTTGGCGCGCCGGTGGCACCGGACTTGCGATGAGTATGATCGATTGCAGCACAAGAGAAGTTTAAAGGCCTATACTGTGGCGATGCAGGCAGCAAAGAAGCAGTTCTTTGCTGCCCTTATTGCATCTGCAAAGTCACATCCAGTGGAGCTTTTCCGGGTGGTGAAAGGTTTGGTCAGTCCTGCCTGTCTCTGCTTGAACCTGGAGCAATCCAGTGACCGCTGTGACCAGTTCATTGAGTACTTTGTAGATAAGATTGCTTGCATCTGCCACGATTTCGGTACCACAGTTATTGCAGAGGATCATCTTGGGACTATGGATGCCCCGTCCTGTCCTGTCTTGTGGGATCAGTTTCAGATGGTGTCACCTGCCGATGTGTAGAACTTGTTGGCATCTGTTCATGCTGCCACTTGTGAACAAGATCCTTGTCTGTCCTGGCTGGTGAAAGCCAGCCAGGAGACGTTATGGCCATTGCTGGCTGGGGTGGTTAGTGCCTCCCTTCAGGAGGGCAGGGTTCCTGAATGCCTAAAGGAGGCTGTGGTTAGACCCCTGCTCAAGAAACCATCTCTTGACGCTGATGCTCCTGCCAGTTATCGGCCACTCTTTAACCTTCTGTTTTTAGGGAAGGTTATTGAACGGGCTGCGGCACGGCAGCTCCAAGAACATCTGGAATGCACCGGTTTCCTTGACCCCTTTCAGTCTGGTTTTTGGCCTGGGTATGGTATGGAGACTGCACTGGTGGCCTTGGTTGATGATCTCCATCTGGCATTGGACCAGGGTCGTCAGACCTTACTGGTCCTGCGAGACCTTTTGGCTGCATTTGACACAGTCGATCATGAAGTGTTGGTGACTCACCTACGGGACCATGCCATGATTGGTGGGATGGTCTTGGACTGGTTTTGTTTATTCCTGGCTGGGAGAACTCACCGGGTGGTCTTGGGGGAGTGTACGTCTTCTCCCTGGGACCTCACGTGTGGAGTCCCGCAGGGTGCCATTCTGTCCCCCCTCTTGTTTAACATCTATATGTAGCCATTAGGGGAGATCATGAGAAGGTTTCAGGGCATGCAGTGTCATCAGTATGCAGATGACACTCAGCTCTACCTTTCTTTTTCCATCGAACCAGGCCATGCAGTCTCTTTATTTTACCAGTGCCTGTTGGCTGTGGGGGCTTGGATGAGGCTGAGCAATCTGAAGCTGAATCCTGACAAGACAGAGGTGATGTTGGTGGGTGAGGGCCTGGGAGTGGTTGAATCTCCTCTTGGGGGGGGGTGTTCGCCATGGTCCCTCAGGTACAGAGTATGGGTGTGCTCCTTGATTCACGGCTCAGACAGGAATCTCAGGTTGTGACCATGGCGGGGAGTGAGTTTTGGCAGTTACATCTTGTCCGGCGGCTTTGGCCGTATCTCTCAGACTCTGACCTCGCCACTGTCATCCATGCCTTCATCACCTCAAGGCTGGATTACTGCAATGCGCTCTACGTGGGGCTGCCCGAGTATATGATCCAGAGGCTGCAGCTGGTGCAGAATGCCACGGCCCATCTCCTTATTGGGGTGGGCTTCAGGGAGCATATGATACCTGTGGTCCGGACTCTGCACTGACTGCCTATAAAGCACTGGGCTAGGTTCAAGGTCCTGGTTTTGACATTTAAAGCCCTTCACGTCCTGGGCCCTGCTTATCTGAGAGATCATCTCACTCCCCCTGTGCCTGTGCAACCCCTGAGATCATCTGTGGGGGCCTTTTTGGAGGTTCCCCGGGCGAGATGGGTGGCCACTTATGTGAGATCGTTTTCAGTGGCTGCCCCTGTGCTGTGGAAGTCACTCCCAGACGAGGCTCAGTTGGTCCCCACCCTCCTCTCAGTTGTACATTTGTGTAAGAGCTGGCTGTTCCACCAGACTTTTGGCGAGGGGGTGGGGTAGGGTGGAGGAGGTGGGGTTTGGGAGGGAGAGTGTGTTTTTATTACTTGTTTTAACATTAATAGATTTATTTTTAAATGTTTTATTGTTGAATTTTTTGTTTTGTTTTTGTGCATGTTGTTCAACGCCCCAAGCTGCCTTTGGGCAGGAGGGGCGGAATATACATTTTAAATTAAAAAAATAAAAATATTAAAATATAACCACTTTTATGGTCATTGCAGGAACTAAAGGGGGCCACATTTGAACTCCTTCTAACTTGCGTTAAAACTTATGATACAAAGCACTTGGAAATCACAGGATCTGATGGAACTGGGACAGTGGCTCCAGGCTCAGATTCCATAGTTAAATCTCTTCAGGTTTCTCAGTTGAAGGCTGAGAAAGTGCAAGGGAAAGTGAGACAGAAGAAATTATTGTTGGAAAAGAAACAATTGAATGAGTTTATTAAAACATTTTTGGGTCAGAATAAATAATTAATTGATACCCTGGGCAGGATGCAATACATGATTAATCAGGCATACCAGGATGTAAAATTTGACCATGCCTTAGATGTTATTCTTAGACTCCATCTGAAGGGGTCTGATGGATTCTCTGGACAGGTAGTAGAGGTGTGCACCAGGGGCCCATGTCGTTTTTGTTTTCATTTTTTTTGTTTTAGTTATTTAAATCTGTCTTTTTTGTTTTCATAAATATCAAATTTCATTTTTGTTTTTGCTTTCGTTTTTGTTTTTCATTGGTTTCAATGGAAAATACTTTTACAGATGTAACATTTTTGTTTTTCACTATATTTGGTTGAATGTTGGAGTGATTATATGGCCCCGCCCCCTGCGCTCCACGCCCGCCCTCCCTGAGATAGGCAGCAGCAGTGGCCTATCTGACCGCTGCCGCCGCTCACCACCAGGACTCCGGAATGCGGTGATGGGAAGGTAACAGATGTTACTTTTCCTTCACCGCATTCCGGAGTCCCCCTAACCATACTTAGTACGCCGCCAAAGTGTGGGAGAACAAAGAGAGGTTAGGTTCACCATGGGGGGTGGTTGACTGAGGTGAACATCTGGATGCGCACAAACAGATGTTCACCTCCGCTCACCCCCCCACACACACACACACACCCGCGGTTGACTGAGGTTGACTGAGGTGATTTCAGACATCGTAACATCTGAAGTCACCCAATGTCTCTACTGATTTCTTGGATGCTATCCCCAAAGTCCCAGTTATTTCCCTTCTATGCCCGCCTGAGGGCCACGCCTTATGCCCTCCTCGAAGCCACCACTGATTGATCATGTAAGCTAGAAGCATGCAGTAATTGGCCAGTGAACGTGTCTGTCAGTCTTTTGGGTTGCTCCATATCCTCCCTCCTACAGCCTCTCTCCTCCTGCCATGCCAGGTGCCTGCCTCTGACTGGCACTGCATGTGCTGATATTTATCTGAATAATGGTCCTACAAGGGGACAATTTTAATTGTTTATTAAATCAAATTGTCCTGCAGTTTGGAAGAGATGACAGGAAAGGTATATGATACATTCCTGCCAAATATTGTGTAAACAGGATGGAATATACAAATGGTACATCTGGAAAAGTATTTTCAAGTTAATGTCTTATACCATCAGGACCCTTCATCCAGTTTTGAAAATTGGTAAGTGAATTAAGCTTCTGGAGGGACATAATATTCTTAGGTTACATGCAAATTGGAAGGAAGACAAAGAAGTTGTAGCCATGAATGTGTATGGAGCTTTTCTTAAAAGCACAACATTCAATTCCTTCTAAAAGCTGTTCCCTTTATTTAATAGTTTCAGAAATTGGTGCACATAATGCCCTCCATTCTGGGTACAAGAACCCCAAATTTCATCACAATTGAATAAGAAAAAAAAGTTATAGTCAGAAATACATTTTTCAGTTTTTTCCCTTTATTTCAAAAACAAAATGTTGTTTTTATTTCTATTTTAATTATTATTATTTGTCATTTTCATTATTGCAATAATTATAATGAAAAGGACAATTTTCATTATCGCTATTGTAATAACAAAAATGACATACACACCCCTAACAGGTAGTGTATTGTCAGGGTTCCCAAGTGCCTGCTGATTTTCAGGGAATGGAGATAGTTTCTAATCAATCATATAATCAGGAGCTGGAGGATGGAAAGCTGGGAGAGCAAACTGAGAATAAGAGCTGTCTTTGCCTAGAGTTAGAGGTGTTGGCTTTCTGCTGTGATGAGTTTGCCACCAACTTTGCAGATAAAGACACTTATATTTGGTTCAACTTGGGGGCTGCTACTTTGGGTGAAGGGTCAGAGTTTGGGGTTGTCGAGGTCCGGTCTCATCCAGTTTACTTGGATCAGCTTTGGAGGATTTGCTTGAAGGGGTGCAACCGACCAGTTGTGAATTAAATTCATGCCCATCCTGGTTGGTGAAAGCCAGCTTGGAGACACTGGGAGCATTGGTGGCCAGGGTTGCCAATTACCCAATTTAGGACAGCAGGGTTCCTGACAGCTTTAAAACTGTGGTTGTCCTTCCCCTGCTCAAGAAATCATATCTTGATGTTGACTCCCCTGCCAGCTATTGCCCTGTCTCTAACATTTCCCTTTTAGGAAAGGTTACTCAGTGGTTGGTTGCCTCGCAGCTCCAGGCTCATCTCAATGTTATTGGATTCCTAAGTCCATGTCAGTCAGGTTTTCAACCTGGGCGTGGCACTGAGACTGCATTTGTGGCCTTGGTTGACACTCTCCACTTGGAAATTGAAAGGGGAAATTGTACTCTGTTGATTTTTTAGATCTGTCAACAGCCTTTGATACTGCTGATCATGGGGTGTTTTTGTCATGGCTGCGGGACCTGGCAGGGATGTGTGGGACTGGTATTGAGTGGTTCCACTCAGTACTGGCTGGAAGAACCCAGATGGTGGTGATGGGCGGTGGCTCTTCATCCCCTCGGGAGCTCTCTTGTGGGGTGCCACAGGCTTTGTTCTTGTCTCCACTCTTGTTCAATGTGTATCTGAGGCCTTTGGGAGAGATCATTCAGATATTTGGAGTGAAATGCCATGAATATGCTGATGACACCCAGCTCAGTCTCTCATTTTCAGCTGACCCATGTCCTTCTGTCTCAGTGCTTACCCAGTGCCTGGCTGCTGTTATTTATTTATTTATTTATTTATTTAATAAATTTATACTCCACCCCTCCTACAAAGCAGCCCGGGGTGGCTTCCAACAATTAAAATACAATAAAAACAATTTAAAACATTTCATAATAACATCCAAATGTTAAAACAGGGCTAAAATATCATAAATATCACAAATAATATATCAAAAATCAGGTGGGGGAGCTAAAAACCCCTCACCCTACCCCCCACTCTCCCCAAAGGCCTGGGCAAACAGCCAGGTTTTACAACTCTGCTGGAATGTCAACAGGCTAGGGGCCAGGCAAGCTTCCTCCAGAAGGGAGTTCCAAAGGCACGGCCTGGCCACTGAGAATGCCCTCTCCATTGTGGCCCCCTGCTTAACACAGGGGACCTCCAAGAAGGCACCCCTGGCAGACTGAAGGAGCCACTCTGGGGCACGGAGGGCGAGGTGGTCCCTGAGGTATGAGTGGCCCAGAGCGTGTAGGGCTTTATAGATCAACACCAAAACCTTGAACCTGGTTCAGTACGCTATTGGCAACCAGAGCAGAACTCATAGCACAGGTGTAATATGCTCCCGATGACCCGTCCTCGTAAGGAGACGAGCCGCCACATTCTGCACTAGCTGCAGCCTCCAGACCAGGAACAAGGGAAGCCCCACGTAGAGTGTGTTACAGTAGTCTAGCCTCGAGGTGACGAAGGCATGGATGAGGGAGACCAGGTCTGGGCCGGAGACGAACAGATGCAGCCTACGCAC
>QEPC01000715.1:1109512-1139527 GCA_003113815.1 Sphenodon punctatus
GAGAGGAATGAACGGAACCATTCAAGAACAGTCCCGTCCAGACCCCCCAGGTCACGCAGCTGCCTCAATAGCAGCCCATGGTCCACGGTATCAAAAGAGGCCAAGAGATCTAGCAGGATAAGAAATGTTGAACATCCTGCATCCATCTCCTGGCGGAGGTTGTCTACCAAGGCCACTAACGTCGTCTCAGTGCCATAGCAGGGGTGGAACCCAGATTGAAAAGGGTCTAGGTAACCGATGCCATCCAGATGCACCTGGAGCTGGAGTGCTACCACCCGCTCAATAACCTTCTCTAAAAAGGGAAGGTTAGAGACAGGTCGGTAACTGGCGAGCGCATCCACGTCCAAAGATGGTTTTTTCAGCAGGGGGCGCACCACAGTCTCGTTGAGGCAGGACGACAACCTCCCCTGCTGCAAGGACGTGTTCACTACCCTCGCCAGCACCATCCCAAACATCTCCCTGGAAGCTTTTACTAACCAGGATGGGCACGGATCTAGTTCACCACACATGGCCCTCACAGACCCCAGGACATCCGCCGCATCAGCCGGCGTCACTTCCTGAAACTCCCCCCACAAAGCTGGACCAGACAGGGCCTCCATCCCCTCGTGCTCTTCTCTTACTGCCCCTAATCCAGCGTCGAAGTTGGTCTGAATCCGAGCAATCTTGTCTGCGAAGTAGTTGACAAACTCCTCACAGCGGGCCTGGGACAAGTCCCCATCCAGGTGGAGGGAGGCCAGACTAACCAGCCCCCGCACCACCCAGAACAGCTCAGCCAGGCATGACTTCGCAGATGCTATGAGGACAGCAAGGAACTCCTTCCTTGCCATCCTCACAGCCTCAACATAGGACCGTAAATGGGCCCTATGGAGAAGACAGTCGGAGTCAGATCGAGTCCGACATCAGTGTTGCTCTAGCCTCCTGCCTACACGCTTCATACACCACAGCCCCTCAGTAAACCAAGGGGTCCTGCAGTGACGAGACCGAGGCAGAGGGCGTCTCAGAGCCACCCTGTCAATGGCCTCCTCAAGCAAGCTGTTCCAATGCTGGACTAGCTCATCCACAGAGTGGCTGTTAGGGACTGGATGCAGGAAAGCTGATTGAAGTTGAATCCAACACTACTAGGGATGTGCAAACAGAAACAATTTTGGAAATTCGGTTCGGTTCAAAAATCGAGTTCGGTTCAGAAGTTCAGTTCAGTCAACCGAACTGGTTGAGTTCAGTCAAATTCCGAACTTCCAAACCAAGTTCATACATTCAAACCCAGTGTTTTAAGCTGTTTTTGGCTTTCCAAACTGGTTTGGATTCGGTCGAATTCAAGTTCGGTTCGGACGTTCGGTTCGGTCGATAAAACTAGTCGAGTTCGGTCCAAACTCCGAACTTCCAAGCCACGTTCGCACATCCCTATACACTACTGAGATGGTGATGGTTGGTCAGTTATGTGACCTAGGAGATGTAGGGTCCCCTGTTATTGATGGCATCAAACCTTCTTTGATCACACTGGTTCACAGCCTTGGAGTGCCTTTGGATCCACTGAAGCGTTTGTATTGTCAGGTTGTGGTGGTGGCCAGAAGTGTTTTTGCCAAATTACATCTTGTGAGAACATTGTCACTATTTTTATCTGATTCAGATATGGCCACTGTCATCCATGCCTTTGTAATCTTGAGGCTGGACTACTGTAATGTGGGAAGGGCGGCATATAGTGCAGTGTCAAAGTACACACGAGATGCAAACAAATCATGCATTTTTGACTACCAGCTTCAAACTTCACATGATACTATGACCTATGTGGGAGTTCAAAAAAACAACAGGAGACAGGCTGTGCAGACCCTTCCAGGGACCACAGGACAGCACATTGAATTGTGCCCGTTAATCTGAAGGACACGTGTGAGATGTTTTCATAAAATACCCATTTTCAGGCTCAAATTAAAGGTCTCAATTAGTAGAGCACATTTTCAATGTGTATTTGGAATGACTTAATGCTTGTGGGGCTGAAAAATCCAGAAATCCCTGGTGGGAGAGGAGGAAATGTGTGATGTATAAGATATCAGTGTTTTCACTCAAATCAGGTCAGGAAGTAGAAGGATTGAACTGGTACACACACAAATAGTAAATTATGGTATGGTTACCGCCAGCAGAACATTCTAATTAAACAATATTACAAAGCAACTGTAAAGCAAGTAATGCAGTAGAACAATTTAACACAATACAATAAGAAGAATAATTGTGCAGAAAACATCTCAGCATGATAATTCAGCACAACACAATGTAGTGTCTGACTAGATGCATTAGTAAGAGGTACCATAGCACCAGGAAGGAAGTTGCTACTCCCTGGAACACTGTCCTTCACACAAGCACAAAGTAAAGTACACAGGAGACTGTTTTTTCTCCACCTATGCGCCTAATACAACGGACTTTGAAATTACAAGAAATGAGCTGTTGACAGTTTTGAGACATCTGAGGTAGTGTAGTCCATAAAGGTTCATAAGATCCTTCTCCTTCTGCATCCTTCCAACCCCAGTTGACAGGATCAACATCACTGTATCCTTCTCCAGGCACTATCGCCAAATGTGGCACTGAAGAGCTGCTTGCCGAAAGAGCAGAAGCAATGCGTCCGTGGTGGTGGTGATTTTGTGAATGGAACAATTTTTCTGTTTACTGAAGAGTAAACACCTGTACTGGTTTACATCATGCAGAGTGCTACAATAGTCATACATCAGTATGATGAATCACTGCATTAGAGTAATGGAAGCATCACTGACAGATGTACTTATGGTCGACCACTCATTGAATGCCACATTTGTCTCTGAATGACATGTGTTCCAAGCACACTTCTTCCCTATTCCAATAAATGCTGAAACAGTGTCACATCTTATTACATAGTGGGAAAAGGGAAATAAGTTGTTGGACTCAGGTGCCAGCTGCTGAGAGAGTGTGTGGATGAGCAGAGTGCGTCTATTTTTTCTAGTGCCAAACTCAATCCATACTTCCTATGTTGCAGGTGACAGAACATGTACAGCGCTATTATCACCACATCTGAATCCATGGTTTGGCAATTTTCTTGTGTCCATTTTGAACAGCATGCAACATGTCTGTCTTGGATGATGGCTGCCTAATTTCCCCAAATTCAGCAGATACAGGGCATTCTCATTCATGAAGAAATCACCAACGTTACCTTCCCATGACTGGCGTTCAATAGACATTCTACAGAAGAGATTAGAGTACTTCTGCACATTGAGGAGTTTAATTTTGTCTTTGTTAGCAACTCGAGATGGATGACTTTTAAACAACAGCAAATTGTTCCTTTTGCTGACATCATGGATGGACTGTTTAACACACACTAGCCACTCATTCACAAACATATCATACCTCTGTTGCCCTATGTCTATGGTCAGCATCACAGATTTGTTTGATTCGGTACTCATGACAAGTATTTTATGCCCAACAATAGACAGTTCTTCATCTTCAAATGGGTTAATACTTTCATGAAATGCGGTGACTAAGTCTCTAACATTTGTTACAAAGCAACTTTAAAAACTAGCAGTATCTTCATGGTGCTGGCTATCTGGCACTTTGGTAATGACAATTCTGTTACAGTTGTCTTCATACTCGGACTGTAGGCATGCAATTTCTGGACCACTGATCATCCATTTCAGCAAAGCTGTAGGTTATCTAATTTACCAAGTAGGGAACCATCCTCCTTAACAAGTTTGTTGTTTTGTTCATGTAACTTGTCAACCAAGATACAGGAAAATTGTGTTAGTGATTTCCTTCTGGTGGAAGTGTCCATTAATAAATTATTTGAAAACATCTAGATTTCATTGTGGCAACTGCTGCAGGGTGTATACAAAAATTGGTAGACATTGGGCATAGTTTATGTGGTCAAGAGCTAAGTACCAAGGGCATATTTTCTGCAAGACTGCTGCATACATTTGAACGTTTGCCTGATTGTATACTTTTCACTAGGAGCAGTAGAAGCACGTCCAACTCCATGGTTGTAACCCAGTACTGAAATGGGGAGACACTTGTCTCCTAAAATCCATGTTTGGAAATCCTCCAGGTCAGGGAAGTCCTCTTCGTTATACTTGCTGTATGCCTCTCATGGAAGGATGGACAAAGTAGCTAAGGTCACTTCATGCACATATCTACATGGCTTTACATGTGATGCTTTAAGCATACATGTAGCTCAACTGGAGGTGGTTACACCTGCCTTTACCATGACATCATCCCAACTACTTCCTGTGAGCCATGTACCTATAATTGATAGAATGACATTTCAATAGGTGTTTTTAGACACATATTTCTCCTGGATGTTTGCTGTAACATCCAGAACTTTCTGTGTGTCTAAATCACTTACCCAGATCTTAAACATCTGGATCTTTGAACTTCTGAGTGAAACTTCTCCCAGACCTTTTGTGTGTAAAAGGTTCTCCTGGTAAACTGCTTTGCTCCAGGCAGCTGTGGTCACTTGGTTTCCATGACAGCCTGTCATGTTTATAGCTGCGGCTAATTTAGGCTGCCTCAGGGCAGTGTTTGTGAAGAATGCATCCAGGAACTGCCTCAGGGCCGTGTGTGTGAGAAAAATGAATCCGGAACATACTTGTGGACTTGTAAACCCAGAAGATTGAAACATCTGGAACTTTAACATGTGTCTAAAAATGCCCAATGTGCACCTCACATGGTTACAATCTTGTCTTCACCATACTGTTCTGGGTATATCCATTGCTGTTGTTTGGCGATGATAAACACTGGCTGATCAGCAATTATGACAAGACGCTGAGTCTAGTTTACTTCCTTCATAACAACATTGATTATGTCCATGGTGTGCCAAACCATTGCTTCAGACTGGATGTCATCTCACAGTAAAGGAAGAAAGTAGAAAATGGCTTTGTCATTGTTGCAGGTGCCAGTTGTCAATTCTAGAATGATATGCTGCCTATGACACCATATTGCTGCTGGATTCATCTTTCATCATGGTCTCTGTCTGTGACAGCCAATCATCAACATCTGCTAGTGGGTTGACAGGTACAACATCCATTTCATAGCAAATGTTTGGGACTGCGATCTCACCGGAGCATTTAGGAATGAGAGGAAGGTTAACATAACATTCCGGAAGTGATGCACATGTTTTGCTGGTAAGCATTGACTTGTCCAAGTTTAGGTTGTACATTGGGATATTATTAGTTACAGTGGGATGTTGAATGAGAGATATCCCTGTTACTGTGAAAACCGTGCATTTCCGACTACCAGTTACAAACTTCACATGATAGTAGGATCCATGTGGGAGTTCAAAAAAATCATGGGAGACAGGCTGTGCAGGCTCTTGGATTCTCTATATCAAAAACACTTTACAGTTAGTGGAGCTGATCCCAAGTCCTGCAGATACCGTGCCTAGTCATGCGTGCAAAAACCACACACACTGCCATTGCTGGCATATAGTGCCGTGTAGAACTGCATTCATGTGTGCATGCACAGGGATTCCATGGGGTTTGGGATCGGTCCCTTTGAATCTACATCTGTTGATTGCCATCAGCACTGACACAGAGAAACAAACATATGCAAGAAATATAAATTTTATTTGAATTACAAATAAAATACCTCCACCTTTGAAAATGAGATGACTATTTAAGACCACAGGCCTTGCTCCTCGATCCATGGTCCAATGTGCAAGCAGAGTAAAGCTACCTGCTACACAGTGTCCATTGTTCAGGGTGACCCCAGCCAAGTCCTCTGTCTCTCAACTGTACATGTACTGAGCAGAGTGATGAGGTTGCAGAGGGGGATGTGGGTGGGAGTTCTGTCAGGATTGGGGGGCTTTGCTGTGTGCATACTATGTTCAGGGGATAGTTTGGCCCACATGCACACCTAGATCTTGAATTTGGACCACAGAGCACAAATATCTAGTACTTCAGAGGAACACACATTTCCTAAGATTTTGGGAGTAGATCTTTTGGTGAGAAAATGAAGATAACAGGCCAATTCTACTGGCAATGCCTTATTTTCAATTTGCATCATAGGTAGACCATTTATGGGTAAAATGTCTCAAGAAATTACAAAGACACGTAACTGGTTAAAATGGGCATAGGCCACAACTGTATTAGCATAACAGGTTGCCCCTTCCCGGCCACACCTTGCAATTATCTCAAATTCAAATTCAAATTTATTGGTGGCATAGCCTACATGCCATTGCCAAAAAAGACTTAAAATTTTAAAACACTATAATAACCAAACTTACAAAACATATATTAAAATAATACATGTAATAGCGATACAAAAAACCCAATCCTTTCCTAAGATAGTTTGAGCATAAACTCACAATTACATTTTTAAAACACATATATCCAAAAAGTAAATAATTCCACAAGGCACTTTCCAGCCAGAGTTAACACAAAAATTTGATCTATACAGATTTAAACTTCAGAAATTGTTCTCTTTTATTAATGGTCTGGACCAAAACTTTGGTCACCGCAAGAGTAAATTCTGGGGATAGATCAGCCAAGAAAATTAAAGGAAGTTCTGAAATAGGTCTCCCCAGGTATCTGTCCAATAAAAACGCCAAAAATGCAGTCTTGGAGTCTGATAAAGCTGACATTCAAAGAGAACATGCCCCACAGTTTCAACTTCAGTTAAATCGAAAGGGCAGAGATGCTGGTCAAAAGGTATATATATAGACGACGCCCTTAGAGAACCATTGTGGGTAGGGCATTAGCTAACAAAAATAATTTGGCTTGTATGGGCGTAAGATGGTATTGCCAGTAGTCATCCATTTTTCCTTGGGCAGGGACCAGGGCAGAAAAAGAACCTCTCTCTTATTAATGGTTCCCAGGTTGACATCCTTGTTACAGTTGCAACAGCAGAACCACTACTTGACATCCCAAGTCCGAGGAGGACGGTGATCTCAACTGCGAGGAGGTGGTAATAGCCCTTCGCATACCTCAAAATGGTGGTGGAGAATGTACTCCTTGTTGCGCTTCCCCTATTAGAGAAGGGGACAAGGCTAGCTGTAGGGAAATCCCCATAAAGAATTGCAGTCCAGCCTACATCCAAGGCAAGAAAAGTGGCCACAGCAGGAGGGAGGAATGTTGAGCTCAGCGAGAGTTGCTATGCAACCCTGGCTGGGTGGCACAACCATAACATTCTGCAATGGGAACTAGTTCAGAGCTAGCACCGCTCCCACCTCAGTTCCCCGCAGGAGTCTCAACAAGCAACATGCAATCAATGACCTGCTTTTGGCATTTAGACCCCCCAGAAGCCAAGGTCGACAGCCCATGAAGCAAGTGATCTAGAGGGGCCAGTGTCAGTGGACACACACACACACACCTCCGCCATCCCTCTGGGAGCAGTGTTTGTTTCAATTGTGTGGGCTGCCTAGGTCTCCCTGAATGCCAGGATCTGGGCTTTTCAGGGTGGAGATTCAGACACACCCCCTTCCATGGGGGGGGGGGGAAGGGAAAGGTGGGCAAAAAGGGCTGGTCGCAGCAGGCAGCCTGGTCAGATGGGTCAGCCCAGGGTCAATAGGGGATTCAAGCACTGACTGGGGCAGTGGGTGTGGAGCTTGGCCTATCCATTCCCCCTGTCCCTGAACCTGGGGTCCAAGGGTGTGAGGGAGCCGTGGTTTTACTGTACCTCAGGACAGGCTTGGAGGTATAAGGCTGCCAGCATAGGGTGGGGCTGGCCGCCTGTGGCAGCTTGACAAAGCCTGCAGCCTGCAGGGGTGGACCTAGCCAGCCTGATTGCTTGTGACTCAGTTCTCCCTGTCATCATGGGGCACGGTGCACACCAGGCTGTTCTAGGCCAGGTAGGAATGCAGTCAAGAAGGGAGGGGGGTCAAGATTCTATCCCCCCCCCCCGTGCGCTTCATTGATAAAGCCTCTCCCACCAGGTGCCAAAGGGGGAACTCTCAGCCGCCATGTCTTCCTGCTCAGCCAGACACTGCAATAGCATGGCTGCAGCCCCCTCAAACTGTTATAATGGGACCTTCTATGCCTCGCAAATCGGGGATCCAGAAAGGAGGTGGCTGCATTCTTGGGGGGGAGCCCTCTCTCTCTCTCCCTCTCTCTCTCTCTCTTCATTCCAGGGTGGAACACCTGCAGTCTGGGATGCAGCAGCTGGATTGCCAAGACCCCCAAGGCCAGGCGGTGGACAGTGTCCTGCAGCAGATTGAGGCACTGGAGCAGGTCATCCAGGTCATGTCAGAGCAATGCAAGGATGAGGCCCCACCCCTGTAGGCGCTGGCAGTGTTGCAGCTGTTCAAGACACAGGTGAACCAGGGATGGTTGAGCCCCTGGAGCCTGGACAGGAGGGTCTCTGCTTTACACCGCAGAGTTGGCCTAACACAAGGCAGGTAATGGGTCCTGCAGGACTGTGACAATGGATATTTTTACACACACATTTCTCCTGCATGTTTGCTGTTGCATCCTGAACTTTGTGTGTCTAAATCACTCATCCAGATCTTAAACATCTGGCTCTTTGAACTTCTGCGTAGAACTTCTCCCAGAACTTTTGTGTGTAAAAAGTTCTCCTGGTAAACTGCTTTGCACCAGGCAGCTGTGGTCACTTGGTTTCCATGGCAGCCTGTCACGTCTACAGTTGTGACTACTTTAGGCTGCGCCAGGGCAGTGTTTGTGTGAAGAATGCATCCAGGAACTGCCTCAGAGCAGTGTGTGTGTGTGTGTGTGTGTGTGTGTGTGTGTGTGTGTGTGTGTGTGTGTGTGTTTTTAACGGAACTTACTTGTGGATTTGTGAACTTACATCCGAAAATTACTTGTGGATTTGTAAACCTGGAAGATTGAAAAACCCGGAACTTTAAGGTGCGTGTAAAAATGCCCAGTGTCATGCTGCCACTGGCCCGTGTGCCATCTTGGCTGCCCCCTCAGGGCGGGGGGATTGCATGGCACCCAGCCACAGAGTGGGAGAGAGGGCTCAACCCAGCTCCTCTAGTGGAATGGAGCTTGGGTACCCGTGGCTGGCCCTGCTGCCCCTCCCCCTGCAGGGAGGGGCTTACAGGGCCCTGGTCAACAGCAGCTTCCCTGTCTCCCTCCTAGGAGTGATGGCCAGATGCAAGCTACCCAGGCACTCCAGATGTGGTCCCCACCTAGGTTACACACCAATTTAGTATCCAGTCCTGGTGGGAGCTGCCCATCAACCCCCCCCCCCCACAGCCGGGGGTGGGTATTTTGAGGTGTCTGAACGCATAGGGGAGCATCCACTTCAGGCCACCAGAGAACGAATGTGGAGAGGGAAGTACATTGATATTTATGCCCTCCTATTAAGCAACCCCATTATGGGACGCAGCTGATCGGGATGACAAAAAAAGAGGAGCAGCATTTCAGGTGCCTTAAGACGAATATAAACTGGTTCAACTGGACCATCGCCTACTCCATTTTTCAGGGACCAATACTGCAAGCCATACCCTGAATGGGTGTCTGATCTCCTAAAATATGCCGACATAGTCTGCCGCACATATGATGCCAACCCTCCCCGGGGCATGGCTGAGATATGACAAGGCTTTTTGGCATAGGGCAGCATTCACCCCCGGGCTGCAATGGGGCATGCATGCCCATGAACTTGACTGCATGAACAATGAAGCCAATGCCCCTAGGTCCAAAAGCAGCCACATGTTGGTGAAAGGGGGCCTTGCCCTGGCCAACATCTCCTTTTGGGACGAGGGGTAAAAAGGGGGTTGTGCTGAGAGTTTAGCCACACATGCAAGTGTTACTGTTCTGCATGCAGATTTTGCCACTCCTGTTCAAACTGTAGGGGCTACCATGCAGCATCCTCCTGCCCCAAGTCCAAATCTTGGGCAAAAGGAAAGTACAGCTCAGGGGCCTCAGGAAAGGGCAATCAGGGGGTGGGGATATATGAGAAACGGGGAAGAGCCCCAACCCCTGTCAAAATTGATCAGCTCGAATTGGCCCTGTGCGCACACCCTGAATGAGAAGAGGTTCTGTACATAGTTGAAGGTTTTCTGGGAAGGGTGCAGGATTCCCGTTTGTAATGTCTAGCAGCACAGGGTCACTCCCAACTAAAAATCTGTGATGGGGATGGAGAATATTGTCCAGGCCAGACTTTCCAAAGAGAATGCAGAGGGGAGGGTGGATGGCCCATTTTCAGACCTGCCATTCCCTGACATGGTGATCTCCACTCATGGGGTAGTCCTTAAGAACACCCCTGGCAAATTTCACTTAATTCACCACCTGTCGTATCCGCAGGGGGATCAGTTAATGATGTCATACTGAGGGAGCTCATGTCAATCCATTATGCATCATTTGATTTGGCGGTTGCATTAGTTAAACTCTATGGCCAAGGAGCCCTGTTGGTGAAGTACAACATAAAGTTGGTCTTCCGCCTAATGCTGGTTCACCCGGATAGCTTCCATTTGCTGGGTTTCCATTTCCAGGGCAGACATTACTTTGACAAGGCCATGCCTATGGGCTGCTTGATCTCCTGCTTGGCATTTGAGAGATTTAGTTCTCTCACTGAGTGCATGGTCCAGCAGCACGCTGGCATGACTTCCTCTTTATTGGCCATGATGGCACAGGAGAGTGCAAGAGACTGATGGAAACATTCCAGAGGGTGTCTGATGTCCTTGGAATCACCCTTGCCCCTGAAAAAACAAAGATGCCCTACACTACTCTGACGTATCTGGGCATCGACATGGACACAGTAGCTGCGGTCTCTCGTCTCCCCATGGACAAATTAGTTGCCATATGTTCCAAGACTGAGGTTTGTCTTGCTGCTAAGAAGGTCACAGTCAAGCAGCTGAAATCCTTAATTGGGAGCATCAATTTTGCATGCAGAGTTGTCACCCCAGATAGAGCTTTCTTGTCCCACCCATATGGAGAGCTGGGAGGCAAACAACAACCCTACCATCACATCAGAGTAGCCTAGGACATGAAAAGTGACCTGGAAACATGGACCTCCTTTTTGGCAGGATTCAACGTGATCAGCTTTCAGAGAGCCCAGCTCCTGTTGGAAGCAGAACAGCAGGTTCATTCCTATGCGACTGGTCCTTTGAGATTCGGAGTATTTTTTAGGGACAGGTGGTGTGCAGCGCCATGCCCAGCAGAGTGGGTGGAGTCCAGTGTCACCAAGGACCACACCTTTTTGGAGATATTTCCTATTGTATTTGCAGTCTTCCTTTGGCCAGCGGAATTTGCAAACCACTCTGTACTCTTTTGGTGTGACAATCAGATGGTTGTCCACATTATCAACACCCCGTCCTCTAGGTCTCCCTGGGTTATGAAGCTGGTGAGGGCGTTTGTGCTGACACGTTTGAACCATAATATTTGTTCCTTGCTAAGCACGTGCCAGGCATCGATATTCAATAACGGTGTGGCTGACATCCTCTCTTGCTTCCAGATGGAGTGTTTCCATGTGCGTACACCTGGCCCCAGGATGAACCTGGAGCTGTTACCACCATCAGTGCGGTGCCTTAGGTCCTAGAGAGGTACAACAACATACAAGGATTCCTGGCGGCATGAACCAGAGTGACATATAACTGGGCTTTCTGTGAATTCCAGGAATTTTGGTCCCTACAGGGGTGGGCCACAGGGTTTCCCCATTCCTGAAACTCAAATGCTTCAGTTTACCCTAGCTTTAAAAAGGGAAGGAGCCTCCATCGACACCATTGCTGGAAAGCTTTCAGCCCTTGGCTTTATGAGTAGTTTGGTGGGCCAGCCCCCTCCAGACCAGGGTTTCTTGACTAGATGTTTGTTTTGAGAGTTGGTCCTGGGACCAGGTCCTTGCCCCAGATAGATGGGTCCTCATAACCTCCGCCTCCCTGCCACTGGACATTTGTGGGGCCCTCCCTTGAGTTTGTTTGGATGTTTTTGAAGTTCTGCTGCTTAAAGTGGCATTCAAATTAGCATTCTTTGGGACTTTCTGGGTTCGTGAGTTGGACTCCAAGTCAACCTGGGACATCTTGGGCAAGGCTATAGCAGTAAAGAACCTCCAAATTGATCAGTCTGCATTGTTCATCCTGCTGAGGTGTTCTAAGACTGACCAGAGAGGGAGGGGGCAGACAGTCAGGCTAAGCTGGGCCTGGGCACAAGATCTGTTCCCGGTCACAGTTTTAGAGGACTATCTTGCTGTTGGACCCAGCTCACCGGAATTTTCCTCAGACGTGCAAATGGAGACTTCCTTACAAGCTACCAATTTACAGCAATCCTCCAGGCTTACAGTTCTTACAACTTCCTCCCTCTTACTTTGGGTCCCACTCCTTTATGATAGGATCAGCCAGTTTTGCAGCAGCGATGGGCATGCCTGAGCAGGGTATACGAACAGTTGGGCACTGGCAGTCTCTGGCATTCCAGTCATACGTATGGACACCCTCACTCCCCCAGCTATAATTGGTCTGTGTTTGTTCTTCTTCCAGGTGCTGCCCCTCCAGGTAGACTGCTAGTATGGATCATTGCTCACAGCCTGGTATGCTGGGCAGAAAAACCCATTGGGAGACCCAGCTGGGTCTGTCAGCATGGGTGAAGATCCAGTGGAAGGATCGCAGCGGTGTGAAGTGGCATTAGCTACTACCTAGCTTCAGAGTGGCACCAATTGGACCTCCACCAGACGTAATCATACTGCAATTGTGGGAGAATGATTTACTACAGTTAAAAGGGGTCAAACTATTTAAATCTATTAAAACCAACATCTGGGAGGTTAAGAAGTTTTTCCCAGCTGCATTGATAGTTTGGACTAACCTGGTAGAGCCGATGCTTTGGGGTAAATTCAAGCACCTTAGGAAAATAGAAAAAAACCTAGTAACAATATTGCTTAAGAGATAGACAAATGACTGAAGGGAATGGGGGGCGGGGGGAGAGTATTAGTTGTCATGCTATTACGAACAAGAAACCCGAGTTTTACCAGTGATGGCCTGGGGTACATCTGTCCCTGGAAGGAGAAGACTGCTACTAGCAAGCTGTGAAGGATAAGTTAGTTAAAATTTTGGATAGATGATGATTAGGTCGGGGTCAGGCCCATCCATTAACATCGATGACCCCTCAGTGGCAGGGATCCAGTACTGTTGTCCTATGTTATAATAGAAGCTTGATAGAATAGGAGTCCACTCTGTAAGAGATGGGGAGGTGATACCTACCGGCTACCGCAAAAGCAGGGTATGGGAAGGGGTGGTGTAGCTTCCCTGGGAGGGGTGACCCCTGAGGGCAGTAAGGGACAGATACGGTCTTTAGCCTGTTGGCACCTTTTTCCTTACTCGGGTCCGGAAAGGACTTTGTTCCCCTCCACCATGGCCAGCAGCATGGGTGAGAGGGAGACACTGTGTTTGATTTAAAATCGGGGATGGCAATCAAGGGTACATTGAACCCCACCGCACCCCACCCCCATATTACTTTTAACTGTTAAGATTTGTTGTACTGGACCTGAATTGCATTAGGCAATTACCCCACCTAATACTAATTCAGTTAATGTGTGCAGCCATTTAACCCAAACATGGTTGTCTTGTCTCATTTGCGATGTGTCGACAAGGATTATGGGCCCCTGCAGCAGCGAATCCCCTAGAGTCCCACTATCACCACTAATCTGTGGGCTGGGTTACTGAATTCTTTAAAGAGACTGATTGTGAGGAGAGCCCCGCTAGTGGATCGGACTATACTTGCCATGAAATTAACCTGGATCTCCAAGGTTTGAGGCTTGTGCTTGGAGAGAGAATCTAGCCCCACAAGCCTCCAGTTAAAGACAGAATATGGGCTGGGGTGAGAACCTGACACCCCTGGACCATGTGCTCCACCCTCCCCACCCCCGTCTCTCACCTTCCACCTTACCTGTGTTCCTGTTTTCTTGACCTGGGCAGCCATAGCAGAGGAAGAGAGGGCTTGCCCATGTGCGTAGGCTATTTTAAAGGGAGACCAAACCCCACCCCCTCAAGGTGGGTAGGGGTCTCATAGGCTTGTGTGACCAAGTGATCTCAGTGAGTGGCCGCCAGCTACCTGAGCCAAAACCCACCCCTACTGCATTTACCTGATCAGAACCTCAACCACGCCACCTACTGATCGGCAAGAGCACCTCTTCTAGACTGCTAAGATCTGGATAGATTGCCATTGAAATGAAGGGTGGAGGGGAGCAAAGGAGTACCAGGAAGATTAGTTTTCCCACCTTTACATTTTTAATTTGGAAAGTTTCTTTCAGTAGAAAGTACCAATGGAGGCATTTCCTTCTATAGCAAGTTTCAATTTCATGGACTGACTGATTTATTTATTTATTTTAGCCTGAAGCAAACCCACACAGAAATGTCAAGTTAAAAATCCAGTTCATCATGGGTATGAGCTGTGCTTCTACTTTTATACAATACTCCCCCCCCCCCTCCGCACACGATTGGGTAGATAATTGTTCTCTCCTATGGGAAAATGGGATGGCATTCCAGCAAATGCAAGCCTGACATTTTGCTTAGTTGGTTTAGCATATACTCTATAGAAGAACTCTGTACAATTTAATAGGACTAACACCAGTGGAGAGCTATAAAAAATCACTCTGAAGATCTATGGAAGGAAATAGAGAGAGATCAGTTTTTATAGAGTCCTAAGGGTTGGTTTAAAAATTCCCACTGAATGTTTTATAAAAGTAATGACAGTATGTATGTGTAAAATATCCTCTTTCCTCCTCAAACAGGTTTTATTTAATACACATAAAAATACATCTCCTGTATAACAGTCTCTCAGTCAGTTTGATGTAAAAACCAGACATGAACATCCTTAAATAGGTTAATTTCAGTTCTAGAGGGACTGTTAATTCTAGTGGTGTTTTTCATTTAAAACATAGGGAAACTCTCTGAAATATGCTTTTTGTACTGGGATGTTTTTAGGATTATTAGACAGCAGCAGTAAAAGCATTAGAGATTGATACTTCTATTAAAGTTTACCTAAAGGTGTGATTCTCTACATGAGGTGTTAGCTTACATGGTGCTGGCCTGGTTCACCTGCTCTGGTCCTCCTAGGACAATGCTGAACCCTGCCCGTCTCTTCCAGATCTGCCAGATGTGGGTGTGGTTCCAACCCCAGCAGGGTTGGCAGCTAAGCCAGAAATGTGAGCCCAGAATGAACCCGGCCAACCGTCCGGCCCTCTAAGCTGCACGGGCGGGCCAGAGCGAGCCGAACCGGACATGCATGTCTGTTTTTGTGCTTGCACGGCCCAGCGTGGGGGGGTCACCATGTCAGACAGCCATGACTGCCTCTTATTAGCAGCCATGACTGCCTGTCATCGCAGGGGGTGGGGGGCTGGCTGCAGTGTGGGGGTGGAGCTGGATAGCCAAACATTTCTCCCTGCCCAACCACTGTGGCTGCACATTTGTTAACAACCATCGATAGCACCAATGCTTTGCCACATTATTTCTAATTATTTTGTCCAATTTCATAAAACAAATGTGGGTCTTGAAACATGGGTCTTAAATTTCAAAAATACCATTTAGATATTTGTTTCCAGAGACAAATAACTACATTTGTACTTACTTGTTACTGTTGTGAAATTCATCACTTTGGCAACATCAGTATTTAGTAGAGCTGAATCAAATATTTGTGCAAATGAGAAATTGGTTGAATTTGTCCTATGAAAATCAAAGCCGATTAAATGAATGACTGCTATCAGGCTGCTTTCCCACGAGCTCCCTTCCCACGAGCAGCCTTTGGCACCGCTGGAACATGCACTATTCAAATGTAGCGCAGTTCCTGTTTCTTGGGATAGGAAGAAGTGCGGCTCTCCAATCAGCAAGTTTGTGCATCAGACAGGGTAGTGAAATCCTACCCTGTTTGATGAACAAGCTTGCCAGTGGGAGAGCTGCACTTCCTCCTTTCCCATGAGATGGAAGTTGTTCTATATTTGAATAGAACATGCTCCCACAGTGCCAAAGGCTTTGCAAGTAGTGTCATGGGAAAGCAGTCTTTCAGTTATTTCTAGTGCTGAAACAAAGTCTTCATAAATCTTTGGAAATTGCCAAAGTTTGGGATCTTTGACCCAGAAACAGTGGTTTCTGAAGTTCTGGGGAGCGCAGTCATTCCTTGGGAAACTTTGGAACCCTTCAGAAACTTCGGAAGTGCCTGCCTGCCTGGGCCTGGCTGGAGAATCTCTGAGAATCTTCTGGAAACACTGTTGTATTTGTTAGGGGGTGGGGATGGAACGGGACAGCTGTGTCATGGGGTAAGGCAGATTTTGAATTGATTGACTGACCAAGCCAGATGGCTAGTTTTGATTGGTACAACTTGCAGCCAATAGAAAGGGAAGTGCCAAAAAACAAAACTGGTGTGAGCGTGCACGCGCACGCGCACACAGCCATTTCCCATGCTCTGGTGAATTTGGCTGTGTGCTGCTACGCAACTGAGAGTAATTGGGGTAGAAGTTATTAAAATAAATAAATAAAAATAAATAAATAATTGACTGGGCTGATGGAGGGGGGTGGGGGGGAGGCTCCTGGCATAGTATTGCATGGTTTGGCCTGGCCTGCCTGTGCAAAGGGCCAATGCTGGGGTTTGCATGCCATTTTTTTTTGTTTTTTAAAAAATAATTGTGTTCCTGGGGGCACATTGCTTTCTGGTTACTGCTGCTTGGTTGACTTGGCCTGGCAGTCAGACAGCAGCAGCATAATGAGCCATATGTGTACATACAGCTATATGTGTACATATAGTTTGGATTATTTTTCCCTATGTGCGTCACTTTGCACCTGTCCTTAATACATTCCATCTTCCATTTAGATGCAGAGTCACCCAGTCTTGGAATAGCCTCCTGAAATTCATCACAGTCCACTCCTGTTTTTAATTATCTTTAATAACTTTGTGATAACCTTACTCTTTAATCCCTTTCCCAGATCATTAATGAGTTCATTAAACAACACCAGTTCCAGTATAGATCCCTGGGACACTTTATTTACCTCTGAAGATTTAGTCCTGCTCTTTGTTTCCTATCCTTTAACCAGTTACCAGTTCAAAAAAGAACACTGCCTCCTATCCCACAACTTTTTTAATTTCCCCAAGAGTCTCTCATGAAGAATTTATTAGGCACTTTCTGAAAATCCAGATGCATTATATTAACTAGTTCACCCCTATCCACATACTTATTTACACACTCAAAAATGCCAGTAGATTAGTGAGGCATGAGTTCCCTTTGATAAATGCACATTGACTCTTCTTCATTAAGCCATGTTTATGAATATACAGTTTAAAGGCCTAGAGCAGTTTAAAGGTCTATGCTGTGGCGGTGCAGGCAGCAAAGAAGCAGTTCTTTGCTGCCTTTATTGCATCTGCAAAGTCACGTCCAGCGGAGCTTATCCGGGTGGTGAAAGGCTTGGTCAGTCCTGCCTGACTCCACCTGGACCTGGAGCAATCCAGTGACCACTGTGACCAGTTCATAGAGTACTTTGTAGATAAGATCGCTCACATCTGCCACGATTTCGGTACCACAGTCATTGCAGAGGATCATCTTGGGGTTATGGATGCCCCGTCCTGTCCTGTTTTGTGGGATCAGTTTCAGATGGTGTCGTCTGCCGATGTGGAGTCCTTGTTGGGATCTGTCCGTGCCACTACTTGTGAGCAAGATCCATGCCCGTCCTGGCTGGTGAAAGCTAGCCAGGAGACGTTACGTTGTTGATTGGGGTGGTTAGTGCCTCCCTTCGGGAGGGCAGGGTGCCTGATTGCCTAAAGGAGGCTGTGGTTAGACCCCTGCTCAAGAAACCATCTCTTGAGGCTGATGCTCCTGCCAGTTATCGTCCAGTCTCTAACCTTCTCTTTTTAGGGAAGGTTATTGAACGGGCTGTGGCACAGCAGCTCCAGGAAAATCTGAACCACACCAGTTTCCTTGATCCCTCCCAGTCTGGGTTTTGGCCTGGGTATGGTACGGAGATGGCATTGTTGGCCTTGGTTAACGATCTCCATGTGGCATTGGACCAGGGTCATCAGACCTTACTGGTCCTGCTAGACCTTTTGGCTGCATTCGACACAGTCGATCATGAGGTGTTGGTGACCCCCCTGCGGGACCGTGCCAGAATTGGCGGAATGGTTTTGGACTGGTTTTGTTCATTTCTGGCCAGGAGAACTCACCGGGTGGTCTTGGGGGAGTGTACGTCTTCCCCCCAGGATCTCACGTGTGGAGTCCCACAGGGTGCCATTCTGTCCCCCCTCTTGTTTAACATCTATATGCAGTCATTAGGGGAGATAGTGAGGGGGTTTCAGGTCATGCAGTGTCATCAGTATGCTGATGACACTCAGCTCTACCTCTCCTTTTCCATCGACCCAGGCCATGCAGTCTCCTTATTTTCCCAGTGACTGTTGGCTGTGGGGGCTTGGATGAGGTCAAGCCATGTGCAATTGAATCCTAACAAGACGGAGGTGATGTTGGTGGGCGAGGACTTGGGGGACTTGGGGGTGGTTGAATCTCCTCTTGTTGGGGAGGTTCACCCTCCCATAGTCTCTCAAGTGCGGAGTCTGGGTGTCCTCCTCAATTCACGGCTCAGCCTGGAATCTCAGGTTGTGGCCGTGGCGGGGAGTGCATTTCGGCAGTTTCATCTTGTCTGACGGCTTTGGCCGTATCTCTCAGACTCCGACCTCGCCACTCTCATCCATGACTTCATCACCTTGAGGCTGGATTACTGTAACGCGCTCTACGTGGGGCTGCCCGAGAAACTGGTTCAGAGACTGCAGCTGGTGCAGAATTCTGCGGCCTGTCTCCTTCATGGTCTGGGCCCTGCTTAATTGCAGAACCGCCTCACTCCCCATGTGCCCGTGTGACCCCTGAGATCGTCCATGGGAGCCTTTTTGGAGGTTCCCCGGGCGAGGTGGGTGGCCACCGATGTTATATCTTTTTCGGTGGCCGTCCCTGTGCTGTGGAATTTGCTCCCGGAGGAGGCTCAGTTGGCTCCCACTCTCCTGTGTATGTAAGACCTGGTTGTTCCATCAGGCTTTTGGCAATGGGTAGGGGTGTGGAGGGGTTTCCCCTCATATTGTATTTTTAAATTGTTTAATTTTTTTTTTACTGTTTTTATTGAATGTTGTTCATCGCCACGGGATGCCCTGAGGGCAGGAGGGGTGGGATATAATTTTAAAATAAATAAATAAATAAATAAATAAATATGCCCAGTAATTCTTTTCTGAATACTTGTTTCCACTGTTTTGCTGTTCCTGAGCACATCTTTTGCCCGCTGGTCATCTAATATCGCATTTGGCTCTCTTGCAGGCTTCTTGCTTCTGATGTACTTGTAAAATGTTAATAGTAAAAATTAATAATAAAAATGTTTTCATCTAGAGTGCCAGCATCTAGAGTGCTCTTTTCTATTTTCCTCATTAGGATTTTATATCCATTTTTAAAAGGATGCCTTTTTGGTTCTAATAGCCTCCTTCACTTCAGCATTTAGCCATTCTGGCAGATGTTTGGTCCTCTTACTTTCTTTTATAAATTGTGGATAGGGATGTGCAAATGCGGTTCGGGGGTTCGGAGTTCGGACTGTACTTGGTTCTGTTCAGACGTCCGAACTGAATGTCCAAACCGAAGTAGAAAACAACCGAACAGTTCTGTCATATTCGGGTGAGTTCAGATGAGTTCCGGGTGGGAAAAAATGTGACTGGAAGGCCCATTCGGGTGGGAAAAACATGACTGGAAGGGGGAGGCAGCTGAGGAGCAGACTTCCTGGCACCAGGGATGGAGACCAGGGGTGGTCTCAGGGCCAAATGATACCGATACCAGAAAAATCGGTATCGATATCAGTACCGATAGCGCTATTTCGAATGTTCGGCAATGTTTGGCCATACTGAATTCCGCCAAACCGAACAACTGAACCCGAAATTGGTTTTTGAACCGAACGGCCGAACATCCAAACCGCGTTCTGTTCGCACATCCCTAATTGTGGAATACATTTAATCTGGGCTTCCAAGATGATGTTTTTAAATAGTCTCCTTGTCTCTTGCAGTCATTTAATCCTCAGCACATCAGTCAGGGACAAGAAGGACAGATCACAAAAAGATCTTAGGGTCCAATTCTAGAGTTAAAATCTCCAGTAAGAATTAACAAGGCCCCTGGATGGTCAGTGCATACTAGCTCAATAAAATTCTCCAATAGATTCCAGATATTTTCCCTAAACGAGCCCGCATTGCATGGTGGCAAATACACAGGAATAATTGTCCATTTATAGGATCCCAATGTGGCAATAAAACCAAGTGTGAGCTGGGGGAGTATGACCATTACGATATCCTTGAACAGTGATGGCTGGGCAATGAGGCAACCCAACCCTCCACACGCCCTTCCACACTGGTTATGTGAGACTGCTGGCGAGGTGTAGACAATAAATCCATCTAATTCTACTGGCAACTTGGCCCAGGTTTCCTGTAATAATATTACCTGATATTTCTGGGTAAGCAAAATGAGTCTGGCTCCCTACTATGTCTTGCCCACCCTGCAATGTTCCAGGAGCAAAGTGCAATAGACCCGCTATTAGGGTCAGTAATCAGTCATTGTGGCGGGGCCATTCTCACCTCTAGATGATCATCAGAAAATCCACCTAACTGCCCAGGTACTGTAGAAATATTTTGCGGGGTCAGTTCTGGATTACCTGCCTCTTCCCTAACCATACCCTCCCCCTCTCCAGAGGAGGCCTCCGACCCGCCTCCTGAGACCCATCCAGGACCCTACTCAGTCCCTGGTCGAAGTCTGGGTCAGGTCGACTGAGCAAGCCTTCTTGGATGTTACCTTTTCTGTCACTTAACTGTTGAAT
This sequence comes from Sphenodon punctatus, assembly GCA_003113815.1. Taxonomy (NCBI): domain Eukaryota; kingdom Metazoa; phylum Chordata; class Lepidosauria; order Sphenodontia; family Sphenodontidae; genus Sphenodon; species Sphenodon punctatus. Next base: position 1,130,208 of record QEPC01000715.1, read on the forward strand.
AGCGGTACTTATTCGTGGAGACGGGAAGGCTGCCAAGGAATCTGAATAGAAGCTCTCACCGGTTTCCAAGACTAAACTTCCTATCTCCTCCAAGAGGGCCACCAACTCCCTTGCTGATCTTACTACAGCCCGCTCCTCGACCTCCACCCCCCACCTACCTGAGCAAGCTATCGGGTGCCTTTGGGCTCAAGTACCATTGATTTTATCATGGTTTCATCTGCAATTTTGCCCCACATTACTGATTTTTCTGTGGGTATAGAGCTGTTGGGAGACCATTTACCGCTTCACCTTACAATTGGAGGTGAGTGACAAAAAACAGTACCTAGTAACAACTTATCTCCATCACTAGAGGCCCTAGAAATTTATAAAGCACCCCTAGTAGGATGTTATTAACTCAGCATCCCAATATAACTAGCCTGAGAGATTCATTGATTCAATCTGATAATTTGGGTGATATAGTGGGAATTTATAATCAATTTTCCTCCTGTGTATTTCAATTGATTCAGTCCGATGGTAGTACAGTTAAGCCTTTCTCTTTAGAGAGGCATAAAATTTGGTTTGATAAGGACTGTCGGTCCCTTAGAGCTGATCTGAAGCGTCAGTATAGGGCCTTTAGGCAGGGTCCCTTTCATAAAATGCCCCCTGATTACATTAAGCTCAAGAGAGAGTATAGGCTCTTAATAAAGGAAAAGGAAAAGCTGTACTGGGAATCACAATGGGTGGAACTACTCCATGCTTCAGACTTGAAGGATGTTAAGACCTTCTGGAAAATAGTATCTCGTACTGTTGATCCCAGGCCAAGGGTATCAGATCACTTAATCCCTCCGGAGGTCTGGGTGCGGCATTTTTTTGGCCCTCTACCAGACAGTGGAAGATTCACAGGAGGAGGAGCCCCTAAGCTGGAATGATAGCTTGGAGACATTGCCCCCTTGGCCTCTGGTTATGGAAGGGGAGGTTGATGACCTGATCAATTAATTTAAGAGTCATAAGGCACCTGGCCCAGATTTAATCCACATTAACTTTGTCAAGGAGCATAAGGACTGGTGGTTGCCCTTGCTGGCAAAGCTATTTACGGCCATTAATAGCACTGGTAAGATTCCATCTATATGGATTATGGCTTTAGTAGTGCCTATTTTTAAGAGGGGCCCAAGGGAAGACCCAGCCAATTATAGGCCCATTAGTCTTTTATCAGTAATTGGGAAAATATATGCAAAGCTTTTGCTTCGTAAGTTGATGGACTGGATGCGGCGAGACAGGATCATTGCCCCGGAGCAGGCGGGATTCCAACGTGGACGCTCCACTATAGAGCAATGTTTTCTTTTATATCATTTGGTGGCAAAGTGTAGAGCTTGGAGTGGAGCTGTATATGCGGCCTTCTTTGATCTGAGGACTGCTTTTGATTCGGTCAGCAGGGAAGTCCTGTGGAGAAATCTCCGGGACTCCTCTGCTGACCGAAGGCTTGTGTGTCTAGTTCGCACTTTGTATTCAGAGTCTGCCTTGAGGGTGAGGATGGACTCTCGGGAACATGTCACCTTGCCAATCCGCGCCTGCGCTGGGGTTAGGCAGGGCAGTGTCCTTTCTCCAATCCTTTTCAACTTCTATTTAAATGCAGTTATTCCCAAAATGGCTGCTTCAACTTGCTTTCCCCCTAGGTTGGCAAGTAGACCGATTGGGTGTCTCTGTAGTACTTTTATCACAGACCCGCGTTGGCTTGATTATGCAACTTAGGGGCTTTGTCAAATTTTGTGAACCTAATAAACTAACACTAAACCATCGGAAGTCGAAAATTGTTGTATTTACAAGTAGGAGGAAAACTTATCGATGGATTATTGGTGCTCAGGAGATTCGGCAAGTCCCAACGTTTAAGAATCTGGGAATTCTGTTTAATAGATCATTTACCTGGAAGGATCATGTTCATAAATGCCTGATCACAATTAAAGGCCTGGTTCATGCTATTTTTAGTCTCTTTGAGCGACAAGGTAGATCTGCTATTGCACCCACTTTGCGGGTTTATAATAGCAAAATTAGGTCACAAGTCCTTTATGGTGCTGAACTTTGGGCTCCTTTTGTTAGGAAGGACCTGGCCAGGTTCCTGATGGGACTTCTGGGCAATATCAAAGGGACCCCACATGCAGTTGTGAGGTTGGAGCTGGGCCAAAGGGGATGGCAGCAGTTGGCTTTGGAGTCAGCTTTCAAGATGTGGTGCAGAGTATTTACAGGTCAGGGGTCTGAGCTTCTTAAGTAATTGAGCTGTGACATCTATGTGAGCCCATGATGGAGTAAGGTGGAGGCTCACTTGCAGGAAATGGGACTATCCAGGGAGTATTTGGCCCACAGGCCCCTAGTGACAGTTCTGAGGGAGGTCATCCAGAGGTCAGGGGATATTAATAGGCAAATGGATATGGCCAGAGCTAGGGCTTCCCCTCATTTGGAGAACTACGATCAGTGGGCTCCTCTCCCTGATTGCATGGCCTCATATCTTGCTATGCCGATCCCTGCGAAGGCCAAAAATATGATCTACCAGGCAAGAATAAACACACTACCATCTAGGGTTCTGGATGGGGGTTCCTTTCTTGGAGTGACTCTGCCCCTTTGACTCAATGGAGGTAGACACTGTTGGACACATGCTACTGCGCTGCCATCTATACGATGGCTTCAGGGAAGAACTTTTGGGACCACTTTTTGCTAATCTGTTGAGGAGATCGGAGGGAGTGATTTTAGATCATCTGTTGGAAAATACAGATGTTAGCCAAACTGAGTTTACTGCAGAATTTCTCCTGCGGATAGTACAAGCACGGAGGAGATTCCTGGAGTGTGGATCTACTCTAGACGAACCTTTATAGGTATATGAATTGGATGTTATCCTCTTGATGGGATCACAGACTGAATTATGTGTTTTGTTCTGTTCTTTATTTACTGCATGAGTGATAGGGTTTCCCCTTTTGTGGATTCATTGGCCTATTATCTGGGGGGGGGGGGTATTGACCCGCCTGGTGCGTAATCAGTTATTAAATTTATTTTTAATGTATAAGTTACTTTGGCAAAGGGGAGACTATGGGTATTTTCAGATGTGACGAGATCATGCTCAACCACGGTGGATTCCCACAGGGTGAGCAAGGTCTCGTTATGTCTGTTGGGGGGAACGGAAGTTCCCCCCCAGATGTTCACCCCCGTCAATCGTGGCGGGGAATCACTTTCACCAAGCGATCGGGGCCGGCCCCAGTGGGACCACCGATCACATGGTGAATGTGATTCCCCGCCGCAATGAAGGGGCCCGTCCCATCTGGACGGCTACCATGGCCCGGAATCCGTGGTGGGATTTTGGGCGGCAGCCAATGCGGCCGCAGTGCCCACCCATTTCCCAGGAAGGTGAGCAGCGAGGGAGCATGGGGGGCAGGGCTGTGCGGCCTCACGTTGTGCTGCGCAGCTCCACCCCCTCCCCAATTCCCTGCTGGGATCAGCCAGCACGTCTGTTGGATGTACCAGTGTGATTCCAGTGGGGAATCACCGGGTGATTCCGTGATGGGGCCACCACCAGCCCTGTCACGTCTGAAATCCTCCCTTGTTTCTCTTTATGGGTAAAATTGCCCTAGAGGAATTTAGCAAAACTTAGTGCAGTTGTCACACTGAGTTTAGTATATCATTTTTATGGGGAAATGTATTATGAGGAAATGTTCATAAGCTATTCTGACTGTTTATTGTTAAATTGGTGGGCTGGTAACTTGGGGATTTAGTTAAATCCTAGATTTAGTGTTTTAGTTTCCTTGTTTTACTAATGGATTATTTATGAATGTCTTCTAATGTGTTTTTTAGTTTCCTTGTTTTAATAATGGTTTATTTATGTATGTCTTCTATTGTTTGTTATTGGTTATGCAATGACCTGGTGTCACGCTGAATAAACATATCTATCTATCTATCTATCTATCATTTAATCTTCACAATTGCTCCTTCTAGTTTCCTTCTAATTAGCTTTCTCATTTTAGCATAGTCTCCCTTTTTAAAGTTAAATGTTACTGTGGTAGTTTTGGTTATCATTCTCCCTGCAATAATTATGCCGAATTTCAATTTGATTAATTTAAATACCAATTTTCATTAATCAAAATACCAAAATAACCAATAACTAAACACTGCCAAGGACTCCAGCTACAGAATAACAAAATACCTAACAATGAAGTAAAGGCTGAAAGAAAAACACATTTTACAGACCAATACATTGGAATATGACCTCCAAATTCATTTAGCACAAATAAACATAGGTAAAATTAATTAAATTCAGTGTTCAAAATGAATGTGTGTTTGTAAACCCAGCTGACATATGGGAACAGCATGATTTCATTCAGGGGGTAAATGGCAAAGGGTGATCCACAATGTTACAGCAAAACTTGATGCAAGATGTATCCAGCTAAATGAAGAAAGGAGATCCCAGAGGAAATCATCGTATAAGCATCCTGTAGTTCAGTCTGACATATAATGTCCTGTGTATGAGAAACTATTTCTTGCATGGTCATAGAAGACCCCATAACTGAAGGTATTTTCAGATGTTACATGGTCCCAATTCACCACAGTGGATCCCTGGCGGGGTTGAACCGAACAATCACCCCCCATGGTCAAAAAAAGTCCCGAACAGACGTGACGGGACTGGGAACACGGCAGGGAATCGGGCCAACAGATCACGGCCCGGGGCAGTGCAACAGATGTTACGCTGATCCCAGCCCGGGCCGTGGTCAAAGCACCCGGAAGGCGCCGGGGCGGCTCGTCCCAGCTGCTGCTGTGTGTCCTTTAAATCTCTCTCCATGGCCTGTGTTGTCACTCATTGCCTAGCAGTGACGCTGCATGCTTTTTCACCAGCTGGGAATCATTTCCTTTGATTCCCGCTGGTGGTTATCAGTCAGACGTTACTTTTTGTTGGTTCCCATCGGGATTCTCTTTGACCACGCTTTTAGCGATTGTCCAGCGGGGAGCTCCGGAAGTGTGGTTGAAATTGACCCCATGTGGGTATTGACCGTGGTGAACATCTGGTGGCCGCCGAACAGACATTCAGGGCATTTTGGCCCCACCGCGGGATTGACCGTGGTTCACTGTGGTTGAACGTGATCTCGTAACGTCTGAAAATACCCTCAAAGTACATGTTTGGGAGTGAATTTTTGCTTGTTGATAGTGGGTGATTTCAGATGTTACGGGCGGGCGGTTCATCACGGTGAACCCCCAGGGGGGGTGAACAGAACAACCGTGCCCCGGGGTGAACAGAAGCCCCTAACAGATGGGACGGGACCGGGACCGCGGCCGGGAACCGGGTCAACCCACCACAGACTGGGGCAGCACAACAGACGTGCTGCCGATCCCCAGCTGTGATCAAAACTCCTAGAAGGCACCGGGCAGGGGCGGGACACAGACATGGCCGTCGAAGGGCAAACGAAGCCAGACGGCTCAAAAGGGAACGCCCACAAAAGGGAAACGGGAAGGGAGAGGGGAAGAGGGACTACAGACTGACAGGTACCACACACAGCACATGCACACACACAGTGGACCCGTGGCGGAACACACTGAAAGACCACATGCCTGGGCACGCTCGCACGCACGCATGCACACACACACACACACACACTCACACATACACACAGGAAAGGTCGGGAAGGGGGGGCAGGGGTGCCCGGAAAACAGCACAAGGAACAACGGGAGGGACGAGGGGGGGCACAGCTAAGGGGTAGGGCACAGGCAGCAGCAACCCCCACCCCCACAGCACCCCAGTCCACAGAGGCGCCCCCACAGCAACGGAGCCAGTCTCGGAAAGGGGGGGCCGGGACCCCGGAAGCAAGGCACAATGGGGGCACGCACTGCACAGCGAGCCCGGCGAGGAGGGTCCAGGAGGAGAATGGTGGCCCCACAGTCACAGAGGGGCATATGGAGGGCAGACAGGTCCGGAGGAGCCCTGATGCAGGTCCAGTGACACTCCCCCACCCCCAACCCGGGGAAGGAACATGGTCCAGTCCGGGGGCGCCCGAACCCCCAGGTCACACAAGCACACAAGGGGGGGTGCAGCAGGTGCCAGGGCCGGCGGGAGTGGACCGGGAGCTGAATATGGGTGGGCCGAGAGGCCACACAGAGCGCCGCACCCAGCCACCAGGATGGGCAGCCGTGGTGGGGTGGGCGGAGGGGGCCCAGGGCCACAGGCAGGGGCAGCAGTGCCCCACAAAGCAGGTGGGAGCACACCATGGTGGAGATAGCAGGGCGGGAGCAGGCAGCGGGGACCAGCCCCCCCCGGCCCAGGGCGGGAGGCCACACGAGGGCACGACACCTGGGGGCCCGGGAGGAGCAGTAGGTGTCACAGGCCGCCGCTGGGGGCCACTGCGGCCCCGGAGCCTGGGTGTCCCGCCCGGTGAACCAGGTGGGGCCAATGCAGCAAGCCCCAGTGGTACCCCTGCACGGTCATGTGGTGGGTGATCAGGTAGTAGGCCTCGAAGGGATCATGCATGGTGAGAGCCAGCTGGACGTCCACATGGGCCCACACCCCCAACAGGGCCAACAGCTCCACCACAGAAGGCTCCAGCACACAGCAGGCGGCAGAAGGGGGCCAAGGAAGATGTCCCAGCTCCAGCAACTGATGGTAGACTGCCCCATGGGTGCGCTGGTACCCACGGGCCCCGTGAACACAGGAAAAGTAGGACATGGCCAAGGCAGGGCCACCCTCAGCAAGGCACTCCATGTAGGTGCTCAGACCGCACACCACCAGCGCAGACACGGTCTCGGACCTGGGCCAGGGCACATGAGAGCACAGCTTCTCCAGGATGCACCCCTCAGGGAAACGAACAAGCCCCAGGGCCTCAGAGTGCAGCCAGCAATCACGAGCGCTCACCTCATAGCCAAAGTAACGCAGTCCAGAGCTCTGGCTCTCAAAGGCACCCGCATGGCTGCCCGGGGTGCCCAGGAGCAGCTGCACGGCTGGGGTATGCCACAGGTTGCACAGAGACATGGTCTCGCGGAAGGCCCAGATATGGGGGGCCCCTAGGGGGCCGGGGAGAGGGAGCCCCATGGATGGGCAGCCAGCCATGGTCTGGCACAACAGGGAGAATAACACAGAGCCCTGGGGGCACACACACCTTCCAGGGCCGGGAGGGGCACTGAGGGGCCCCCAGGATGGGGAAAGTGCCCACGGCCCGCAACATTGTAGCACAACAGAGCAAGGCATGGGGTGCGGACCCAGCACAGCTGCACAACACAACAGCGAGCACAGTGTCTGCCTAATCGCACCTTCAAGGCCATCCTGTAGCAAACAGCACGGGGAGGGGGGCCGGGGTGGCGGTGGATAAAGCTGATGGAATGCAGCTGTCCTGGGCGCGCTCAGACCACCGAGCCCATGCAGGGGTGAAGCTAGGGGCTCCTCCCGCTGGTGCGCCCACCTGCAGGCCTGCAGGCCCCAGCCCTGGCGGGGGGGGCATGCCCGCCCAGGGGCCCACCCCCCGGACAACCCCACCAGCACAGCCCCAGTATAAGTGCTCCTGGCCCCCACCGGGGCCCCACCACCATGGAGCATGACAGGGCAGCTGGCTATTGGATGTTCCTCGCTCTCACAGCTGAGTGGTTCCATGCTCACACCGAGCAGCTGCGCCTCCTGACTGCGGAGGTGCAACTGGCCGTCCGCCTGCACTTTGCCCTGGCCCAGAAGGCCGCAGGGGGCCTCCAGGCCCACCACACCTGCAGGAGTGCCCGTGCGTGGGTCAGGGCACAGCGCATGTCCGGGGGGCTTGGCAGGCTGCCAGCCGGAGCCTGACCCGGCTCGCAGTGCTCCGCAGGGCCGCGAGGCACCTCCTCTGGGCAAGGGAGACCCTCTGCCAGGCTGCCCTGCTCGCTATGCCCATAGCACGAAGCCTATGGGTCTCTGAGCGCCCACAGGCGTGGTGGGATCAGGCCCTGGCCCACTGGGAGGAGGAAGATTGGAGGGCCCACCTTCAGATGGGCAAGGGCACCCTGCTGCGCCTGGCGGAGCTCCTCACACCCTGGATGGAGTGGCACCACACCTCCATTTGGGAGCACATCCCCATGGTCCAGCGGGTGGCCATTGGGGTCTGGGCCCTCGCAACGCCCGACTCTTGCCGGTTCATGTCCCAGCACTTCGGGATGGGGCTCAACACGGTCGCCTGCATCATGCAGGATGTGTGCGAGGTGGTGGAGGGCGTGCTCCTGGACAGAACGATCCAGCTCATGGACCAGGGTGCCGTGATGGCGGGCTTCACAGCCGGGGGCTTCCCCAACTGCATTGGAGCCGTGGACGGCACCCACATCGTGATCCTGCGCCCGGCCGCCGGGGAGGCCCTGGAGTATGTGAACCAGCATGGATACTACTCCCTGCACCTATGGGGGGGTGGACCACCGTGGCCGGTTCATCGACATCTACATGGGCAACTCCAGCCGCAGCCACGATGCCAGGATAATGACCATCTCCCCCTTCTATTCCCGCATGTTCAGGGGGGACTTCGTGGACATGTGCATGAGGTGGATCTAGGGGGTACCGATGCCCCCCTGTATCCTGGGGGACCCTGCCTACCCCCTCACCCGCTGGCTGATGAAGGTCTACCCTGCCCCGAGCACCCCAGCAGAGTTCTTATACAATACCCGCCTGTGTTCCAGCCGGACCGTGGTGGAGCGTGTCTTCAGGGCCCTCAAGCAGCGCTGGAGGAGTCTAGCTGGGCAGCTGGACTACACCGTCTCGACCTCGGCCCTGGTGATCGGGGCCTGCTGCGTGCTGCACAATGTCTGTGATACTGAGGGGACGGCCCTGGAGTACCCATAGCCCCACCGGCCCCCCGCTCCCATGCCCCTGTATGTGAATGCAGAGAACCCCAGGGAGTACCGTTATGCCAAATGGATCCGGAACGCCCTTGCGAGCCATATCGCCCGGGGGGTCCCATTGTGAGGGCAGTCCCACCCCTGGGGGCCCCACACCCGGTTCCTTGGGCATGCCCCCGCACAGTTGGGACCCCAGCTGTGGCCCCCACAAACAGGAGCACGAGCTGAACTACTGACAGCAGCCTTTATTACCCCCACAGTTCACACAATCACCCGTTCCCGCCACCCCACCTCCATCGCCCTGTCCCCTTCTGTGACCCCCCATCATGATGCCCTCCCCCTCCCCCCTTCCCAACATCCCCCCTGCTTCTGTGGCCATCCCCATGAGCACCCTCTGGGGCCCATGGAGCTCTGGGAGCTCTCCTCCCCCCCGCTGTCCGTGTCCCCTGCAGTGTCCTGGGCCGGCCCCTGGCCTGGTAGGGGGGCAGGTGGTGGTGGGGAGACTGTGCCCAGACCCCTGGCCATTCCCCGGGGGG
>QEPC01000715.1:1140695-1186492 GCA_003113815.1 Sphenodon punctatus
TGCCCCCTGGTCATGGCCCCCCCCTGTCCTGGAGGGCCGCTTACACTCGATCTCCGTCTCGGAGCCCTCGGAGGCTGGCGCCTCGATGTGGGAGTGCTACCCCAGCGACCACTGGCTGAGGGTGGTGAGGGTGCCGGCCTCGGATTCCGCTGCGATGGCCCGGGGTTGGGTGCTCTCCAGGCTGCTGCTGGGTGGGGCCCTGCAGGTGCTTGCGGTCCCTGGGTGCTCTTCCTGGGGGTCCAGGGCCCCGGAGGTCATGTCTAGCAGGCGGGCGGTGAGGGGTGGGGGTACCTCGGCCCGCTCCCTTCCCTGGATCACAGTGCTGCCCACGAGCCATGGGGTGACTATGGACCCCTTCATATGAAGGATGCGGTCCAGCGCATCATAATAGGGGGCGGTCCGTGCCCCATGCCCAGAGCACCTGTTGTTGTCCTGGATGGCCTTGTACCCCCTCTTGAGTTCTTTGGCCTTGGAGCGACACTGTGCCACTGTGCGCTGATGCCCCGCCACCTCCATGTCCCGCACAATGTCCCAGTACACATGCTCGTTCCGCTGGTTGATGGCAAGCTCCAGCTGGTACTCCAGGGTCCCCCATATCTGGATGAAGTCCCGGGTCTCCTGGAGGCCCCACTGGCCTCCTCGGTGGTACACCTTCCTCTGGCATCCCCACTGCTGTTCCTCCTCCTGATCCTGCTCCTGCTCCTCCTGCTCCTCCTCATCCTCCGGGTGTGCCTCCAGCCGCACAGGGCCGGGCTCCTCCTGGGGCTCCTCCTGGGGCTCATCCGCCCGGGCCATTTTCCATGTCTGTGGGGATGGTAGGAGGGGGATGGTTGGTTGGGTGCCAATGGGGCCCCCTCGCGGGGCTCTCCTGCCCCCCTCCTGGTCCCTCGGGGTTGTCCCGCCCCCGGGGGGGCCGCTGCACTCCCTGTTCCCCTCCCCTTGGTTCCCCGTACCCTTTTCCGGGGTGCCTCATCCGTCTCTGTTCCAGCTGCTGTCCCCGGGGCGTCGCATCCCGCCTGCAGCTGTGGGTGTTTTCCCTGGGCCGCTTCCCTGGTCGGGTGCACCCCTGTGCCCCCCTCCTCCACCTGTGCTCCCTCCACCTCCATCGCTGCCTCTGCCTCCACCTCCTCCGCCTCCTCCACTGCCACTGTCACTTTCTCTGCCTCCGCTCTCTTCCGCCTCCCTCCTCGCTCCATCCCGCCATGCTTGCTTGCTGCTGATTTCGCTTTAAATCTCCCTCCCGTGGTTGCGTTGTTGCTGGTTGCCCGGCAGCGATGCTGCGTGCCTTGTCTCCGGCTGCGGCTCATTTCCTTTGGTTCCGCCTGGGGATTGGCGTCCAGACGTTACTTTTCCTTGGTTCCCGGTGGGGGTCTGTTTGACCACGCTTCCCAGGATATTCCCCCGGCTAGCCCGGGAAGCGTGGTTGAAATTGACCCCATGTGGGTATTGAGCGTGATGAACATCTGGCGCGCGCCAAACAGACGTTCAAGGCCCTTTGGTCCCGCCACGGGATTGAGCGTGGTTCACTGTGGTTGAGCGTGATCTCATAACGTCTGAAAATACCCAGTGATCATGATAGTGATCATGATGGACAAAGAACCACAACAGTGTGATTTGTCCCCATGGCTCAGTTGAAGACAAGCACACATGATATGTGGATTTTCAAGGTCACAAGGTCACAATCTTTATTCAAATTCAAATATTTTAAAGGGGAGCAGTACTCCCTCCAAGGCTCAATAAAAAAAAACTTAATACTGAAAATGGGGGCCTGATGTTCACTCAGTACCACCCTAGATCTATTGAACTGTCCTAGGTTACTCTCGCCACTGGGTGAGGCTGGTTAAGAAGACATATCCTTTTACTGACCTGAAGCAGGAGAGAGGAGCAATGGCCCACTCATAACCACCCCTGCCCATGAGTGAATTGCTCAACTTTGCTTCCTGGGTCTTGGGTGGAACCTGGCTGCCCCTGTTCTTGCTCTGCCCTGCAGTCCCATCTGGTAAGGAGATAGCTTCACTAACTGTTACAATCATAACAACATTAACAAACTCACTGGACCCCTGCAAAAAAGAGCGACAATGACTAAGAAAGGTAGCCAAACCCAGCTTCATACCATTTGCCAATGCATTGTTCAATGCACTGTGAGGAAGGTAAAAAAAACTACCAAAGTCTATGACCAATCTGGTTTTGGTAGGGGAAAAAAAAAATCCTTCTCAGCCCCCATAAAGGGTGACCAGCTTGCGTCGACAGTCTCATCTATCAGGGGCAGGTGGGTGGGTTCTTCCTGCTCATACCACCTCCTGGGCCCAACTGCCGGTCGAGCTCCAGGAAGACAAAATGGAGTCTGCAGGGCTTGCGAGATGAGACCTGTCATCACTCCACAAGAGTAGTTGCTCCTAGCAACTCTCCTAGCAGGCCTCTCGAGCTTGCTGCAACAGTGCAGCCCCCTGATTGACTCCATCCTTTAATGGGGGTAGGACAAACCTCCCTCCTGTCCCCAATGGCACTGCTTTCAGGGGAGCAGGCCCAAGGCCAAAGGATATTCTAGCATTTAGCACTTCCCCTGAAGTGCTCAAACATATGGTTACAATAAGAACCTCACCTCCCATATCTAAATACCTCTAATTTTGATAAATAATGTGTCCCATGATATCCATGGAAGGGGCTTCTACTCTACTACCATTTTCCTAAGGCCACAATCCTCAAACAACTAACTTCAGAGTAATTCTATGGAAATCATTCCATTTTCCATTCCTAACCTGTGTGTCTCATGAATGTATTATGGAAAGAATGGGCATTTTTACACACACCTTAAAGTTTCGGATGCATTTTTCACACACACACTGCCCTGAGGCAGTTCCTGGATGCATTCTTCACACAAACACTGCCCTGAGGCAGCCTAAAGTAGCTGCAGCTGTAGACTTGACAGGCTGCCATGGAAACCAAGTGACCACAGCTGCCTGGAGCAAAGCAGTTTACCAGGAGACCTTTTTACACACAAAAGTTCTGGGAGAAGTTCTACGCAGAAGTTCAAAGATCCGGATGTTTAAGATCTGGGTGAGTGATTTAGACACACAGAAAGTTCAGGATGTAACAGCAAACATCCAGGAGAAATGTGTGTGTAAAATCATCCAATGTCACCTTATAGTTATTCTAGACAGTGGATGGTCTTTTTGAAGGCAAATACACAAAAGGTCTAAAATAAAAAACACACCCCTACATCTGTTTTCATAGGTCTTGAATTTAAAATATGCTAGAAAGTAGGGAATCCATCTGAAGTGTCAAAGACGAAAGGAGTCCCTTAGTATAAGTAAAGGGGGTAGATTCTCACCTGCCTTTTTCTAATTCGAATAAATAACTACATGTTTATTTATTCACATGCAAAAATAGATTAATAATGAATGGCTGTACATGTAATCACTGGTTTATTATTTATTTCTTGGAAAATGGTATACCCTTTATGTGACCCATAGTGCTAGTTGATATTCATGAAGCCCAGTTTTCTATGAATATAGGTATTCTGTAATTATTACTGTCACTATTATCTATTTTCCCTGCAATTGAAATTTAACTGATAGGAATATCATTTATTTCTTATATTTTGAAAATGGAAAGAGTTGTTCTGTTGTTTGTTTGAAAGGTCTAGCGCAGTTGTGTTCAAACTGTTGTTTGAAAGCCATATGCAGCATGTGAGCAGTTCAAGCACAGCTCTCAACCAGGACTCATTCTTGGCCTTGGGCCACCTGAGTGGTCCTTCATCTTACCTCATTACACTCAAGTTTCAAAAGCAGAATCAATCACCATTGCTCCTCAGACTTTCACATTAGATCTATCACATTAGATCACATTAGATTAGATCACATTAGATCTATCACATTAGATAGACTATCACATTAGATGGGGCCCACACACACACACACACACACGCACACACCGTTATCCCAAATGTATCCACCTGTGTGAAGAGTGGCTGCCAGATATTCACCCTCGGATTTTCGTGAGAATCATTTTGATTCTCATTTCAGTCCTAGCTTTACGGCTCTCAGTCATACAAATATTTTGGTATGTGGATCTTTCGAGATTGGAACTTTGGTCACCGTGGATCTTGTACAATGGTTTTCAAACTTTTCTTCCTGCATGACCCCATTTTATAATTTAAATATAATATCACAGCTCCATACAGTAAAGACATACAAAGTATATCAGTTAGGATTGTGATTTCATCTGTCTCCAGTGGTAGGAAGCAACAGGAATGTAGTCTTGGTGATGGAGCGTGACAAAGGGAAGATATGGGGTGGCAGGAGAGAACCAGGGTGGGGCAGGGCGGAGAAGAGAGATTTGTGAAGCCATCAGCAGGGGAGTGAAAAGTTTAGTTTTTAATATACCTGGGCACTGTGATGGCATGTGACGACATGTAGAACTGAAATGGGTACTACATTTAGTACCCATGGGTAATCCCCACTTATTTGGGTACCACATCAAGAAACTAACTAGTTGCCTAGATACTGAAAAATCAGATACTTCTGGTACTGATTTTTTCAATTTACCAATTCTCAATTGGTATATCAGTATACCAGCTGGTATAAGGAGTTGAAAAACCAAAAATATGGCATGAACATTTTTTAAACAGTCATTGGAAATAGTTTCCTGGGACCTGAAATTGATTTTCTAGGACAGGAAAGTTCATTTTCTGAGATGGAACACCCATAAATGTTTGAAGAAGAAAAACTGAAAAAAAAAAAAAAAATTTTGGAACCAGAGGTAGGTTTCTAGGACCGGAAGTTGCCAAGAAATTTTGTAAATTGATGGAAACCCAATAAATCAATATCAGGAGTCGGTATATGAACAAAAATGACCAAAAAAATCAATACTGGATGTCGACATTCTGGAATTGATAGTCGACATTTTGGGACTTCAGGTACCCATTCAGGTAACAGTTGGTTCATAGTTGGGTACTGAAATTGCCCTTGCAAATTCTGGTCTCTAGTTGTGTGGATCAGGTTTGATAGCCCCTGTTTTTATGCAACTGGGCTAAGAGAAGGTCACTCTGTGTCAGTGGGAGGGGGGAAAGGCGAACGAAAGGGGGAACAGAGGCGACAACAGACAGCCCAAATGCACACTGGGATGCTCTGTAAGGAGGAAAAATACCTCAGACGCCCGCCGCATTGTCGAGCGGTGGCGGGTGACAGTACCCCCCCCTCGAAGGCCCCCCCATGGATGCCCCGCGGGACCGGGCTTGTTGGGGTGACGCCGGTGGAAGAGGCGGAGGAGGCGTGGCGCTCGGAGGTTGGTGGCCGGTTCCCAGGATTGTTCCTCTGGACCAAACCCTCACCAATCGATAAGAGAATGTAATCGTCCGTGTCGTAGCTTGGCATCTAGAATGGCCCGTATTTTGTAATCTGGGCCAGGGTTGATTGCCTCAGATTCGGGATCACTTGGGGGAATGCTGGTTCCTGGAGGTAGAAGTGCTGGCTTGAGAAGAGAGACATGGAATGTAGGGTGAATACGGACTCGTGGGGGAAGTTGTAGGGTATACGTTACATCATTAACTTGCCGAAGTACCGGAAAGGGTCCGAAATATCTATGATCAAGTTTAGGCGAAGGGAGTTTGGAGGGGTAGTGCCGGCGGTCTACCCAGACCAAGTCTCCAGGATGAAACTGTGGGGGAGGGCACTGGTGCTGATCGGCATACAATTTATAGCGCTGTCGGGCCTTTTCTAGGGTCATTTTAGCAAGGCTGTGAATTTGCTGAATTTGTTGGGCTAGGGCTCCCGCAGCAGGTACTGACATAGCAGGGAGGTCCGGAGAGACCAACTGCGGGTGGTACCCATAGGTTACATAATAGGGGGACTCCCCGAGATAAGCGTTTTTAGCATTATCGTATGCGAATTCTGCCATGGCTAGCCACTTGTACCAATCGTCCTACAAATAGTCGATGTAGCATCGTAAGTACTGCTCCAGGCTTTGATTGACTTGTTCCACTTGTCCATTCACCTGGGGATGGTAGGCGGTGGATGGTTTTAATCGGACTCTCAAGGCCTTGAAAAGCGCTGTCCAAAAGCGCGAGGTGAATTGAGACCCTCGATCGCTGACGATCTCTGTCTGCCATCCATGAAGTTTCACAAAGTGTCGCAAAAAGAGGAGAGCCGTATGCTGAGCGGTAGGAAGACCCTTGCAGGCGACAAAATGGGCGAGTTTCGAAAAATGATCAACGCTCACGAATATCGTGTTATAGCCTCTAGAGGAGGGTAATTTGACAATAAAATTGAGACCCACCCTCTGCCAGGGCCCCGAAGGGGTAATGGTAAGCTGAAGGAGGCCTTGGGGGAGCTGCCTGGGGATTTTTGTCTGGGCGCAAGTAGGGCAAGCTCCAACATATTGATGTACATCTGCCGCCATGGTTGGCCACCAGAAGGACCAACGGAGAAGGTTTAAAGTTTGCTCCACGCCAGGGTGCCCGGCTAGAGGGGCGTCATGGTGGGCCCACAAGAGGGGTGAATAACATGATGGAGGGACGACAATCTGCTGAGCCCTCTTGACTAGACCATCTTCTACCGGGTAGGTCGGATCCGCGAGGGGCTGCAATTCGTGCGCCGACGCCTGCCGGAGGAGATCCAGGGTGAACGTGGTAGCAAGAAAAACCTTCTCGTCCAATATGGGCCCCCGGGGATGTAGGTCTTGCTCTTTCCCCTCTTGGTACCTGGACAGGGCATCTGCAAGAATGTTCATTTTCCCTGGGCGGTACTGTATGATAAAGTTAAACCGAGCAAAAAATAGGGCCTATCGGGCGTGGCGCGGGTTGGCAATTTGTGCTGTTTGCAAAAAGGTTAGGTTCTTATGATCCATCGTTACGGTTATGGGATGCTGTGCCCCTTCTAGGTAATGTTGCCAGGTTTCAAACGTGGCTTTGATCGCGAGGAGTTCTCGGTCAAAGATAGTGTAGTTTCTCTCCACCGGTGACAGTTGCTGTGAGTAGTAGGCGCAGGGGAGTGGGTTCCCTTCAGCGTTCTGTTGGAGAAGGACCGCTCCAATTGCGACGCTGGATGTCTCGGCTTCCACAAAGAATGGTTGGTGGAAGTCAGGGTGTTGGAGGAGCGGGGCCTGCATGAAGGCTTTTTTCAAAAATTGAAAGCTGTACTTCTGTTCCGGAGTCCAGACGAAGGGCTGTTTTTTCTTTAAAAGCCGGGTGAGCGGGGTCGTGACTTCTGCGTAGCGGGGAACATACTGTCGGTAGTAGTTTACGCTACCCAGAAACTGCTGGAGGGCTTTTACTGTCTTGGGGCCGGGCCACTGTTGAATTGCATGGATCTTTTTCTGATCCATTTGTATTCCCTCGGGGGTTATGATGAAGCCCAGAAACTCCACGGATGTGCAGTGAAATGCACATTTTTCCTGTTTGCAATATAGTTTATGCGTGCGTAGTCGTTGCAAGACTTGCCGTACATGTTTCACATGTTGAGCAGTGGAGGAAGAGTAAATCAGAATGTTGTCTAAGTAGGCGATGACAAAGGTATCTAAGATGTCTTGGAATATGTCATTAATGAAGTTCTGGAAAGCGGCCGGCACATTTGCAAGTCCGAAGGGCATGACTAAATATTCAAAGTGCCCATAGCGCGTGCGAAAGGCCGTTTTCCATTCATCCCCTTTACGTACTCGGAGGAGGTTATAGGCTCCCCGAAGGTCTAATTTAGTAAAGAGTTGGGCTCCTTGGAGCCGGTTCAAGAGTTCCGGAATAAGGGGCAAGGGATACCGGTTTTTAATGGTAACGCTGTTGAGACCTCGATAGTCGATGCAGGGTCTCAAGCCTCCATCTTTCTTGGTGACAAAGAATATGGGGGCCCCCGCAGGTGAGGTAGAGTGTCGGATGAATCCGTTTTGGAGCACTTCGTCTAGGTAGGTGCGTAGTTCGGTTAATTCCGGAGCTGAGAGGGCATAAATATGCCCAAACGGCGGTTCCTTGCTGGGGAGCAAGTCTATCGGACAGTCATAAGGGTGGTGTGGCGGCAACTCAGCCGCCTGGGTCTTGCTGAAGACATCGGTGAAGTTCGCATACTCTGCAGGGAGTGGGGAGGTTGAGGTGCTGCCCACTCCTTGCACCTGGGAAGGAACGTGGTGCGAGGGCCTGGGATGCAAGCAATGGCGTTTACAATGGTTTGAGTTAAAGTGAAGCTGGTGTTGACCCCACCGTATCTGCGGCAAATGCAACCGCAGCCAGGGAAGCCCAAGAACTACACAAAAAAGGGGGGTACAAACAATGTCCAATGCTCAAGGTAAGGGGGCCGTTTCCTGCATGACCACTTCTGAGACCAAGGGCAATCCATCAATGGTACGAAAAACTTCGGGGTGTGGCTTGGGCCGACTCGGGATCTTATAGGCTTGGACTAGGTTCTCATCGACGAAGTTCTTAGAGGCTCCGGAATCAATGAGGACCCACGTAACCAAAGAACGGCGGGGACCCATTGTGAGGGTCAGGGGCACTTGCAGATGGTGCAGGGGACCAATCGGGGGCAGCGGGTTGCTGTTTATGGCCGAGATGTTCCTGGTACATCCCGGCCCCTGATGTTTCCCGCTGAGCGACGGGGGGATGGCAGGATGGGGCACTCGTGAATGAAGTGAGCGGGATCCCCACAATAGAAGCAGGCATGGGAACGCCGACGTTTTTCCTGCTCTTCCGAAGTAAGGGGTCCTCGTGAAGCCCCCAACTGCATGGGCTCTGGATCTGGCATCTTTGGCCCTGCTCCCTCGGGGTTTGGCACCACAAGGGGGCCTGGCCTGGTTGGGAAAGTCCTCCCGTCGAGGCATCGTTCCCGGCGGCGCTCGGCTAGCTGTTCCTCGATTTGGAGAGCTAATGTGGCTAGCTGGGCCCAGGTAGCTGGAAGAGTAGTAAAGGCTAGCTGGTCCTTAAGGTCATCCACCAGGCCCCGTCGGAAGTGAACCTTGAGCACATCGTCGGGCCACTGCAATTCCAGTGCGAGCTGCTGGAATTGTGTGATATACTCCAGGAGGGGTGCTCTTCCCTGCCAGAGGGAGAGGATGGTGGTTTCGGCATCCCTTAGACGGTGCGGATGATCAAAAAGGAACCGGAACTCTCGGAGGAAGTCCTCGTAGTTAGTGAGGAGTGGGCTTTTGCTAGTAAGCAGGTTTGTGGCCCATTCCAACGCTATTCCCCCTAGGTTCCCAATTACAAAGGCCACTTTTAGGTTGTCCGTAGGGTACGTTACAGGCTGGGTGGTAAAGGTGAGGTCGCAAAGGGCCAGGAACGCCCGGCACACCTTGCAATCTCCTTGAAATTTCTCAATACGGGGCCCTCGAGGTTCCTGGGGGGGCGCCGGTGGCACTGGATTAGGCAGAGGTACTGCCGGGGGTGCCATGGCCCCTGGATCGGGCGCCGGGACTGCCAGGGTGCCTGGGGGAGCCAGGAGGACTACCGCAGGTGGGGCCGGTGCCTGCTGCTGGGCTACCGTAGCCACCAATTCTGCAGATCTTGTTGATCTTTGATCTGCATTGCGAGGGACTGGACTGCTTGTACCAAATTCCCTACTTCTTGCGCCAAATCCATGGAGGAAGGTAGAGGGAGGGGAGGAAAGGGATAAAGGCTGGTGAATCTGTCAGTGGGAGGGGGGAAAAGGCGAACAAGAGGAGGAACAGAGGCGACAACAGACAGCCCAAATGCACACTGGGATGTTCTGTAAGGAGGAAAAATGCCCGTCAGGATAGTGTGTGGGCCCTTCCGTGCGCAGGCACAAGTGGAAGTCAGGCCCCTATCATCATAGGGCTCAGAGCATGGGGGAAAAGGGGCCATGCATGCACACCCACACGCACACAACGGGGGGACGGGGGCGATCAGTGCAGGGAGTGACAGGAAGGCAGGGATGGGGCCCCTCAGGGGGAAAGGGGAATGGGACCAAGGGACTCTTGCACACCGGGGAGGGGGAAAGGGCTGGAACCCCAGGAGGGGTGGGCACACACCCACTGCCCACAGGCTCACACAACCCACACAGGCGTTCTCCGGGATGACCGAGAGGGAGGGGTTTTCACACAGACACAATTCAGAAGGCTCTAGGAGAAATGAAAGGAAGGCAGGAGGAGGCGGGAGCGAGGAGGAAGCGAGGCAAAGGGGTTCTAACAGGGTTCTCACAACAGCAATGGTCAACTTTCACAATAGCAACACAGCTTTTGCACGAGGGGGGCCAGTCCTTCCAGACACATGGAGCTCCTCCCGTGCTGCTGGATGATAAGGTCGAAGCCCCGCCCCCTGAACGTGCCAGGAGGCGTGCTGAGCATCTCAGTGGGGGGCGTGCGTCGCTGCACGAGTGTTCTGCTGAGCCTGATCGTCTCTGCGGGGAGCGTGGTTCTGAGTCGCTGTGCGAGGGTTCTGCTGCGTCTGACCTACTGGCCCCCATGTTGATGTTTGCCGGGGCCTCTGCAGGCTGAGTCCCGTCTTCCTCCCGTCCCGTGGTAGGTTCCTCGGGTGTGGGGGCGGGGTCCGGGGCTGGCGTGGACGCCTGCCGCGTTGTCGAGCGATGGCGGGTGACACTCTGTCTAAAAATCCACAAATGACAAAGCCTT
This sequence comes from Sphenodon punctatus, assembly GCA_003113815.1. Taxonomy (NCBI): domain Eukaryota; kingdom Metazoa; phylum Chordata; class Lepidosauria; order Sphenodontia; family Sphenodontidae; genus Sphenodon; species Sphenodon punctatus. The sequence continues at coordinate 1,151,265 of QEPC01000715.1, forward strand.
TAGTCATCTAATTTTCATCCTGACACTAGAACTGGTTTTTGTTGGCTATGAGAGTGTGAGAGTTGGGTATGCAACTGCGTGCCCACTTTAAACAAATTATTGTGTCACCTTCAACAGTCCTGTATTAAACATATATTCAGGCACCCATGTTTTCTGCTTTTCCCCATGCAGTAAACATGGGTCCCAGAATTTATTTCTAAGATTTTCTATGTCATTTTCCTACCAAGGGAACAGGAATGATATAGACCATAAAATTACACTTTTGTATTTTCACACTATTGTACATTGACTTTATTTTGTTAAAAATATAGTGGTCAGTCGTCAGGTCATAATTGCAGGCCTGAAAGAGGTGGTACAAGCTTGGGAATCACTCAGATGGAGGATTAATTCTTACAGAAGTGCGAATTAACAGTACTGATGTCTGTGTATGTGCCACAACAAAGGGAGGACAAGATTGTTTAACATAATGTAAGGCTGAAACAAGATGTCACGCTCTTCAAACCTAGTTCCTGACAGTCCCCCCCCTTGACTAATTGCCTTTATCCTTTATGAACTTATTCAGTCCTTTTTAAAACACATTATGCTTTTGGTCTTCACAACATCCTCTGCAAAAAAAATCTCCAGGTTTATTTTAAGTTGAGTGAAAAGGTAGTTCTTTTATGTTTTAAATCTGCTGCCAGTTAGTTTAGTAGACTGTTCCCTAGTTCTAGTACCATTTGAGAGGGTAAATAACAGCTCCCTATTTACCTCTTCCATACCACTCATGATTTTGTAAACATCCGTCATATTCCTGCTCAGTTGTCTCTTCTCCAAACTAAAGAGCCCTAACGTTAACATATTGAGCTTCTCCTTGTATGGAAGCTGTTCTGTACCTTTGATCACTGATAATGAGACCAGAGTGGTCTCATTAAAATATGTGATACTATTCTGGAATAAGTGGTTTGAGGGATGTAGCCTTATTTTGTAAATTTTTAAGAGCCCTGCTAAACTAAAATTATGAGGAAAGTACTGTTTAGCCATTGAGTATTCAGTATTACAAAGTATGCACATTTTTTAAAATGTCTAATTTAATTGGGGGTTGAAAAAGAAAATAATAAGATGATGTTTGCATCTGCCAGTTATTGTTTTCTTCTAGCAGCTGCTAATCTGACTAATGACATTTGCAGAATCACCATTTCACATGTGCTAGATAATGTACTTTGTCTGGCCTGCCAGGTGTCTCACTGGTGCTATTGGAGAGGAGAAGCCTGATTATTTAAAATCCAGGCCAAGTTGAACAGTATGAACTCCCTGGCTGAATCATTTATGCCTTCTGAGCTCTACATCCCAAAAATTTTGTACTGCTATATTTGCTTCTGAAGTTTCAGTTGTCAAGAAATAGAATGTAAAAAAGTATTACAAACACATCCTTTGCTGTTTGCTCAACTCAGTAAAACCATCAAAGAAAAGTCGGTACTTGATCTTAAGCAATACCTTTGAAATATTGATACAGTGAGAAAATATGTTCTACCTATCCAATACTCATTGAGATCAATTTTTGAGCTGAAATGGGAGGTGGGATTAATATACATGGGTATTAGTCACATTTTTGATTGACTCTTCAAGTGTCTGAACAATATTTATAACCAAAATGATCCCAATGGGGCCAATCCCATGCCATGCCCATGCAACCAGGGTGCCATAGACCACATGCTGGTGTTGCGCAGAGTTTGCATCCACACCGCACGTACTCCGTGTGGTGCTCCATAGGACATGGGATTGGCCCCATCATCCAGCTCTTCAGGTATTCTGTTTTATTCCCACCTCCGCCACCTCAAGATCTTTGGCTTAGTTATTTTGGGGTTTTGTTGTTGTTGTCATTTCAGTAGCATCATTTCCCGCAATTGTGCATGTGCAATAGGGCAAGTACAGCCAAAATGATGTAAGCAAAATACCAATATGATCAAAGTACCAAACTAACCAAACCAACGAAAACCCTGAAAATGAAAACTAAAATAAAAATGGAACCACCAGATTGGCTACCCTACCACACCGTAGGCAAACCCTATATTATTGTTTCCCAAAATAAACTTATAAATGCAAGAAATCCACACCTTCATCTATCCACCAATCCACATTTGAACTCTTGATCTATTAGTCTCCTTTGGCCGAGGCCATCAGCAGAGCTATAGGAGAATCAGGGTGTTTTTAGACATGATTATAGCATGAATTTCCACGCTTTTCCAAGCATGGAAATCTGTGCTCTCATCACAGCTTAGTGCAGCCGTTAGATGTGGGTCCAGGTGAGAACCCAGGTTTACCTGGGCAGCACCTGGGCTGAATGAGTGTCTCACTCCTGGCAGGATTAAAGTGTGACAGCTCTCAGCACCATCACATCTAAAAACACCCACAGTTTGCTAGAGTGTTTCAGCCAGCCAGTAGGGGAAGGACACGATATAGTGCCCCACAAGCTAAATAGCTGCTTGTATAGGTACTACAGAGGCAGTTGTGGTGTGGCTGGGTACGTTAGCTTTGTGCTTGTGCCGTGGTCATGGGTTGTAGTCTGCATTGTGTTTCCTTTCTGTTACCTTTTTACGTATTCTTTACACAAAGCGTAAAAGGGAACTCCTTATGTGGAGGTCATGTCTGTCTGTGCCCCTGTTATGTCTGTGACCCTGTATCATCTCTGGAACTACAACAGTCAGTCAGACATGTGATACCTTGTTTTAAAGGTCTTGCTGAAACAAGGCCAAAATGACCACTCCCATGTTTGTGCATGGAAGGGTTCCAGAAATATGAGGGTGTACAAACCCCTACTGACTGCATGGTACAGCCATTAATGGTCCCTGGTCCCTGCCTTTCCATGCCACAATGGGTGTGATGTCACAGTGTCGCAACCTTAGTGCTATATGACAGAACAACTGGTAGGGAGGGGGCGGGGAGGATAGTGTAGCAGATTACAAGTCCTACAAGCTAATGGACCCAAGGATCAATCAGCATCACTCCCGCTGTAACTGGTGACACTTTGATTGTCCATCTTTATACCAGCCCACATGTAACCATGGAAAAGTTGGAAGAGCTTTTCTTCAAAATGCCTCAGTATAGCACCTCAAGAAAGATAGTGACTGGGGACTTCAATGGGAATGTGTCAAATGTGGAGAGAAGAAATCAACTCAGGAATATCTCTGAGGGCTTTAGACTCTCAGTTCCAACTGACACTGAACCAACTACTGATGCCAATACTGAAATCGACTTGTTTTTTGTTTGTTTTTCTAATTTCAAATTGTCATGTGGAGTTTATATCTCCATGACTAGTTTCCATGAAATAATTTGGGCAAGAATTTGAATACCAATTACTCTGAAAATTACCTGATTTCAGTTAATTATGCAGCGTAAAGGATGCCTATACTTTGCATGCATGGACACCTCAGGCATGCATCTTTCCACACTTGTTTTAACAAAACAAACTCTCAGCTCCCATTGACCCTAATGGATGTAGGATGCAACCTGAGCTGTGAAACTAGGAGCTGCTCCTTCCATTTTAAAAACGGAAGGGCTTTCCTCTCCTGCTGGTGGATTCTCTAATGTTCCCATGTAGATTCTTTGCCTATGGGAGTTTTGCACAGCTCTACCAGAAGAGCTACCAGAACAATTGCTTTTTGCGCCTATGTGTTTTGGTCATGGGCACTGTATATTGAACATATAAAGAGTTTACAGTTAGTGGTCTGAAAAGGCTCTTCTGGTGTGGCTCAGCTGCTCTGCTTTTGGACAGCTGTGCCAATGTCCTAGGTTCTATGCTACCCTATACTTGCCCAACCCTCCTTCTCACAGCTGGCTTATAAAATTAGTGGGTATTTACCACACCCACTTCCCATTTTAAATCCAAAATAGGTAAGTACTCATTCCACTGTGGGAATAGTGTCGGGTAAGGATATATAATGAGCGGTCTAATTGAGTCAGACCAATGGTCCATCTTTGCCCAGTACTATCACAATCTGACATAGCAGGCTTTCAAATCCAGCTCTCCAGGGTCTACAGCAGAGGATTCATCCAGACGTGCTACCTGAGACCCTCCAGGATCCCTGGCAGAGCCCTCACCCTGGCAGAGCCCTCAACCAGAGATTCTGAACTAGAAATGCCGGGGAATGAACGTGGGACTTTATACATACGCTCTACCACATGAGCCACGGCGCAGTCATGGGTGGGTACTCAAAGGGCTACCCAAAAATTCAGATATTACGGGTAATAAATTCACTACTTGTTTCAGCTTTAGTTGGAATGCAGTCTCAGGATCAGGCAGTAAATGGGATGAGTAGGACTGGAACACAAGCAGAAACAAGGGCAAACATCTGTGACAAAGATTAGCAATAGGAGGGCAGACACAGGAAGTCCAACTTATATATGGACAGGAGCCAATCAGGGAAGGGGGTATGTTAATAATAAGCAGCAGAAATCTGAAAAAGAAAAACCTGGCTGAAACCACTAGTGTGGAGTCAGCTGGTGGCTTTAAAAAGCCACAGCTCCTGGTTCAAGTCTTGGGTCCTCACAATATGGAAATAACCATGCAAATTCAGAAGGTTTCCATTTTATTTATAATCAACATTGAATGTTCATTTTGTAATATGAGTATCAGTTTGGTTTGTGAATCAATCTATCCATCACTTCATATCTAGAAAAAAAAACACAGCCCTATTCATGATAGAGTCCAAAGAGATAGCATTCACTCTACCTTTATAAAAGTCTTGCCTTGTTTTCAGTTGATTCATTTTCTGGGGAGCCATTTGTTTCCTAGATTCCTAGATGAAGTCCACAGCATAGGTGCACATCCCTTAGCACCTTTGTCATTTTTGCATCCCACAAGGAAGATTATTATGTAATTTCTATCATTTGATACTCTGATCTCTGAAATTCGAATTAATGAATTTAATTCACTGTTATTGGGTTTCCTCCAACATTTAGTATATCACCAATGATCCCATCTGTTGGAGGTATTTCTCCTCTTGAGATCTTCAGGGCTTCCTGCATAAAAGTAGATGTCCCTACACTCCTCTTTTTAGGTCGTAGGAGTAGGCGAAATTTGTCAGGTTTGTCTCTGCTCATTCTTGTCGAGCTGCTGGTGAAGTTTATCTATTCTCTGCAGGATGCTATCTCTCTTGCTGTACTTCGTCTTTCATCACTCTCTAAGAGGGACATCTGGTGTCAATTATCTGTTGTCTTCTCATCTTGCCACAGCTGTTTTCAAAAGACATTTTAAAAATCATTTCTATGTCGTGTTATATTTTTGGATCCTTTCTGATCTTTCCTTTTTTCCTCCTCAAGGTCACACAGAGCTTGGGAAACACAACAATCATTTATCCACTTTAATTCTGTTCCCTTGAATCATGGGGGCCTACTGCCGGTGATCAGGATAAATCATGGTTGTTTAACTCAATTGAAAAGCCTGAGATAAAATAGTTCACATGATATATTTTATGACCAACAAAAGTTGGTCCAATAAAATGTCATCTGAAGAACTTTGTCACCATCTCTTGCCTTTCAAACCAAGATGGCAACCACACTAATGCTACAAATAGTTCTAACAACAGTTCAACTAGTCTAGGGGTGGGTTAAGATCCCAAGCCCAAAACCCGCAATTCACTGACAGCCACAAGATGCAGTACATTAGTTGCAGTTCTGTCAATTCTGGGATCAGAACAGATAACCCCAAGTGCCCCACTCACAACAAAACTCTGGCTACCAGATGGCCTGGTGGTTTCAGGCAGCAGCAATTGTGGCACAAGACATACTCCCCCTGCTCCCTGACCCCAATAACACTGCAGTGGCCAAAATGGCAGCTCAACTTCTTTTGTTCCTGAGGGAGACAAATAAACATCCTCCCCACCCTCCTCAGGCAGTCATTTTTGGCAAAAGCCGCAGGATAGTTGCCCAAGAGGTGCATGAGGCTCCCAAGTCACCAGTTGTCCACCTCTGATCTAGTCTAACTCACTGCAAATGTCAGGCCACCAAATTCCCCAAACCATCCACAAACAAACACCAAAATTCTAATTGAACAAACAAAAATAAAATATCCAGCCCTGGTACAGCTAACTTACCAGGGGCCTATAGGCAAAGAACAGGAGCGATACAAGGTGCATCAAAGGTGTAGGCCTCTGCAATGGTAGGGAGTTAATTTAGGGTATTTGTAGGGTGTAGGGTTGCCACCTCTTATGGTTTTGGTCCTGAGACTCCCATAGGCCCAAATAGGAGTCTCACAGTCAAAACTGCAAGGGGAGGTGACCCCAGAGGATGTTAAACTGCCTTTATCAGCCTCAGAAGATACAGTGCCATACAAGCGTTAGGGCTAAAGTGTTCTCTTAGTTCAAATTCCATTTAATAATCAAAATTTAACTGACAAAAAGGAAAATAAACTGGGAAATGCAGGTAAAAATTCTGGTTGCATCAGGGTTCCTGGCAGGGGCACCATCAGATCCTACTTGTAAGGGGAGGCAGGAGACACACAGAAAGTTCAGGATGTAACGGCAAACATGCAGGAAAAATGTGTGTGTAAAAATACCCATTATGTCTGTATTCCCACTATGCACCTACAGCTCATGACATGTTTCATGCATTATAAACCTGGTGAATCAATGAACCTGTGTATGTATGAGACATTCAGAACAGGGAAAGTTATTAAGACATATGTCTGTTTGAGCTGTAGAAATGACTGAGAAATAAATATGGGCAGTTTGGAATCCAGATGAGGTATAGCTAGCCGATTTAAGAATCGACAGTAACCCTGAAACAAAAAATCTCGATGAGTGCTGCTTCCATCCAAAGCAGGGCATTTGCTGAGATTTGTGCAACATAGAAATGTACCATCTTTCCCACTGAACAGCGCTGCCATGGGCTGATCCCAAGCCCTGTGCGTGCCAAGCGTACACCACTGAGGGCTGTGAAGATGAAAACATGCTGGTCAAGCACAGGAGAAGTGTTGGAAATTGCTGTAAAAGTGCTGTAAAGCTGCTGTAAGACTCGCAGAAAGTGACGAGAAAGTCCCAGAAAGTGATAAAGTCCTGAAAGGTGATGAAAATGATGAAAAAAATGGAGGAAGCACAGAATCACTGGATATTGATGAACGGACCCTTGCAAGCACACCCAAAAATTTGTATTTTCCTTTGGAGAAAGAACACTTGCTCTTATGTCAGCCCTAGTAGATACCAATTGGTGTGCAAATGACATGAAAATAATCCCTGCAGGGAATGTGCAGGATGTTCCACACTTTGGAGTGGTGGCCTGCTTACATGAACAAAGAAACACAGAGGTGACAAAATGATTTTAGCAGAACTAGAAGTGCTGGAAGGATTTTTAATTGGCACAGAAAAGCCTACAGAATGACTGGAAGTATGTAAGAAGAACAGTATGCTCTATTGCAATCTAAGCGAGACTGTATCCAGTCCAGTGCGACTTTATGAATCTTCAAAATTGGAAGAGAACATGAGCAAAAGGTTGAGATTGGAGTCAGAAATATTCAAGTTAATTAGAATTTGCATTATGTTTATCTTCTGTTTTCTTTTGGAAACTTGTGGACTCTGCAACATACTGTATTTCTCTTAATTCAGACTTAGGCCGCTTTTGGACAAGCGGCCAGGGAAGCGCATTCTGCAACGCACCTCTAGGAGAAGCTGCACAGGGTGTGTTTACATGCACCAGAAGTGGCTGCCTGCCATAGGAATTGGCGGCATGCATGACCTCCCGTGGACTCTTTAAAGATGCATTTTGGAAATCCTGAATTCAAGATTTCCAAAATGCAGCTTTAAAGAGGCTGTGGGAAGCCATGTGTGCCACCAGTTCCTATGGCAGGCAGCCAATTCTGGTGCATGTAAACACATCCCATGTGACTTTTCTTACCGGCATGTTGAAGAACGCGCTTACCTGGCTGCTCGTCTAGAAGTAGCCTCAGTTTTCTAAATGAAGCTTATTCTTACTATTAAGCTGCTGTGATGTGCATTTACCATACTAGTGTACAACATTCTGGGGTGATTCTTGGCTAAGATACCAAGACAGACCTCCCACATCTATTGATGTGACTTGTGACTCTTCCAATATAACAGGCAACAGAGGGTTAACCCTCGTTAACAGTCTTGTGTGTGCTTGAATTGATGCCCTCTCTGGTGAGATGGTAGTCTGTGCATATGGTAACTCAGGAAACTGAGTCATGACTGGTGTAAAGATGAATTGGGTGACAGTCAGATAGAGTAAACCCTACCTTCATCACACCCCTCCTTTACATGTTCCTATTTTAAAATAACTGCCACCCCACTCTACGAGGTTAGGAAGTATGACCTATTTATTCATCTCACTTAAACACATAAGCCAGCAGAAAACAAAATACAAAACCACAGTGAGGAAATAAAACTGAGGAATGATAAACTCGGTTTATGGTGAACTATGGAAGACGAGTTACTCATCTATACTGCTAAGTTGTGGTGAAATTAATAGGCATTTCAGTATTCATTAATATTATTTGCAGCTTTGGATAGCCATCCATCTATTATAGACTATCTGATTTATATCTGCATCTGAACCAGATATCCACTTGTTCAATTCACTCATGGTGTTTTGTTTTTGTTTTTCCGTTTCTTTGGGGTTTGTTTTTCAGTTTGTTTTTTTAGCTTATTACACATTCCCAATAGCACTAAATTATGCAAAATGAATAAACCAACTGAACAAATCCAAAGAAACCAGTGGCCAAATTTGATATACAAGATATATGCACTGAATATTCATTTCACTTCTACTCCTAGGTCTGCGGAAGGTTAGAATGAATAATTTTGTTTGTTCATAGAAAAACTAAACAAAGGGATTTGACTTTGCTCTCCAATCAACTATGAAGAGGATCATGAGTTACCCCCAATGGAATAAACTGAATTCGTATTTAAAAGAATATAAATGAGAGAATCAGGCCCAGAGCTATTTTTTATTCAATTTTTAATTTCACAGGTTTGCATCTATTTCTGGCATACAGCATATCATTTCACATAGCCTGTGACCATACAAAGCAAAACATCTCATATTGCAGTTCCTCAATAATTCAAGTTGAAAGCAACAAGACTTTCATGCCCAGCTCCCCACGCGCAGTGTTGAAAAGCCATACTGTACGGCACACCATCCTGAATGTTGTTATCTGTTTCAGCAAATTCAGGCAGAGAATTACAGAGTACCTGCTTTTATTAGCGATGCTATCTGATTACTGACACAATGGGACATGACAGAAAGAAGTCATTTTGACAGAGGTCATCAACTTATCAGTGCTTGGTAACCACTCCATTATCATTCAGTTATTTAGCATGTCCAACTCATTTTCGTTTGCTCACACAAAGATAGTATGTGTCATACTGTGACATCAATGATAAGATGTTAAAATATTCTTCAGATGCTTCAGGGGGTAAGCCCTCTATAAAACATTTTTAACATCGTTGCTCCCTATCACCCACCATCACCCTTACAGTGTGATTGCATATACTTAGTGGACTCATTCTAGTACGATCAAGCTCATGTCTATGTTAAATACTCCCAAATCTCCCACATCTGACACCTCAGCGAACAAGCTATTTTTCTGGATTTAAGAGCCATCCAGATAAGAGGTTCAGTTTGGATAAGTGCTGAAACCTGTATCCCTCCTCCTAAATTGTCATGTGCCTTCTATAGGCCAGAACTCCCCGAGATAGAGGTCCTCTGTGCCAGTACTTTACACATCAGTGTTTCTCATACTCAAGCCATTCTAAGTTTATTCATGGAATTCAAATATTGGGGGCTCCTGTGGAGAGTTCCAGTGACCAAGTCACTATACACTCCTGCAGGTCCAGGCCATGGGACTGGGTAATTGCTACAGGGATGCAGCTCTAAGTGAACAAGCTGGGCTCCAGCAAGTATCTGGCCCTGTAAGTGGCTAGGAAGCCAACTGAAGCCAGCTGAGTGGCTCTGAGTCTTAGCTATATAAGCCAGATCTGGAAAGCTGGCTAGTGTTCAGTTTGGTTGAAGACAGACCAAGGGGTCTGGCCAGGGACAGGTTGGGGATTTTTCCAGTGTACTGTGCACTCACTTCATGGCAGCATCCCTGTCTGCTCTAACAGCTCTGATCTCGGATTTGGTCTTGAAGTCTCCTAAACTTATAATTTTGGGGGACTTCAATATCTACTCTGAGGCCGGTTGTATGGGGCAGAGCAGGAATTCATGGTCATCATGGCAAGCATGGATCTGTCTCAGGTGGTGGTGGACCTGACACTTGAGTGGGGACATATGCTGGACTTAGTATTCTGCACTGATCTTGGGAGTGGGGGGGGCGATGATTGGGGGTGTAGTGTGCTCACCCTTGCCATGGTCAGACCATTACCTTCTGCAAGCTTCCATCCCAGCATTTCTGTTTGACTGTAGCGATGCGGAACCAATTACGATGGTCCGTCCCTGGAGACTTATGGAACCAGAGGGGTTCCAGAATACTCTCAGGGAGATACCTGTTGATCTCAATGCTCTCAGGGAGATACCTGTTGCTCCACTGATGACCCCGTGGCTTTTTGGAATGACTGGCTAGTTGGGGCCATTGATTGTGTGGCTCCGTGCCTCCGTGGCTTCTGCTCCCAGTGTTTAGTTACTGCAGGTCTCCATGGTTCATGGTGAACCCGGGCCCGTTGAAGCTGAGGGGAGGCAGTTGGAGTGACGGTTGCACCGTACTCACACTCAAGACAATTGGCTGCAGCACAGAGCATTTTTGAAGACCTATGCCATGGCTGTGCAGGCATCAAAGAAGCATATCTTTGCTGCACTTATAGAGTCTGCTCAGTCATGTCCAGCAGAGCTCTTCTGGGTGGTGAGGCGTCTGGTCAGTGCAGCCTGTCTCCAGCTAGCACCAGATTCATCTAAGCCCCACTGTGACATGCTTTTGGCATACTTTGTGGATAAAATTGCTCACATTGATTTCAACTGTGCCATTTTAGGGGCAGTGGCAGGAGTCAGAGGTTAGGAATGCCATGTCTGGTCAGGATTTGTGGGATGAATTTCAACTGGTGACACCTACCAATGCAGCCGATGTACTGGAGTCTGTTTGGGCCACGACTTGTGAATTAGATCCATGCCCATCCTGGTTGGTGAAAGCCACCTGGGAGACATTAGGACCTGTGCTAGCAGGGGTGATCAGTGCCTCCTTTTGGGAGGGGAGGATGGTGGACTTCATTAAGGATGCTGTGGTCCGACCTCTCCTCAAGAAACCATCATTTGATGCTGGTGCCCTGGCAAGCTATCGGCCTGTCTCTAACCATCTCCTTTTAGGGAGGGTTATTGAACAGGTAGTGGCCCATCAGCTGCAGGCGCATTTGGATACTCCTGGCTTTGTCTGGAATATGCCATGGAGACAGTGCTTGTGGTCTGGGTCAACAACCTCTTGGTGGAGCTGAATCAGGGTCATATGACACTGCTGATTCTAGTAAATCTATCAGCAGCTTTTGATACTGTGAACCATGAGATGTTGGTGATGCATCTGCGGGACCTAACCGTGGTTGACAGAACCATCTTGTGATGGTTCCATTCTTAGCTTGAAGATAGATCTCAGTGGGTGAAACTAGGGGAATGTACATTGTCCCCTAGGGGCCTCCCATGTTGGGTTCCTCAGGTCCCCTGTCTTGTTCAATGTGGACATGAAGCCACTAGGAGAGGTTCTACACAACTGAGTGCTCTTTTGTCTTCTGGGCCTGATCCAAAGGGCTGGTTTTGACCTTTAAATCTCTATATGGCCTAGGCCGTGCTTACCTGAGGGATAACCTCATCCCCATGACTTCTGGGTGACCCCTGTGGTCATCCAGGCGTGCCCTCCTGGAGATCCTGTGCTATCGGCGGGTTCAAATAGACAGGTGGGCATTCTTGGTGGCTGCACTGACACTATGGAAAGTTCTCCCAGTGGAGATTAACCTCAGTCTGGATCTCCTTACTTTCCGGTGAAACTGTTAAACTTGTCTCTCCATCAGGCATTTGGCAGAGGTGCGAGGGGGTTAGATGTGGTTGGATGGGAAATTGTTTTATACGCAGATCGGATTTTTGTGTATTTTTATATTTATATATTTTATATTTTTGATACTTTTTTTTAGTGTTTATTGTAACTATATTGTGTTAGCCACTCCGAGTCGCCATTAGCAAGGGGACGGGGAAGAAATGTAAGAAATAAAATAAATTTTAAAATACAAAAAATTAAAGAGAACTCAATAAAAGGTAACAAGACTAAAGACTAGATCACCAATGAGAGGCAATGGAGAAGTCTTTAAGGATGGGCGAACAGATTGCGGTTCGGGTTCGGTCGTTCGGTTTGGCTGCGTTCGGTTTGGCTGTTCGGTTTCTTCGCTGGGTTCAGGTTTGTGCATTCGGGGAATGTTTTTATATGTTTTTTTTGTTTTGTTTTGTTTTTATATGTTTTTTTGGTTTTTTATTTGGTTTTATATGGTTTTTTGGTTTTTTATTTGGTTTTATATGGTTTTTTGGTTTTTTATTTGGTTTTTTTGGTTTTTTATTTGGTTTTTTTATTTAAATTTTTTATCTAATATTATATCTATCTATCTACACTAAATATAACTGCTATTAACTATTCTAAATGCTATGTAGTAAATGAATTATCTAATAAGTACACAGGCCTACTCCTACAGACACTAAAACTAAATCACTAACGCTATCTCTATCACTAAGCTAACTCCTACAACTGAAACTTAAAGCAATTGAATAATCCTACTCTAAATGAAAAAACAGGGGAAGGGAAGGGAATTTGGGATGGAATATATGGGAGAGGGAAAGGATTCAATGGAGGGGGGAGGAAGGAAGGAAGATTGAACACAGAGAACACAGGGAGGGGTAAAAACAAAAAATAACCACTAAATCTATCTAAGCTAAGCTAAATAAATGAATGAAAATATGGGGGTAGATGGGTTGGATGGGTGAAATGGGAGGAGGATTGCAATGGATTGGGGAGCTGGGAAATGCTGGGAGAGGAAGTCTTCTGAAACGCCTGCTGTTCAGGAACAGTGACTACCTCAGAATGTGTTTGGAAGGGGGGAGGCAGATAGTTTTGTTTCTTGCAAGCCTCTCCACCCCTGGTGCCTGGAAGTCTGCTCCTCAGCTGACTACCCCTCCCTTTCACGTTTGACCTTCCAGTGACCCTTTTTTCGCCATCCAAACTCACCTGAACGTGATCTGAACTGACCAAACTGTTCGTTCATTTCTACGTTTGGAATTGAGTTCGGTTCGGTCACCTAGTGTTTGGGTTCGGGTTCACGTTCGGTCGTCTGAACAGACCGAGTTTGAGCCAAACTCCAAACTTCTGAAACACGTTCACCTATCCCTAGAAGTCTTCTAAAAACTAGGTCTGTGTGAACACTGGGGGGGTTCAGTGTTTGCCTCATTCGGGGTTCAGCTGAACCTGAAGCCATTCAGTTCAGCCTGTTTGGCCTGAACAGGTTCGAGGAGGCTGAACCCGTTTGGGCAGGGAGGATGGTTTTCCCTCCCCCCTCCAGGCTGTGCAGGTGGAAGGGACACCGGGGAACACCTCACCCCCCCACCCTGCCCAGCCTCATAATTTTTAAAAAAAACTTTAACCCACCCACCCCAGAGATCACCCTACCTGGTGGTACTGGGGCTCTGGTCCCGGGTCTGGTGGAAGCAGCGGCAGTGGAGCACTTTGGAGTTGCAATGGGCTCCTGGTTGCAGCAGGCTCTGGAGCGCTTCAGGCCACTACTAGGCCTTCCGATTTGACCCAGAAGGCCTAGTAATGGCCTGAAGCTCTCCAGAACGCCGCCTTCGGACCCGCTGCCAGACCCACCGCTGCCAGACCTGGGGCTGGAGCCCCAGAACCACCAGGTAGGGTGATCCCTGGGGTTGGGGGGTTACAAATTTTTTTTTACAAGGCTGGCCAGGGTGGGGACGGGTAATCCCTGGTGCCCCTTCCACCTGCGCAGCCTGAAAGGGGGAGAGGGAGGGAAAACCAGGTTCCTCCCTGCCCCCAGCCTGAAACGGTTCAGAACCCGAACTTTGTTTGGCCAGCTTGGGCAGGGGGCGGTTCAGATTCAGGGTGTTCGCAAATGGTCCAAACACCTCGAGTTTGGGCCAAACCCCGAACTTCTGGACCATGTTCGTACATCCCTACTAAACACCATAGAGAAGTTCTAATTGCTTCATTCCACTGGCAAAACAACTATCCCTGTGAACATTACATAAACCAGACAGAGACAACATTATATGAACATTTCCCTCCTTATGCCTTGGGAAGGGGCTTGCCTTGAAGGCCGAGACGGAAGGGGCCAGAGAGTCTAACCCAAGGTCATGCAGGACACAGGGCTGCCCTGGAAACTGTCTGGACAAAGTCCAAACCAGTGGTCTCAACCCAGAATGGGGAATGGCTCGTGCAGAATGCACCAAGCCAGGGGACCTGTACTAACAAGTGCCCAGAAAAATCCTAAAGCAGAATGGTGAAGCAATGAATGAACTGTGCTGTGTATTAATATATGGGGATGGTCTGGATATGGTGTAAATAAAACATAAGAACATTAAGTAGTTCCGTACTGAGTCAGACCAATGGTCCATCAAGCCCAGCATCCTGTCCTCCGACAGTGGCCAATCTCGATCGCATGGGAGAAGAACCAACAGTCACAATGGACAGGACAATCCATTCCTGTCGTTCACTCCCAGCTCCTGGTAGTAAGAAGTTCATCCTGTAAGCTACTTGGATCTATTTTCCAAGAACTTATCCAGTCTTTTTTTAAGCCCAGCTATACTACTGGCCTTGACAACGTCCTCTGGCGGCAAATTCCCTAAGTTAATTTTGTGTTGAGTGAAAAGTACTTCCTTTTATTTGTTTTAAATCTGCTAGCAACTAGTTTCATGGAGTGCCCCCTAGTTCTAGTAATATTTGAGAGGATAAATAACCATTCCCTTTCTACCCATTCCACACCACTCAAGATTTTATAAACCTCTATCATGGCCCCTCTCAGTTTCCTCTTCTCTAAGATGAAGAGACTCAGTTTGTCAAGCTTCTCTTTGTACAGAATAGGGATGGGCGAACGCGGTTCGGAAGTTCGGAGTTCGGACCGAACTCGAATAGTTCGGTCAACCGAACCGAACGGTCGAACCGAACTCGAATTCGAACGTTCAGAGTTTGAACCAAACTCGAACAGTTTGGTCAACCGAACCGAACGGTCGAACCGAACTCGAATTCGAACGTTCGGTTCAGATGCGTTCGGTGAGTTCGGAATTGAATTTCCATTGGTTTCAATGGAAAACACATTATCGGCTGTAAATTTTTTGTTTTATAAGCTATGTGGCTGAAATTTGGGGTGCCTCTACCTTCAATAGAACTCATTATGTGCACCAAATATCAAAACAATTGGATAAAGGAATCCGATTTTAGAAGCAGTTGCATTATTGTATTTTGCAATATTCTACATATACATTCTCAGCTGTAACTTCTTTGCCTCACATCTAATGTAGGTTAAACATGTTAAATTTATACCCCTTCCCATAGTAACTATCTTTGCCAAATTTCAGAAGGATTGGACAAAAGGTCTTGGTGGTATAAGCAATTAACAAATAAATGTATGTCTGATTATAACATCTTTGTAGTCCAACCAGTGTACATGAAATTTGGCAGGACTATATATTTCACTTTCATGATCATCTCTGCCAAATATCAGAGAGATATTATAAAGGGTCTCAATTTTATATGCCTGTACAACAAATGTAGAGAAGGGGCCTATGCCTGGGATTCTCTTATGTCACTGTGGTATAAGATCGGTTTGTGATGCAAATTGGCCAACAGAAGTGGTTCCCTTTATCAAAATCTCCTGTACATTTGCTGAAATAGCAGGAACGGTATTTGATACATTCCTGTCAAATATCCTGTAAACAGAATGGAATATCAAAATGTAACAGCTGGAAATGTATTTTCAGGTTAATGTCTTATACCCTTGGGACCCTTTATCCACTCTTTCCTAAAATTGGCAGAAATATTAAGCATATAGAGGGATGTAATATGCACAAGTTTCATGAACATTGGATGCAAGATAAAGAAGTTGTAGTCATGAATGTGTATGGAGCTTTTCTTAAAATCACAATATTCAATTGCTTCTGAAATCAGTTTCCTTTATCTAATCGTTCCGAATGTTGGTCTACTTGGTGCGCTCCATTGGGGGGTACAATCTCCCTAAATATCATCAAAAAGTAATAAGAAACAAAAATGTTATGGCCAGAAATATGTTTTTTAGTTTTTTCCTTTTATTTCAAAAACTAAATATCATTTTCAGTTCCTGATTGCACCAAACTAAAGACCGAACCTATCCCGACCGAACCGAATCCCGAATCCGAACTCAACGTTCGATCCGAACCACCGAACGGCCGAACATTTGAACCGACGAACCAAACCGAACGGGCGAACCGAACGGACGAAACGAACGCAGCCGAACCGAATGGCCGAACTCGAACCACGATCTGTTCACCCATCCCTAGTACAGAAGCCATTCCATACCCTTTAACATTATCTTTGCCTTTCTATGTACCTTTTCTAGTTCAGCTATGTCTTTTTGAAGCAACCAGAACTGCACATAATATTCCAGGTGCGATCACACCATAGATTTGAATAGAGGCATTATGACATCCTCAGTTTTATTCTCTATCCCTTTCTGAATAACTTCTAACATTCTGTTTGCTTTTTTTACTACTGCTGCACACTGGGATGAGGATTTCCGTGTATTGTTCACAATCATTCCCAGATCCTTTTCCTGAGTGGTGACTCCTAGCTTAGTACCCAGCATTGTGTACTCATAGTTTGGATTATTTTTCCCTATGTGCATCACTTTGCACTTGTCCACATTAAATCTCATCTTCCATTTAGATGCCCAGACACCCAGTCTCGTAAGATCCCGTTGCAGTTCTTCACAGTCTGCTCATGTTTTAACTAACTTGAATAACTTGGTGTCATCTGCAAATTTGATCACTTCACTATTAACACCCTTTCCCAGATCATTAATGAATACATTAAACAGCACCGGTCCCAATCCCTGAGGCACACCACTTTTTACATCTCTCTGTTGTGAAAACTGATAATTTAGTTCTAATCTTTGTTTCCTATCATTTAACCAGTTACTGATCCATAGTAAGACACTACCTCCTTTCCCATGACTTTTTAATTTTCTCAAGAATCTTTTATGTGGAACCTTATGAAATGCTTTCTGGAAATCCAGGTACACTATATCTACTCGGTCTCCCTTGTCCACATACTTATTTACACCCTCAAAGTATTCCAACATTAGTGAGGCATGACTCACCTTTGCTAAATCAATGTTGACTCCTCCCCATTAAGCCATGTTTATCAACATGCCCAACGATTCTGTTCTGAATGATAGTTTCCATAATTTGGCCCAGCATAGATGTCAAGCTTACAGGTCTGTAGTTTTCAGGATCACATTGGTGAATGGAAAAGTATTTGGACCAGTGTTTGGGATCAGATCCTGCAGCAATTTATGCTGAGTGCCGGGAGGACTGCTTATAGGCCCCCTCACATTGCTCATACCTGGATTCCGTCCTGGCTGAAATGAATTTGCATCTGCAAACTGAAGAATTTATTGTAGATGCAAAATTTGTCACTTTAATATTTGGTTGTTTGTTCTTTGCAATTGTGTTATTTAATTTGACTGCTTTTTATTTAAATCTTTATTTGCCTCATTGTTTAGTACTTGGTACTTGCTACTTTATCTCTTCAGCTCTTTGTTCATTTATGTATTTATTTTATTTATGTATTTAAACATATATCCCATCCTTCCCTTAAAATTTAGGACAGGTAACAAGATAAAACCATATTAAAATAGAAGCATAATATATAAAAATCCCCTAGAGATACCACCCCATGCCCTATCCCTGCCTGCCAAATGCTTGGCCAAAAAGAAAAGACTTATGTTGCCTCCAGAAAATGCTCATGCTAGGGCTTTGATAAACCTCTAGGGAAGAGAGTTCCACAATGCTGACGCACCTACCAAGAGTGCCTCTCTGCATGCTCTTATCATATGCAACTGACGGACAAAAGGTACCTGTTAGAGGGCACTCCTGACTGACCACAGGGACCATGATGGAGCACAGGGGAGGGGGTGTTTTTTCAGGTATGTGGGGTCAAGACAAGAGCTGAAAACCACATTCCTGTCCAACTGGTACCCAAACACAACCAGACGGGCTACCCAACTACCCGGGTTCCAGGCAGACTCACCTCATTTTCTGCGCTGCTCCTCCACTGTTCCAGATTCCTGGCTGCTCCCTGCTTCTCCCCAGACTGAGCATTGCTCATCTGAGTTCCCCAGTCAGCTGAGTGATGTGCAGGCTGGGGTGAAGCAGGGAGAAACCAGGAATTCTCTGGACCAGAGGACAAGCAGCCCAGTTGGTGAGGTAAGTCAGCCCGGGAAGCTACTGTTCCGTAACTGGTGTCCTGGGACATCTCAGAACACCAAAATAATCCTCACATTTTGGGGCACCAAGTACCTGATTGGGGACGAGGCACCCTGTTGGGTGCATGTTGGAGGTGCCTTAAAATGCAGGTATTACCCTCCTCGAGAGTGTTTAGGGCTTTAAAGGTCCACCTTGAGTTGTGTCCAGAAAGGCATTGGTAGTCAATGCAGATTCTGAAGACCTGGTGTCACATGCTCAAGGTGAACCACCCCAGGAAAGAACAACATTCTGCATTCTGCACCACTGACCTGCAGTTTCCAAACAAGCATCAATAGCAACCCCAATCTTACATCTCTCCTGTCTTCTCTCCCCATCCTGCTCCCCTCTGTCTTCCAGAGAGAGTTACTACATGCTGTTTAACTGCTTCAGCCTCATAGTGGGCTGTTAGAGACTTGGAGGCAAACAAAAACAAAGTTTTAACTGTATTTTCATTTGTGTTTAACTTAGGGTAATTCCAGACATGCCGGGGCACCCATTGGCCCCGGCACAGAATCACATATTGATCCTCCTCTGGAATTCCACTGGCCCATCAACAGATGTGCCGGCTGATTCCGGAGGGGAATCGGGGGAGGGGCTGGGGCTGTGTGGCTCAATGTGCGGTCGCATAGCCCTGCCCCCCTCCCCGCTCCCGAGGCCGTCCACCATCTGGGAGACGGGCAAACGCAGTGGCCAATGTGGCCACAGTGCCCGCCTGCCCCCCGGGGTATTGGCCATGGCCCAGAATCGGCAGTGGGCATTGCCGCCGATTCCGTGCCATGGTCCGGGAGCAGGCGTGACGTTACCACGGTCAACCATGGGGAATCCAGCCATGGTTGACCATGGTAATGCCACGTCTGTTAGGACAGAAAGTGATTCCCACCGGGTATTCCCCCCCAGTGGGAATCGCTTTGACCACGCTTTCGGAGCTCCGGGCACCCGGACCTCCGAAAGCGTGGTCAAAGTGATTCCTGCCAGGGGTGAACATCTGGTGAGAATCACTTTTCGGCCCAACAAACATTATGCCACCATGGTCACCACAGGGGAATTCACTGTGGTTGACTGTGGCAGTGTAACGTCTGAAAATACCCATAGTTTTTGTTTGAGTATGTAGATAAATGAAACGAAGCACATTCATTTAGTTACAAAGTCAAACAAAAATGAAATTCACACGTCTAATACATCTCTCCATCTTTGCCACACAGCACCAACATTGCAAGAGAAACCAAAGCCACATGATCCCAGCAACTTGCAGCTAGAAACAAAATAAAAATATTTTGAAAACCACAGAGAAGTCATTGACTTGTTCCACTGGCAAAAGAACTATCCCTGTGACCATTATATAAACCAGACAGAGGCAACATTATATTAATATTTCCCTCCTTCTGCATTTCTAAGTCATTATTGGCCTTTTATAAGCAGAAATCAGCCCAAGCCCAGGCTTCTTCCCCCTCTTTTGCATGCTATTTGCTGTTCTGTTTAACAGCCCTGAGGCAACTATGCTGCTTTTATAGTTATCTTTTACTGAAAGAGCTAAATTGGAAATCTATTGTGTAAAATGTTTCTAAATTCAGACACTTTCATAAAGGATGAACTGAAAGAGAAGACACAGACCCAGAACAAAACTTCAGTGCCAAGCACTGGGTCAGAAAATTGACTGAAGGGGTGCGGGTGGAGGATAGAAAAGGAAAAGCAAGGAAAAGCCCATTTCAGTCCCAGCTCCTGACAGTCAAAGGTTACATACGCCAAACCTACTTGCCGATGCACTGAAGGAGACAGGATGATTTGCTGGGTTTTAAACGGCCGCACTCTTTATTTAACAATTAACATACAAATTCAGGTGGGGGTAAATCGCCTAGTGCGATGCAGGTCCAGTACTTAACTTTAACATTACCAAAAAACAGTACCCAAAACCTGAACCAGGGGTGGCTTCGATGTACCCTCGAATGCCCCCCCCAATGACGATCACACGTCTCCCCTCCAAGTGGCATCACAGGCCGTGAGGGGATCCCTTACTTGTGAGTAAGGAGAATGATGCCTGCCGACGGGGGACCACACTTGCCCCTACCGCCGTCGCACGACACCCCTCCCAGGGAGGCTGCCCAGCCGCTTGTCTTCCCCTGCTTTCCGGCAGGTGGGCCTCCCCATCTCTTACAGAGATGACTCCTAATTATGCCCCCTCTACCTACTCTAACTCACAGTACTGGACCCCTGCCACTAAGGGTTCGCCTGGTTTAGCTGGATGAACCCGACCCCCACCTAACTCTAAATTCTTTCCAGTGAGCAAACCAAAGCCCTCTTTAGGGCTCCCAGGTATAGGTCATTCCCTTGAGGGGACAGGTGCATGCCGTCCCGCCTGTACAAGGCCGGCTTCTTGTGTATCAACACCCTGGTGTCCACATGCTCGCCTCCAAAGCCGGTGAGCCACTTCACTATGTCCCTATTGACTATCCTTCAGGTTTTGTCAATTTTTCATGGATGTACCCCGTGACCCCAAGATAATAGCTCCACTAAGTCCGTCCAGAGGAGGCAGACACCAGGGAAGAGTTTCTTAATCTCCCATAGGTCGGATTTGACGGTCTTGATTAACTGGACACCTTTCAGATGCGGGATGTCATTCTTTCCAAGGTGAATTACTATGACATCCGGAGGAGGGTCTCGGGCAGCGGCGTGGACTGCCGGCAGCAGCTGGTGCCAATTCATCCGGCTACGACCCCTCCACTCAATTTGTGCCTGCGTCGCCAGACCTAGCTGCGTTCCCCATCCCGTCTGCCCAGCGGCCTTGCCTGCCCATCGGACAAGGCTGTGGTCAATAATCCACACCCTCTTCCACGGCCTCGGGGCAATACCTTTTGAGATGAAATAACAGTTAGGGTCTCGAGGGTGGGGGCAGTCTGAACATACGTCCGGAATGCCCTGGATCTCCACCGCCCTATTTACCTAATGCCTTGCTCGGGCATACCATTCTCTGCGGCAAAGCTTGCAGCCCCTATACGGAAAGAGTGAGTGCCGTAGGCAGACGGGGGGAGTCCCAGATATATCAGCACAGCCCTCATAACTGCTGTGAATTGGTACCTTGTCACCTGTTTCCTGGTGGCATGCCTAAAAAACGGGTCTGCAGCTGACCCGCGCACTGCAATGTAAGCTTCCGTAGCCCTAATCGGGCACATCTCGTGTGTTGGTACGCGGTTCAGCCTAACTTCCTGCCCTCTCCCCCTCTGGTCCATCTTGGATTGACGAATTTTCAATGCCATAGACGTTGGGCCGATCCTGATATCGTTGTACTGGAGTGCCCTACCTGATGTGTCCCTGGCTGAGTCCGCAACCAGTTCACTCACTCGAAAAGCCCCCAAGAAGGCTAACTTAAATAATGAATTAAGCAATGAAACTTCACAATGATCGTAACAAACATGGGGCAGCCCCCTACAAATATCCAAAAGTAATTGCAACGTGACTGGGGCCCGTTGGTCTTGTGTCCTCCCCCCTTCCCGCTGCCAACTCTCCAGTAATCGCCTCGCATAAAAACCCCGGTCGGGGGAGGGGGTGGCCAGCAAGGTTGCTTGCAAAGGCCAGGGCAGAAAGTTTTCCCGATATTGTACTTGGGGCCGCACCCTGGCACCGCAAGGACATGGCAAATTGCAGCATTTGCTGTTCCGGGATTGGAAACCCATGTGGCCAACCCTGTTTCCTTTGATAACTCTGAAACTCCTTGAAGACCCTGTTGTAAGCTGTCCTGGTTTGGGGCACAAGAGATCCCAGAACGGCGGTGTGCAGCTCTACAACCCAATGTTCCACACCCTCGGCAGCAACGGATCTGGGTTCACCCGAGCCTGAGGTGCCAGCAGACGGAAACGCTCCATCTGGAAGCAAGAAAGGGCATCAGCTACACTGTTGTCCAGACCCGGCACATGTCTGGCATGGAACAGGATGTTAAATTCCAAACATGTGAGTACGAAGTCCCTTACTAACCTCATAACCCTTGGGGACCTTGAAGATTGAGTGTTAATTATGTGTACAATGGCTTGGTTGTCACACCAGAACAAGACCGATCGATTTGCCAGCTGGTTGGGCCATAGGTGTACTGCCACCACGATTGGAAAAAATTCCAAAAAGGTGAGGTCCCTAGTGATCCCTTGTTCTGTCCAGTCACTCGGCCAGGGGGCTGCCACCCACCGATCCCTGAAGATCAGTCCGAAACCCGCTCCGCCAGCAGCATCAGAGTGCACCTGCAGCTCCGCTTCCAGTAGGAGCTGGTCCCTCCAGAAACTGGTGCCGTTGAAACGATCTAGGAAAGTGGCCCAGGTCTGGAGATCTTCCTTCATCTCCTTGGTGACCCTGACGTGGTGGTGGGGTGGGGGGGTGGGCTGCCGGCAAACCTTTCTTAGAGGTGGGACAAGAAGGCCCGCCCCAGTGCAACCACTCGGCAGGCAAAGTTGAGACTCCCTACAATTGATTGTAAATGCCGAACTGTGACTTTGCTGGCAGCTAGGCATTCTCTGATCTTGACCCGTAGCGACTTCAATTTGTCCTCGGGAAGGCGAGAAACAGCCTCCTCGGTATCCAGCTCAATACCGAGATAGGTCAGTCTGGTGGCAGGTCCCTCCGTCTTTTCTGTAGCTAAGGGGATACCCAATTTCTCTGCTACTTCGTGGAAAGTGCGCATCAAGTCATTGCATTCGCTTGTATCAGCCTGGCCAATGAAGAGGAAATTGTCTAGATATTTTGTAATTCCTCTTTTTCCTGACCGGAGTTTGACAATCCATTCCACTAGGGTGCTGAAACGCTCAAAGACGGAGCATGAAATCAAGCACCCCATTGGCATAGCCTTATCATAGTAATATCCTCCCTTGAAATAAAAATTGAGCAGAGAAAAACTGTCGGGGTGAACAGGGAGCAAGCGAAAGGCCGACTTGATGTCACACTTCCCCAAGACAGCACGGGGCCCAAATGACCTAACTAGGGTTACCGCTGAGTCAAACGATGCATATCGGACCGAGGAAAGTTCCTTGGGGATCGCATCATTGACTGAGCCCCCCCAGGGGTACAACAGGTGGTGAATTAACCAACATTCCCCGGGGGCCTTTTTCGGCACCACGCCCAAGGGGGATACAACCATATCGGGAAATGGTGGGGCCGGGAATGGGCCTGCCACCCTTCCTTCGACCCTTTCTTTCTGAATTTTTTCTCACACTATGTCCTCCATCCCCACTACGAATTTCAAATTTGAGCACAACCAGTGCTGATGAACTTCACTAGCGGGGATTCAAAAACCCTTCTGAAAACCTGATATTATAAACTCAGCTTCTGTTTCATCTGGGTAAGGTTGGAGGGCTTTGACAAGCTCTGCCACCTTAACCGGGGTTGGTGCCCTTGCTTGGTGTGGGCGTGCTGTTTCCGTTGGGGCCTCCTCTGCCCAGCCCCCCGGGAAACTGCTTCCTTTTGCCCATGCCTTTTCCCTTCGGACAGGCCGAGGCAGCATGGTGTCCCATACAGTTGGAACAAGTGTGACGAAATGTACAGGTTGCTCGGGAGCATCGCCCAGACCGGTCAAATTCCCAACACATGCCTGCGGAGGGAGACGTCCCTTTCTTACCTTCGTCACGAAAGGACTCCGTTGCCAACGATGCCCCCCCTTTTGCCAATAAGTGGCCACTATGTGATCTGGGTACATTCCCCGCCCCACTCATGCAGTTAGAAATCTAGAAATAAATAAAAGTTCAGCCAGAGGTCATGCGCATGCAGGTCCCACCTAAGGCTGGGTGTATACGCTGCCCTGTGGCGGAAGGCCTCATCGTATCGAAGCCATGAGCCTGCTGGTCTGGCCTCATAAGCACACTGCACGATGTCTGCATACTTTAGGAGGTCAGCAGCCCGGGTGGGATATGCCTGGATCAGGACTCCCATGTATATGGAGAAGGCGGCGGTCCAATTAGACCAGGTATGGTCTGCCTTGGGGCGCTTAAAGCGCTCCTTTTCTTTCTTGTCATCCTGTTCAGTGAGATCCAGAATCAGGTCACTAAACAGGAGGGCAAACAAGTTGATGTATTCCCCGCGCCATATTCGCTCCTTCGTCGCCGGGAGTAAATGCCCCCTTGTTGGGTCAGAGACTGCAGAGTAGCCCCTGCCCTTGGGTGGGGGACACTGTGCGGGTACAGTCATCAGCAGAATCCAACTTCCTGTGCTCAGTGTGGGTGGCGGTAACATGGGTGCTGGGGCCCATACTTGCAAGGCCTGCCCCGCGAGGGCAGATGAGCTCTGTGCACCCACTGGGGGAAGCACCCCCCTGGTTGAGCCGCCCGCTCCGTTACCCCCTTGAGGAGGGGGTGGTGGGTGGGCTGCTATAACCCAGTTCCCGCCCCACCAAATTAGTTGGGTTGCTCCACCCCTTGCCCCAAAACCCTGGGGGCTCTCCGCTAGAGCTCTCTCATTGCCCATGTTTCCCATTGCGGGAGCCTGTATAGGGTTCCCCTGTTGGCCCCGGCCAACCCTCCAATGGGAGCAGGGGTAGTACCTGGGTCAGGGGCGGGCTGGGCTTCTTGCATCGTCGGCTGTGCTCCTGCTGTTTGGGCCCGCTGCCCCAGTAGCACTTGCAGGGCCCTTTCCATCAGGTCCATTCACTGCCTCAGGTCTCCATCATCCTGTCCCTGTTGTGCAGCTCCCTCTCCTCGCTGTTCCTGCTGGAGAAAGGAGGGAAGAGGCTCCCCAGCCCAGCCCAGTGAAGGGGCTGCCCCCGCAGCCTGCCCGTTACAGGATGAGGCCTGGTTGGGCTGTGGGATCCCTGAATAGGGCAAGGGCCATTGGGGGTCCACTGGAAGATGCCCCGAATACCCTGGGTGGAGGCCCATACTTCCTGCTGTTAGTACCCCGCTCCTGTGGGCACCGACGGCGTCTGCAGGTTTACTGCAGCAGATATCCCTGCGGGGGGGGGGGACCTGAGGGGGCCTCTGCCCCCTACAGGCCTGTAATGTCGAACCCTCAGCAACCTCCCCAGCATAACAAGCTGGGAGGTTAATAGGGTGCCCCCCACGCCATAGCGGAGGCTGCGTAGTGCGTGCCCCTACTGTGTTGGCTGTGCCCCCCATAACCAGTGAGGGGCCAGCTTGCAGATGATCAAGCATCTGCAGGGGGGGTGGGAAAGATGGTGTGAATGGGTTACCCCCCCCCGCCCTCAGTAAGCTGGCGTAACAGGGCCTCACACCCTGCCATCCTGAGTGCCAGAGGGGTTTCATCCCCCACACTCTGCCCCGGGGTCCCACTTGAACTTCTTTCCTGAGGGGGGGCCAGGGTCTGCCCCTCCCGACTCCCCATTGGTGCCTCCCCCCCTTCAATTTCCCCTGCTCCCTGGGGTACTTCTACTTGCGTGGTTCCCACTTTCCTTTGCTTTGCCGCTCCTGCAGCATTCTTCTTGCTTTTCTCCATCGTGGGGACTCACTAGATTACTTTGCCGGAAGCCACGTGGATCCTGGGCCTGCTGAATGCGCCTAGGGCCCTAGCTGCCATTCTTTGCCGCTCCTGGGGCTGGAATGCAGCCCGAGCGGCATCTCACTGCCCATGATCCCCGCCCTTGGCGGGGTCACGTGCCTCCCTATAACCAATGGGAGGCTCAGCCTGGCCATAATGCAACCAGGCTGCCTCCCCTTCTGCTGCGTGCGCTGCTGTTTTCCCTCGCCGCGGAGAGCCGTATCAGCCTCCGACGGCAGGAAAAAACTTAATCCTTGCCGTCCTGCCCCCTCTCTAGGCGGGCGTGGCAAAGGGCCTCCCACCCCCAACTCCCGTGGGGGAGGGGGCGGACGCAATTGGCTAATAGCAGTTAACGTACCTACCCTTCAAGAACATATCCAATCCTTTTTTAACCCCATCTTTACTACTGGCCTTCACCACATCCTCTGGTGGAATTCTTTGGATATGGGAAACTCATGTTCACTCCATGGGTTAGTCAGGATTCACCAAACGTAAGGCTTGTCCCACTGTCAGGTGGCTGGAATGGTGGCAAGTGTATGTGTGACGGGGTGTACAATTCATATTGTTTTAATTAATTAAGAAAACCAGTGGAGTCCCATTCATTTTCATGACTAATGTTACTAAAATGGATGAATAAGCAAACAGTTGTCATTTGTTTTAATCCTTTTTCAGTTTTTTCCATTTAATTTATTAAAAAATGATTCAAAAATTAAAGATTCACTGCACATGCATAAAATGCCCACTGGGGCCATTCTGTGCATGTGCATCCTTTTCCAAAATGGTTCTGGAAAAGGGTACACATGCGCAGAATGGCCCCAGTGGGCATTTTATGCATGTACAGGGCTTTATAAAAATAATTCATTTTAAATTTAAAAAGGAAAAGGAAAATAACAAAAGCGGTAAGGTCATTCATGAACACCCCCCTCCCAAACAAAGGTGTTTTTTGTAAACAGAAACTAACAATAAAATGAAAATGAATGTTGTGCCTTCTGCACACCCCTAATGTGTGTGCAATTGTACAATTCCTAGGATTCAGCATATACTCATAGGGCAGTGTTGGGCTTCCTTCAGTCTTTCCTCCACCCTGGGTTACATTTATCAGAAACATGGGAACACAGCCCCCCTGCCAAGCAAGCTTATGGCAGGAGATGGGAAGAGGCTAATTGTAGTTCAGCACTGATGGTAAAAGAAAATTTAGGGCACAGATTCATCACCTAGACACACCAGAAGCCATCAATCTATAAAGGTGCATGCATTTTGCCCCCAGCTTTGCTTCTCCTTCCCTAGGTTTGTTGCTCTTACAGCTGAGATGAAAGCATGTGTTCCTGTTCTGAAAGGAAATACCGACCTTTCAGGAGCACTTGCAAGTGTTTTTTGGTATTTCATCCGTCTCCCCTCTGTGCATGTGAAAAATGGCCACCATGGCAGTTGTGTGTATGTGTGGCCCTTTTCCAAGGTGGTGTGGGCCACATCAGCATCATTTTGGGAAAAGGCAGCCAATTCTGCGCACGTACAGAATGCAGACCAACTGCCCTTTTCCAAAATGGTGTTGACGTGGCACAGACCACCTTAGAAAAGAGCTGTACATGGTAGCTGCAGTGGCCATTTTGCGCATGTGCAGAGCATTTAAAACAAAATTCTAGAATCTCATAAGATCTTGAAAAATTACTGAGATCTTCCTGAGATCTCACTGCAGTTCTCGATTCTTGCAAGTGTCTCACAAGAATCATTTTTATTCTTGTTTCAGCAACTACTTTTACAGCACTTTGAGAGCACTTCATGGCAGTTTCCAGCACTTCTCCTGCACTTAGCTGGCACTTTTGCATCACCACAGCCCCTGAGGGTGTGCACAGAGGTACACATGGATTGGGATAAACTCTGTAGGAGCTCTGTTCAATTCATTAAAAAAAAAAAAAAAATGGCAAAAACAGCGGTAAAGTCAGTAAGTTTCTGTATCATATGAATGAAAGCAAATGACATGTTTCTGAGGGAAAGAGCATTCACAGTGATTTGTCATTTCAGACCCAGTAATCCCTTCAGGTTTTACCCAGACTTTATTTATTTATTTATTTATATCAAAAATTAATACCCCACCTTTCTGGCACAGCGGCTCGAGACGGTTTCCAATCATAATAATCACAATAAAACCAATTAAAACATACAACATAAAATCAACAAAACAGAGGACTAAAATCAACCCCCCAACCAAACCCTATCCTTAAACCAAACAACCACCACCACCCCATCCTCCCCACCAAAGGCCAGATGGAACAGCCAGGTTTTACAGCTGTGCTGAAAACGGGGCCGGGGCCAAATGGGATTCTAACATCAGAGAGTTCCACAGCTGTGAAGCAGCCACTAAGAAGACTCTCCCCATCATTCCCCCCCCTGAAAAAACATAGGGGACCTTGAGGAGAGCACCCCTCCAATGACTGCAAGGGCCAATCCAGGACTCCAGGGGTGAGGTGATCCCAGAGGTAGGTCAGACCAAAGCTATTCAGGGCTATATAGGCCAACACCAACACCTTGAATCAGGCGTGGAAGACTATGGGCAGCCAGTACAGTGACTGAAGAACTGGTGCATTATGTTCTGGGCAGCCCAATCCCACCAGGAGATGGGCCACCACATTCTTCACCAACTGCAGACTTTAAAGGTAAACACAAGCACCTTGAATTGGGCTCAGAAGACTATAGGAAACCCGTGCAAAGAATGGAGCACCAGTATAATGTGCTTCTGGCAGCCCATCCCCATAAGGAGATGAGACGCTGCATTCTGAACCAGCTGAAGTCTCTGAACAGTCACCATGGGAAGCCCCATGTAGAGCGCATTACAGTAATCTAGCCTGGAGGTAATGAAGTCATGGATGACTGTGGCCAGGTCAGAGTCTGAAACATACGGCCAAAGCTGATGCATCAGATTTAATTGGTGAAAGGCACTCCTTGCCACAGCCTTCAACTGGACATCCAAACAGAGCTGTGAATCAAGGAGCACCCCTAGACTCCGTACTTGGAGAAACAGCAGAGGACAGAGCTCATCAATGATGGGGGCCGTCACCCCAGCCACCTTACCCACCCACCTCCATCTTGTCAGGATTCAGCCTCAGTTGATTTGCCCTCATCCAATCCCCCACAGTCGCAAGACACCAAGTAAGCAACGAGACTGCTGGGCCCACGTCTGATGAAAAAAAAGAAAGAAGGCTGGGTGTCATCAGTATATTGATGACACCGCACACCAAACCCCTGAACCACCTTTCCAAGCAGCTGCATATACAAGTTGAACAGAGATGGGACAAAACAGAACCCTGTGAGACTCCAAATGAGAGGTCTCGGTATGATGAAAAAGAATCCCGAAGCACCACTCGCTGAGTTTGTCTGGCCAGGAAAGAGCAGAACCAGTCAAGAACTGTACTGCCCACTTCCGCACGGTCCCGCAGGCGCATCACCAACATCTCAACGATATCTAAAGCAGCTGACAGATCTCAGTAAGGTTGAGCAACCCTGATCTAATTCCCGGCACAGGTCATCAACCAATGCCACAAGCGCAGTCTTGGTGCCATAACCCGAGTGAAAGACCGACTGTGGGTGATAAAGAAAACCGACACGTTCCAGATGCTCCTGCAACTGCTGGGCCACCACCCATTCAATAACCTTTCCTAAAAAGGGAAGGTTAGAGACTGGCTGATAGCTGGCAAGGGAGTCAATGTCAAACAATGGTTTCTTGAGCAAGGGCCGCACCACAGCCTCCTTAAGGCAATTCGGCATCCTGCCCTTCCTAAAGGAGGCATTGACCACCCCAGCCAGCAATGGCCCTATTGTCTCCTGGAAGGCCTTCACCAGCCAGCACGGGCATGGAGCTAATTTGCAACAGGTAGCCATAACAGCCCCAAGAACATTCCCTGTATCGGTAGGGTTCACCAACTGAAAATGGTCCCACAAACTAGGACAATGCAGGGCTTCCATAACCTCTGCCTTTCCCACTGCAAGAAGTGCAGCATCAAAACCAAGGTGAATTCGAGCAATTTTATCCACAAACATGTCACAGCGGGTGAAATTTGACACCATTCCTAAGTGGAGGGAGGGCGGACTGACCAGCCCCCTCACAACTTGGAACAGCTCTGCTGGACGGGATTTTGTGGATGCTATGAGGGCAGTGGAAAACTCTTTCATTGCTGCCTGCACAGCCACAGCATAGGCTTGTAAACTAACTCTATGTTGCAAACTGTCAGCTTCAGCACATGTATGATGCCACCATTGCTCCAACCACCACCCCTCCTGCTTCAGCACCTGCAGACCCTCTGAAAACCAGGGAGGTCTATGGTGCTGCCGCATGGGAAGTGGATGGAGCCGTCTGATCAGTGGCCTCTGTCAACAAGGTGTTCCACAGTGCCACGAGGCCATCGATGAGATGGTTTTCCAGATCAGAAGGTATCTCCCCCAGAGCCTCCCAAAACCACTAATGTTCCATCAGCCTCCGGGGGTGAACCATTTGAACTGGTTCCATGCCCCTCCAGGGACAGACATGGTCCAGGAGAGGGGCCTGCAGTTGGTAATGATCCATCCATGACAAAGCCACTGCTGATATCTCCCCCACAATTAGACCCCTCATCTCAAGGGCCCCACATATATTGGAGGAGGACAACCCTGGACATGATATTTTGCACAGGCCTTGAGACGGGGGATCCATTGGTGGGGGAGGTATCAACAGTGCCCTTGTCATGGACTGATCATTAGCTCCTCTGGGCAGATATCCTGCCACATGTCGGCCCCCGGGAGGGTGTGAAACCAGTTAGGTTGAAAGGTTCCATATAGCTCTAGGGGATATTTCCTCTGACCTTAATGTTCTCTCGCTCAATGACCTCATGTCCAGGTGTAATATCATGCTAACGAAGGCCATTGACTGTGTGGCTCCCAGGCATCCGCTCCCGAATTGCCGACAACACAGCTCCACGTGTTATACCAGGGAGCTGCAGCAGATGAAGTGGGAAGGGTGATGGTTAGAGCTATGGTGGTGTAATTTGCCGCCCCAGGCTGCCCTGTGGGCAGGAGTGGTGGGATATAAATTTTAAATAAATAAAAAAATTAAAATGTGCGTACTGAAGTTGACCAGTTTCGGCATAGAGTCTGGTTATGTACCTATGCCATTGCAGTGTGGACAGCAAAGAAGGTTTTCTTTGCTGCCCTCATTGCGTCTGCTAAGTCCCACCCAGCTGAGATATTCTGGGTGGTGAGGGGGCTGGTCAGTTTGGCCTCCCTCTGCCTGGACGTAGAACCATCAAATGCTAGCTGTGATTTGTTTGTGGACTTTTTTGCAGATAAAATGGCTCAAATTCACCAGTTTTGATACAACTTTTTCAGTAGGGAATGTGTCAGAGGCAGTAGAAGCCTCTTCTTGTCCTGTTTTGTGGGATGAGTTATAGACGGTGTCACCCTCAGATGCGGGGGATGCTCTTGGGACTGTTCAAGCCACCTATTGTGAACTAGATCCTTGCCCGTCCTGGCTGGTTAAGGCTAGCCGGGAGACATTGGGGCCATTGCTGCCAGGGATAGTCAACATCTCCCTTGAGGAGGGTGGGGTGCCGGGCTGTATCAAGGAGATTGTGGTGCAGTCCTGCTCAAAAAATCATCTTTGGACATTGGCACGCCTGCCAGTTATCAGCCAGTCTCTAACCTTCCCTTTTAGGAAATGTTATTGAACGGATGGTGGCTCAGCAGCTTCAGGGGCATTTGAACCGAGTTAAATTTCTTGATCCCTTGCAGTCCGGATTTCATCCAGGTTATGGCACAGAGACTGTGCTTGTGGCCTTGGCCGACAACCTCTCCCATGAGTTGGACCAGGGTTGTTCGACCTTATTGATCCTAATAGATCTCTCGGCTGCATTTGATACTGTTGATCATGAGTTGTAGGTGACTCAGCTGCGGAACCAGGCAGGGATTGACAGAACTGTCCTTGAACAGTTCCATTATTTCCTGGTCAGGAGAACCCAGTGTGTGGTGCTGGGGAAGTTTTCAACTTGCCCCCGGTTCCATTTTATCCCTTCTCTTGTTCAATGTGTACGTGCAGCCTTTGGGAGAGGTTGTTAGGGAGTATGGAGTGAGATGTCATCAATATGCTGATGACACCCAGCTATATCTCTCATTTTCCTCCAACTCAGGCCCAGCAGTCTCGATGCTTACCCGGTCTTTGTCCGCTGTGGGTGATTGGATAAGGGCGAGCTGCCTGAGGATTAATCCTGACAAGATGGAGGTGACGGTTGTGGGGAGGACCAAACTCTGAACTTCAGAACTGCGTTCGCCCATCCCTAATTCTTAGGTGCTATACATCTTGAAATAACCACCCTCCCTTGTACAGATACACCACCCACCCACAAACAATCCAACACACTCCCAGTCTGGTATTTATTCTTTGGGGCTGGTGCACACTGTGCTGGGGGAAGAGGAAGAAACAGGGAACCAAGAGAGACAGACAACCCTCAGACAGTGGGGGGGGGGGGGTGAGAGGTGGAGGTGAGGAACACAGACCAAGGTCTGGGAGAGCTGTCCTTCAGTGGGGTGCATAACTACTCTGCTCTTGGGGGCCAGAGTTTGGATTATTATAGGAGGATGTCCATGTGCTCAGGGGGGAGGAACCCTTAGGGGTCTCTTAGGGCAAAACAGAGGGGCTGGAGGAGGCATCACTTTTCTATCTTCCCATGCTTAGGACTAAATTCTAGAAAGTCCTAAGTCCAGTGGTGACCTAATTCTGAGGGGGGGAAAAGGGGCCTGGGTGTGACAATAGAATTCAATGAAGTGTTGGGAGAATGCTCCAGGTGTCTTTAGGAAAATAGGGTGAGTCAACAGGGAAATCTTGTCAAGATGTTGTGGGGAAAACAAATCTTTCAGGGGATATGGGGCTTTCCTATAGGGGAGCAGGGAAGACTGGCTCCATCCAGGTGTGCATGGGTGGGTGCACCATTGTGCTTATTTTGCCAATCTGGAGTTCCAATCTAGGTGTCAGGGGGGGAAAGGAACCTATACTAGCAGGAGAAAGGGACTGAGGGAACCTATACCCAGGGAGGGTTACTTTAGGAAGGGCCCAGGGAACCCAGATAGGAAAGATATCCAGAAGGAAAAACCTCTCAGCCAGTCTCTTGGGTGTTTCGAGAGAGTTCTCATTCTCCCAGCCGGGGAACCCGGCCTCAGAAGGCACGGCTCATCATTGAGGCCACAGAAAAGAAAGGGAAGAGGGTCCCAAGTCAACAGAGAGTATACAGACCAGGGAGAAGCGAGTTAAGAACAGCATGAGAGGAAAAGCAAGGAAAGCAGAGAACACCCACTATAGAGAGGTGAAGCAAGGCAGGATACAGCAAAGAGAGAGCAAGACCTGACAACCCAAAGCAGACACCAGTGATAGGAAATGCAAGACCACAGGGAAGAGCTATGGGTAAGCACTGGGGGAAGGTGCACTCCAGGGAAGCACAGAGCACTGGGGGGAGCACAGAGCTCTGGGGGGACAGAGCTCCAAGGAAGCACAGAGCAATAGCAAAACAGAGCTCCAGCAAAGCACAGAGCAATAGCAAGGAGGGAACAGAGCTCCAGGGAAGCACAGAGCAATGGGGAAAGCACAGGGCAATGGGGGAACAGAGCTCCAGGGAAGCACAGGGCAATGGGGGAACAGAGCTCCAGGGAAGCACAGAGCAATAGCAAGGAGGAAACAGAGCTCCATGGAAGCACAGAGCAATAGCAAGGAGGAAACAGAGCTCCATGGAAGCACAGAGCAATAGCAAGGAGGAAACAGAGCTCCAAGGAAGCACAGAGCAATGGGGAAACAGAGCTCCAGGGAGGGAGACACAGAATCACAGGGAACAGAGCAATGCGGGG
The DNA here is from genome assembly GCA_003113815.1 of Sphenodon punctatus. Taxonomy (NCBI): domain Eukaryota; kingdom Metazoa; phylum Chordata; class Lepidosauria; order Sphenodontia; family Sphenodontidae; genus Sphenodon; species Sphenodon punctatus. Next base: position 1,185,033 of record QEPC01000715.1, read on the forward strand.
AACGTTGAGCACAACAGGGAGGGCAAGACTCACCAGACACTTAAACGACCAACACCATGGGAAAGGAAGACTCACAGACAGAAGGAGGACAAGGTGATGCACAAGCCCTCACACAGAACTTTACACACAAGGGGAAAGAGCAGTTGCTCCCACAGCTTCCTGTGGCCACCCTATGGTTTAAATACTACCTTGTGGCCAATCAGGAAGCTGGGAGGCAAGGCTAGGGGAAAAAGGGCACAGCTGGGGAGGGGTGTGGCAACACAGGGGGTGGAGACATGAAGGAAGACATAGGAAGGAATAGTGGGCTGTTAACCCAGCCTGAGACAGCACTAGCTGTCAAAGCAGTGCTCCTCAGGGCTGGGGGTTCAAGACCCAGCCCTGACACTAGGGTCTTTGTTCAAAACCAGCGAGCGGCCTCTCTTTCCAATGCCCCTGTGATTATTGGAGGAGGCTCTTCCCTTATCTAATTCCTGCTCTTTTCAGGTTTCATGCTTTACCTGAGGGGTCTTTCAGTTTCAAGGTTTCACCTGGCTCTCAAATTCCTCTCTGGTCCTTGTCTCTTGGGCACCCTGGAATCTGTATTCCTTATGGGGCGATGTTTCACCAAAAGGGGGGCCGACATTCTCTAGGAAAAGGCTTGTTACCTACAGGTGGTATTCTCCCACGATGTTGCTACCTTCAGCATTGCCTGCAAGGAATTGAAACCCTTCCGTCTCTTCTCCTTTTACACAGCATCTTCCACTGGGAAATAGTAAGATTACTGCTGATAAGTGTAACAATGCTCACGAGTTGTTAGGTTGTTTGTTTGTTTTTGCAATTTTGTTTATGTAGTCAACCCAAATGACATTCATCATGACATCCAAGGAACCAAGTTTTTGCAATTTCAGTTCATTAGTTCATTTCCAGTTGTGGTCATTCATCACAGCAACATTGGGTATGGTAAAAACTGGACAAACAGAACAAATGAAGTGAATGGATGAAATGAATAACCACCATGAAAAGATGAAAACAGATAATCGAAACAACATCAGTCACATACTTTCAGATACCTGTTGCATTAATTTGGTTCAGATAATTCAGATTCAATTAGGGATGGGCGAATGCGGTTCGGCAGTTCAGAGTTCAGCCCGAACTCGGCCTGTTCGGACGACCGAACTTGAACCTGAACCCAAACGCGAACATACCGAACAAACCTAACACCGAACGGCGAAATGGCCGAACAGTTCGGTCAGTTCGGATCACGTTCGGATGAGTTCGGGTGGCAAAAAAAGGTTCACTGGAAGGCCAAACATGACAGGGAGGTGTCAGTCACTGAGGAGCAGATTTCCAGGCATGGAGAGGCTTGCAAGAAATGAAACTAATTATCTGCCTCCCCCCTTCCCAACACCTTCTGAGCTAGTCACTGTTCCTGAACAGCAGGCGTTGAGTAGGATTTTTAGATTGCTTTAAGTTTCATTTCA
>QEPC01000715.1:1187655-1209324 GCA_003113815.1 Sphenodon punctatus
AACGCAGCCGAACCGAACGGACGAACCAAACGCAGCCGAACCGAATGGACGAACCCAAACCGCGATCTGTTCGCCCATCCCTAGATTCAATTGGTGGGGAATTGTTTCAGCTCAAGCTCAGTTGGGTGTGACTGAATGTGAGCACCTGTGGTGGTAGCAGCAGGTGACTCTTGAATGTATTCCTCTCCCCCAGCTTCTGTTGCATTATTTGGATATAAGGGGTGAGGTAGAGGTGCCCAACATGCCTTCCTGCAAAGTAGATACTGCCCCATCTCTCTGTTTAAGAGCTCACAATCCACATTTGAATGCAAGTTGGAAAACATGTTGGCTTCTGACATTAAACCTGAACAGCCTGAGAACAACCCTAATGAGAAGTGTTATCTTCCAACTTTCCCTAGGGATTTTTCCTCCTCCCAGCTACTTCTCATGCCTCGTCTTAGCTATTTTCCTCACATCAAGGCAGTAGGTAATTATTCTCCATTTCAACATAACTTTTGTTCTTTCCCTTAGGATAGAGGGTTATACTTGCTTTTCACGTCTCTGCAGTCAGACCTCACCCAACAGCTGGGGAGGATGGAACATCCAAGCATTTCATAGCATCTCATACCATATCCAAGCGTCTCGTACCGTATCTTGAATTAACTGCCAGTGTGTGTCAGGTATCAGTAACAGAACAGAAACCTCCCAGAGGAAATGGCTTTCATCATCTCGCCACAGTCTCCCAGCCTCCACTAGTCTACAAAGCCAAAGCCCCATTTGATCTTGAACTCAGCTCTCTACAGGAGATGACATATTTAGACACTGTAGCATAAGGCAGTAAACCCTGCACAGCTATCATGTGTAACCAACTAGTTTTTCAAATATGGATTACAGGAACCAATATATTTTTTTTCAGCCTGTAGTGCATGGAAATAGTCTTTACTTTTAATTACACAGATATAAAATCCACTTGAAAGAACTGAATGCTGTCTCTTTCCAAACCTCTAATCCTCCCCCTGCAACCAAACCTCAATTTGAAATAAATGCAGTTTGACAGACTTTATTCAACCATTACGTAGAGCTGAAATTCACAGCAGAATTAATTGAACAAGGTTTTGATTCTTTGTGTTTGTTGGTTTTGTTGCTTTTAATTTCAGGTAGGCTGTAGTTGACCCAAACAATGTTTGACAAGGGGTAATTTCAGACGTAACGATATCACGGTCAACCACAGCGAATCCCCTGTGGTGACCATTGGTCCCGTTACATCTGTTGTATTTCCCGCCAGATGGTCACCCAGTGAATCACTGGTGGGAATCACAATGACCATGATTCTGGACCTCCAGCCGCCTGGAGGTCCAGAATCGTGGTGGGATCAGGCCCCAACTGTGGTTGGATTGACCACAATCCAGGATGGGCTGAAGGTTACATCAGTAACTTTCAGCCCAGCCAGATCATGGTCCCGACCATGGGACAGATTCAGGTGCAGCAGCTGGATTGGCCGCTGCACCTGCCCATCTCCCGGAGGGCAAGGGAGCATGGGGAGGGCAGGGCTGTGCAGCTGCACATCATGCTGTGCAGCTCCACCCCTTCCCGATCCCCAGTGAGAATCAGGCCGGCACATCTAAAGGACGGCCGGCCTGATTCCTGACCAGGATCCGTTCATGGTTCAGCGTGGTGGGCCTGGTGCCCCGATATGTCTGAAATCACCCATGGTGTCCAAGCAAGCAAATTTCCAAAATTTTGATTATTTTGGTCATCTCATTTTCATTTGTCCCTAAACCATGAAAGAAGGCAACAGAAAATGTGTTAGGGTCCATGCCATCCATGTGGGCCTTCAGGGTCAGGAGGATCTACATGATCCCTAGCATTTGGAGGTTCCTATCATGCACCAGCAGCTGGCCCCGTAGACTCATGCCAGCATTTCAAAGGCTGCTAAAGCATGTCTTTTCCTTTACTTTTAAAAAATATATATTTTAAAATATATCTCCCTCCTCCCTCTTCCAGTTGAGGCAAGAATGCTGTGTGTGTGTGAAGGGCATGCCCTACAAGACCCAAGCCTGTGCCTGGCACACATGGTGACAGGGGTGGAGAGGAGGTAGCCACCCTGCGACTCCCTGGAATATCCCTTATGGTGAGAATTTGTGGATGGTGGTGTCAGGACCTGCCCACCCTAATGTCCCAGCTGGGATCAAGTTGGAGAGGAAGGAGTTTGCAGCAAGTGAAGCCCCCTGGTTCAGGATGACACACTATGGTCCTGCCTCTTCTCCACTGTCCATTCCCAAGTGCCCAGACACAGTTCTGCTTCCCTCTATTGCTGCCTCCACCTCTTTGACCCTACTCAGAGGCCACAGAATGTGCACTGAGGGGCTTGACTGTTCAGGTTTTAGGGGTGTGCAAAAAGGCGCACCTAAACCATTTTCATTTTTGTTTTGTTTTCATTTACGAAAATCCCTACTTTTGGGGGGAGGGATTGTAAATGACCCTTCTGTTCTTGTTTTATTATTTTTATGTTTATTTTAATTTTATTATTTATTATTTATTATTTAATTAAAACTTTTTAAAAATTTACTTTAGTCACCGCACATGTGCAAAATGGTCACCGGGCATGGGGACAAAGGCCCTCCCCGCACAGGTGGGCAAGGGAGGGAAATTTTGCTCATTTTTGTTTGAGTTTATTCTTTTGGTATTTCACATTCTTGTAAATTCTGTTTATTTTTGTTTTTGTTTTTATGCACCTGCTGTAATTGCTTTTTTCACCTGGTCAGGGCACTTAATCGCAGAATGACACCTAGGGTGAACAGAACAAATGAAGAGAACAAACAAATGGACTGTCAAAATAATGAAAAGATGAAAATCACGTAATCAAACGAAGATCGCTCAGTGCCTGTTTGGTCCATTTTGGTTCAGATTGTTCAGATTTTGACGGGCTTCCTTGTTTTGCAAAGTTCATTTTTCCACTCTATTAGTTATGAAAAGGTGATTTTTATTTAAGTAGGCTTCTGGAGCAAGCAAGCAACATCCAAACAGTCCTGTTCTTTTAATTTAATTTTCCTTGCACCCCATTCCTATTTTCTCTTCTGATTTTATAATCACACACATTTATTAGTCTTATCTTCTTTGAAACTAGTGTGAAACTATTTAAGAATAAAATATTTGATGACTATGAAAATCTTTTTAAAGAATGCTCGTTCTTTTAGAAAAAAAAGGGAGAGAAAATGGTTCTATGCACGGCTCCTTCTCCGGGTAGCTCTCCACTGGTGCTGAGGCACTGTCGTACTCCCTCACATAACTCTGCCTGGGCACCACCTCCACCACTGCCCTCAGCCATGCTGCCTGCCGTGCTGTGCACGAGCCCATGCTCGCCAGAGTGCCCTGCACATATGAGCTGCTGATCACAATAGGGGTGTTGCTGCTGCTCAGCCTGCTTCTGGTGCTTCTACTGGCAGCAGCAGGGATAGAGGCAGGGATAGACTCTGCCAGCTGAAAGTGGTGGCTGCTCCCACCATCCCCAGGGGCATCCTGCTGCTGCTGCTGCCATTACACACTCTCAAGAGCCCTCTCGGCCTGCCAGATCCTCTGCACCAGTTCACTCTTCCAGTGGCCGTAGACCTGTGTCTGGTGTGCATAGGGATGTGCAAACAGAACCGAGTTTGGAAATTCAGTTTGGTTTGAAAATTGAGTTAGGTTCGAAAGTTTGGTTCGGTTGACCGAACTATTTGAATTCGGTTGAATTCTGAACTTCTGAACTGAGTTTGTACATTCAAAACTGGGGATTTTGGCCTTCCAAACTGGTTCAGATTAGACTGAACAGATCGGTAGAATTCGAGTTCGGTTTGTAAGTTCGGTTTGGTCAACCGAACTATTTGAGTTCGGTCCAAACTCCGAATGTCCGAACCACATGCGCACATCCTTAGTGTGCCATGCTGCCCTTGGCCCTGGGGTCCAGCATGGTTGCCAAAATGTTTTCCTCCAGCTGCAGGAGCTCATCAAACCGTGCCTTCAGTCATTCCTTCAGCTGCCATAACAGGGCAACCGCCTCAGCCACCAGCTTCTTACCCTGAGAGGCACAATCCTGCCCCTGGATAATCTTATCCAGCCTCCTGTGCAGACTCTGGACCAGAGGGGTCACCTGGCTGATGGTAGTCATGGAGGAGCTGATGGTCTCCATCACGGCCAGGAATGGTCTCAACACAAAGATTGTGTGATCCAGGATCTCCCATTCCACCTCATTGTACCCTGGAGGTGCCCTGCTGTCCGTCACCAGTTGAACCTGATGGAAGGCGGCTTTCTGCTTGAGAAGCCGCTTGAGCATCAGGAACGTCAAATTTCACCATGTGGAGACATCCTACACCAGCTGGTGCACTGGGGAGTCTTGCTCTGCCTGCTTTGCCTGGAGGAGGTCACTGCCCTTCACGCTCCAGTTAAAGAAATGGGCCAGGTTCCTCCCCCGATCGATCAGGGAGCTAAGGGTGCCTGCCCCAATCCCCTTCTCCCCCAAGCCCAGAGCATCCCTGACCACCAGGTGAAGGGTTTGTGCAGTGCAAGGGATGCTGGTGAACCCCCCTCATGGACTGCCCTCAATATGTTGGCCGCGTTGTCCGTCACCATGCACCCCTTGGTGAAGGTTGCTCCTGGCGTGACCCACTCCCTCACCATGGTGGTCAGGGCTGCCTTGATGTTCCAAGCAGTGTGGGGGCCATCCATTAATTCCACCTGAAGCAGGACCCACCTACACCCTGCTTCAGGACCCCTGCTGCCACTTCCAAAAGCTGCCTTCAAGTCCTGTCACCAGTGCACCGTCACTGCCAGGTAAGCAAGCTGCGCATTTCTGCTGGACCACAGGTCAGTGGTGAAGTGGACAGTGGTCTGAGGAAAAGAGGGATGGTGATTGGGCAGGCTGGCTGCTAGTCCAAGCCTCTCCATCTCTGACACCAGGAAGTCTGCTCCTCATCTGCCCCCCCTCCCTGGGCCTGCCAGCCAGGTTTTTTCTGCCTGTACGCGCCCAAACTCATTTGAACACGTCCAAACTGTTTGCGGGTTCAGGCATTAGTTTCATCGGTCCGGTTTGGGCATGTGAACTGGCTGAGTTTGGGCCGAACTCCAAACGTCCAAATCGCGTTCACACATCCCTAGCAGGAGGGGGCACAGGAGCAGGGCAGGAGGGGCATTGCCCCTGATTCCCTTGTCTGCGCACTGCGCATGCATTCAGGTTGAGCTGGCATCCTACTGGGACAAGTGCTTCTATGGTGACAAGCAGAAACTAGTGTTCACCACCTATTACAAGGGTGCATGCAAATTTTCTTCCTGGGCATGCTTTGGGATGAGACAGGTTCCCCAAATAAACATCCCATTCACCTCCTCCAAGTGCACATAAACTCTCCGTGGCCATTTAATTGTCCACACGAATATATACCAGAGTCCAACAACATAACACCAATTTTACCCGAGATTGTTAACAAAATAGACATTTTGCTCATGCTAGAGCTGAAAAGGATACCAGCAAAAATAGTTCTACCTGTCAAAATTGTCGTACCTGCACTATCTTGGAAACATCAGGTATTAAAGAGTACCCATCTAGTGCCTAATAAGTTGCATGAACTACCAAATTACCATTTTCCATCACCAAGTTACTGGTTTTCTATTTTACTGGATAGTTACCAAATAACTGCCAAACTATCTGGAATACCAGATATTAACCAGGGATATTTTTTATAGAGACTTTTTATATAGACAGGGGTCAGCTTCAGCCCTAGCTACTTCCAGTCAGCTTTATCTTTGCAGTTTTAAAATCCTGTCAGTCAATATCAATTTTCCAAGAGCAGGGGATGTGAGTAGATTAACCCATCCAAGGTGTGTAGCCTGCTGCAGTGGAATAGAAAAAGAGTAAGAAAGCATCAGAGTACACAGACTTGTTGACAATGGTGAAAGCCTGGAGCTTCAAGAAAGACCGAATTGATGCAATACGTACTACATTAATTAAAGTGGAATCAACGCGTGAAAGCCTCTAAATGAAATTGCACTGCAGCCAGCTGTTAATTTATTCTGAATAAAATCTATTTTCGTCTGGCACACCAGACACAGGTCTACAGTCACTGGAAGAGTGAGCTGGTGCAGAGGGTCCGGCAGGCAGAGAGGGCTCTTGAGAGTGCGTGGTGGCAGCAGTGGCAGCAGCAGCAGCAGCAGCAGCAGCAGGATGCCCCTGGGGATGGTGGGAGCAGCCACCGCTTTCAGTCAGTGGAGTCTATCCCTCATGCCAGCCCTAGCAGTAGAAGCACCAGAAGCAGGCTGAGAAGCAGCAGCACCCCTATTGTGAGCAGCAGCTCGTATGTGCAGGGCACTCTGGTGAGCATGGGCTTGTGCACAGCATGGCAGGCAGCATGGCTGAGGGCAGTGGTGGAGGTGGTGCCCAGGCAGAGTTACGTGAGGGAGTACGACAGTGCCTCAGCACCAGTGGAGAGGTACCCGGAGGAGAAGCCGTGCATAGAACCCAACAGCGATCCCTTGGCCTACTGGGCTGGCAAGACCAACATATGGCCGGCACTGTCCAAGGTGGCCAAGGGTCTCTTGTCCTGCCCACCAACGAGTGTCCCCAGTGAGCGGGTGTACTCGATGGCAGGGGATATTTGCTCACCGCACTGCCTGAGACTAGGGGCCAAGTTGGTGGAGCACTTGCTTTTCATCGAGGTGAACCTTCTGCTGCTGGGATTCCCTGAGCTGCCCCATGACATGGATTGATGGTGCAGTGGCACACGCCATCCCATGCCAGGGGAAGTCTTGGGACAGGGCTCCTCCTCAATCTGGGCTGCTGATGCTGACTCAGGGAGTCTGGCTGGGCAATGGAGTATGGGTAGGGTTGCCATAGATGCAAATTTTTAGAGGGCATTTATGAGATATACAGGTAGCAGGGCTGTATTGGAACCAATGCAGCCCTGAAACCTTTATATCATGTGACCTCTAAAAATTTGCATCTATGGCAACCCTAAGTTGAGGGAGTGGGTGCACTGAGAGACATGGGGGAGGGGAGTGGGGGGCATAGGGAATCTGGCTGGGCAATGGGGCTGGGGTGGACTGGGAGACTGTGACACATGGGGAGGGGGTTGCAACAGATATGAAGTGAACCATGTTTGGGAGGACAAGTGGAACTCCTCGCTGCTGCTTTTGTGGTGTGATGAGGATAAGATGGTTGGGTTGCAAAGATATGGTTTCAGTGGTTTGCTTTTGCTTATTGTGTGTTTGCCGGTGCACTGCTCATTTCCCCTTCCTTTCCCAAGCATGTGGAAAGGCTGTCGTCATTTTCTGGGGTCCCACGGGCCATGGCTACTCTTTCTTAGTTAAAATTGGTCCTTTTCCTCTTTTACACATAAATTGTCTGCTTTCTGTTTTCTGGGTGGGGTACCTAGGGGCTTGGCTAGAGGAAGGTTTTCCAATCCAATTTTTGCTGGAATGTTCCTTGCATTTTAAAATGGCACCACCCTTTACAGTTTGGTGGGATGTTGTGAGTAGAGACAAAATGGCCTCCAGCTCTAGTAGAGAGGCCATTTTGTGAATTTGTAGGTCTACTGGTTGTAGCTACATTTTTTTAAAAAAGAAAAATGGTCCCTCCCTTCCCTGTTTCACTGCTGCTGGAAAGTAGTTTGCTTGCAATGCAGACCAGCAACAGGCAGATTTTTTTTAAAAAGGCCTGTGTGCTTGGACAGATGTTTGGCTGCTGGGGATAAGGTGTAGCGACTAGGGATGCTGGTTTGGATGGGCCTGGTTTGCTTTCTGTGCAGCCCTGAAACTGGGCAGACCTTTAAAAAGGGGCCTGTGTGCTTGGATAGGCATTTGGTGATGTAGCTACTAGGGATGCTGATCTGGATGGGCCTGGTTTGCTTGTAATGCAGCCCTGAAATGGGCCAAATTTTTTTTAAAAGACCTGTGTGCTTGGACAGGCATTTGGCTGCTGGGGATAGAGTGTACCTACTAGGGATACTGGTCTGGATGGGCCTGGTTTGGTGGCAATGCAGCCCTGAAACTATTCAAACTTATTAAAAAGGCCTGTTTGCTTGGACAGGGGTTTGACTGTCTGGCAACTGGGAGCCTACCCTAGAAAACTACAGGCAGCCAAGGAGAGCATGAAAATGAAGAGGGTTCCGGACAATGGTAAGTGATGGCATGGGGATTGGGAGAGTCTTGGACCTCTTCTTTGGGGAAGAGGTCCACAAAGAAGCAAAATTAAAAATGTCATTCAAAATGCAAACATCTAAAGTCATTTGCTTATTTTTTCTATCCAGTTTGTCTGAGATCTGGTATGATTCCACACCTCACCTTGCTTTCCTTGTGAACAGAGGAAAAAGTAGGTAGGAGCACGGCAGAAGAGAAGGCTGCAGACAACAAGGGAAACCCTTGCCCCCTGTCCCCCAGTGAACCCATCTCTTTCCCTTCCTCTTCTCATACTCCAAAATCAAAACCTTTCCCTCCTACTTCTCCTCCATCCTGTCCTTCTCTTACCTTTAATTCTCTTCTGATTGGGCTTGTCACAGAACAGGGAGCTAACTCAGTCATCCTGGTTCTCCAAGCCAGAAGGAAGGCTTGTCCCAAAGCCTACACCTTCTGAAGACTACGGGTTGCCAAACATGCCATGAAAATCGAGGGTTCAGGATAAAGGTACGCGATGGCAACGTGATCTATTTTTTTAACCTACTTGGTTAATTTGGACCCGGTGGGAAAGAGAGAGGAGAGTGGACGGGACCCCAGTAAGAAGGAAGGCTTGTCCCAAAGCCTACACCTTCTGAAGACTACGGGTTGCCAAACATGCCATGAAAATCGAGGGTTCAGGATAAAGGTACGCGATGGCAACGTGATTTATTTTTTTAACCTACTATGGTTAATTTGCACCCGGTGGGAAAGAGAGTGGACGGGACCCCAGTAAGAGGTGCTTCATACAGAAGCATTCCCAGTGTTAAATAATGTAATGTCCATCCAATGTGGGTTATGCCACACCACTGGCCTACCACTGCCCTGGCTCTGCCCCTAGGCCAGACTTTGCTCTTAGGCCCACCGGCAGGTTGAACCCACCCACTGCCCCACCAGCCACCACTGCCTGAATGGCTTTAATCACATTCTTTAGGTTCTACACCTTCAACTCGTTTAGGTGATAGACTTCCAGTTTCAGCTAAAGATGGGGGCAGACAGGGAAGTGGAGTTCAGGGGGTCTGACACTTATGCAAGGGCCCCTGCAATAGCACAGAGTTGGCTGCAGAGACTCAGGAGGAGCTCCAGGCCAGCATCATGTGGGACCAGGCTCTTTAGTTTTAATTTGTTCCCTAAAACTTAGTTTCTCACCATGTTTCAAATCCCTTTCCACCCATAAAAGGATGTTCTCCTGCCTCACAAGATCATTTTGCACACCATTTTTCTCCTCTCATTTGGTTCTTATTCAGTGTCCCATTGACTGTAACATTTTCTGACTACAATGTATAATCAGCCAACCGTCCTTTTAGGCTGTGGCATACACTCATTTGATGAGGTGAACCACTCCGCTGATTCCCAGCATTTGAGTCTTCTGGTTTGGCTTGCCAGACACCAATATTTCCAGGTTCAATTGCCAGTCACACTTATTTCAGAGTTGCACAACCTCACAAGTTGCCTTTTCCATGCCTTCCTGAGAAACTCTGAGGTAACCTCCCAGCCCCTGAAACTAGCTGTTGACTGAGCCTTACCTCTTCCAGAGTGGTACGCTTTCTGAGCCATTGCCTCCATTGGGTGTAACCTGTTCTTACAGTTAGGAATTTCTTCAGTTAGGAAATAACCGAGCTCTTGGAATAATGCAGGGTAATACATTTAAATAAATAAATAAATAAATAAATAAAATAAAATCTGCAACAAAGATGATAAATGGCTGGGAAGACAAGTCTTATGAGGCAAGGCTGAAGGAGCTGGTTATGTTTAGCCAAGGGCCGAAACGAGAATCCCATGCATTCTTATGAAACCGTGTGTAATTCTCGCAGCCCCTAGTGAGATCTCATGAGATCTTGCTGAGATTTTTGAGAAACTCATGAGAATCCCCAAAATCTCAGATACGCTCTGTGCATGTGCAAAATGGCCACTGTGTGGCCATTTCTGCACATGTGCGGCTCCCGGTGGCCATTTTGTGCATATGCTTTTCGAGGGTAGCCAGTCTGCACATGCACAGTGGCCGTTCTCTGCATGCACAGACTGGCTGCCCTTATCCAAAGTGGTGGTGACACTTCCGCCGTGATTTTGGATAAGGGTGCATATGTGCAGAAAAGAAGGGTGACCTTTTTGCGCATGCACAGTGATTTTTATTTTGTCATTTTAAATTTTTTTAATAATTTAAAACAACCACCAAAAACATGCACATTGATTTTTAAAAAAAGAAAATGAAAATGAATGAAAGCAAACAAATGTCATTTGTTTATTCATTTGATTTTGTTTTTTAGTTACTAAAACAATTAGAGCTCTATTTATTTTAGTAATTAAAAAAATCAAAATGAATTGCACACCCCTAGTCCCCACCGTGTCTTACCCAGTCAGCCCTAGATCCCCACTATTCCCTCCTCTTTAGGCTTGCCCTTGTTTTACCAGTGTAATGTAGTCCTGTAACTAGTTGTAGCTTCCCTTTCTTGCAACCTCTGTGATGAGTGTCACACTTTCTTTGTGCTGATAGCCATTGGAGGGCAGCTGAGAAATTCCCCTTCTTCCTCCTCCTGTAGTTGCTTTCCCTTGAGGTTCCCCAAACTTCTGACTTCCTCCATGTGACAGCTATTCCATATCCTGGAATGGTGACTTTCTGGGGCTTTCCAGAACTTTCTGGAATGCCAATCCGAAACCCCACTTGGCTGGTGCCTACATCCATGCTCTCTGGGCTAAATCACCTGGCTAGCTGCTCCTCCAGGCTTCCAGGCTCCACACCACTTCTGGATGCGGCCTGTGCCACAGCTCCCATAGTACAGGTGCATGTAGTTTACACAGGGGTTGTGCGTGCAATGCCTTCAGTCAGGCGGGTATGCCAGGAGAGACCACCTCACTTCCTCTACCACTCAGAAAAACTGAGCAGGAAGAACCCAGTTCATCTGAGAAGTGGTCAGGAGAAGCAGTGGCTGAGAGGAGCAGCTGGGCAAGTGAGTCAGCCCAGGAAGTGCAGGTGTGGGCAGGAGTCAAGCAGGGCTTGGGATCAGCATTGCAGAAAGTCCCAGAAAGTGCAGTTCCTGGTTGAATATTATTATTTTTTTTTGGTGGGGGGGGGGCATCCAGAAACCTCATAGGTTCCCAGATAACCTGTTGGGTACCTAATGGGGTGCCCCAAAATGTGGGTATTTCTCATGAGTACTGATTGCAGCACTCGTTGCACCCCCAATCTTGTGGCAGTGAGATACATGGGTTATTAATTTAATTTTGCAGTGTGTGGAAAATGCACATTTAGTGCTATTATATTTTGGGCACACATACCATGACCCCAAATGACAGAAGTTACAGAACACTTTATGCATTACATGAAATATACATTCCAAATTTGGCAGTTTTAAGTGGAAACATCCTTTTCACTTTTTTCCTCCCTCTGCCTTCATGTACAGTGTGCCATGCTGCTGATAAAGGTCATTCTAGACCTTCATTACAGCTGCTCTGAAAGCATATAGAAAATGCTCATTCTTCAGAGACCAACCTCACAGCACACCCACAATCAGTCTTCTTAACTTTACATTCTGGCACCATGGATGTTTTCTGACCTTGTATGGCCAAATCTCAGATGTTCAGAGAACAGGGTCCTTATCAATAATGTATTTACTCTTGATTTTGTTGTGTGCAGTGAGACCACCCATATCAATGTTTAGTTTATCTTGTACAATTTGTTATTTCTTATGTCAAAGCAATGACTGGCCCAGCTCTTGAGAAGAAAGGGACTCTTGATATTAATGCAGCAAGAATAATGCTCTTTCGAGTTCAGAAGGCTTCTATGGGAAGAAAAAGGGAAACGGGAGGAGACTGTGAGGGTGAGAGTGACGAAGGAGGTTAAAAGCAAACATACTTCATTCGTCCCTCAAGAAAAGTTTGCAAGATAGTTTGTTCTGTGCATTCCAGAGGTCAGCAGTGCAAACTGTTGCCCGGGAGTCACATGTGACTCCTGAGAAGTTTGAGCTCAGCTCTTGGACAGAGGTAACACACACAGTTTTTAATGACTTTTCACAAAGTGGGTGTTAACAGACATAATGCAGGCTCACTTTATTATTATTATTATTATTATTATTATTATTATTATTTTATTAGCACTTGTATAGCGCAAGCAGTGTACCTGGCGCTTTACATAGCATGAGAAAAACACGGTCCCTGCTTATGGCTTACAATCTAGTAGACTAGGAGGGGGGAGACAGGGATACGGGACATATGGAAAGTCAAGGGATAAAAACATTCAAGTGGATGCGGAATCTCAGGTGCACATGCTTGACTTGGTTGCAGTTAGGCTGACAGTAAATGTTGAGGGGGGGTAAGAGATGGGTTTTAAGGAGGGATTTGAAGGAACAGAAGGAGGGGACAAGGTGGATGTGGGCAGGGAGGGCATTCCAGGCATGGGGTGCAGCTAGAGAGAAGGGATGAAGGTGGTTAGGGGAGCAGGGGAGATGAGGAAGAGAGAGGGAGGTGACAGAGGAGGAATGGAGAGTGTGTGCAGGAGTGTGTAAGGAGATGAGGGCCAAGAGGTAGGGGGGGCAGGTTGTGGAGGGTTTTGTAGGTAAGTACCAGGAGTTTGTGAAGATGCGTTGGGGGAGGGGGAGTCAGTGAAGCGAGGAGAGGAGAGGCTGCACGTGGTCAAAGCGACAGGCTGAGTGGATGATCCTAGCAGTGGAGTTTTGGATGGAAATAAGGGGGGACAGATTAGAGCAGGGGAGGCCAGTAAGGAGGAGGTTGCAGTAGTCAAGGCGGGAGATGACCATGGCGTGAACAACGGTTTTGACTGAGGAGACAGAGAGAAAGGGGCAAATCTGAGCAATGTTCTGGAGGACAAAGCGACAGGACTTGGTTACGGCATTGATGTAAGGAAAGGTGGGTATCGAAGACGAAACTCAGGCTATGGGCTTGGGGAGCAGGACAGATGGTGACTCCATCAATGAGGATGGACAGAGAAGAGGGGGCAGAGGGGAAGGGAGGAAAAATAAGGAGTTCAGTCTTAGCCATGTTGAGCTTGAACTGATGTTGGGACATCCAGGTGGAGATATCAGAGAGACAGGTGATGAGGCGAGTTTGGACAGAAGGGGAGGGGGTGGAGAGAGAGTTGAGTGTCATCAGCATAGAGGTGATATTGGAAGCCATGGGAGGCAATGAGTGTGCCAAGGAATGGTGTAGATAGAGAAGAGGAGAGGGCCCAGGACAGAGCCTTGGGGAACCACTACCAAGAGGGGGAGGGAGGAGGAGGTGGAATTGGGAAGAGACACATTGAAGGAGCAGTCAGAGAGGTAGGAGGAGAACCAGTCAAGGACAGAGCCACAGAAGCCCAGGGAGCAAAGAGAGTCCCATAGGAGCGAGTGGTCGACACTGTCAAAGGCAGCAGAGAGGTCAAGGAGGACAAGGATGGAGTAGAGATGCTTAGATTTAGCAACAAGTAGATCGTTGGTGATCTTGGCAAGGGCAGTCTCAGTGGAGTGAAGGGGGCAGAAGTCGGACTGGAGAAGGTCCAGGGAGGAGTTGGCAGAGAGGAGTTCAAGGCAGTGGGAGTAGACAACATGTTCCAGAAGCTTAGAGGTGAAGGGTAGGACGGAGACCGGTCGGTAGCTAGAGCGGTCATAGGCATCGAGGGTGGACTTTTTGAGGTTGTGAGAGACAGTGGCATACTTGAAGTTAGAGGGAAAGGAGCTAGCGGAGAGGGAGAGATTAATGACATGTAGAAGGGGAGGGGCAACAGTGTGAGCAATAGAGGTGAGGAGGTGGGAGGGGATTGGGTCAAGCGGGCAGGTGGCGGGGTTGGAAGAAGAGAGCAAGGAGGAGATTTCCTTGAGGGAGGCTGGAGGGAAGGAGGAGAGGAGAGTGGGGGAGGGGGTGAAGAGGGGGCGGTGGGAGAAGATGGGTGGGAGGCGATGTCCTTGCGGATCTTGTCAATCTTTGAGGTGAAGGATGACGCGAGATCATGAGCAGAGAGGGAAGAGGGAGTAGGGGGCAGGGGGGCTTGAGAAGGGAGTCGAAGTTGGAGAAGATGCTGGCCCCAGCTTGGCCAGCATCATGTCATTATGTTAGTTCTGGGCCCACCAAATGTGGGCCCCATTCAAACCCTGGCAAGGGTAGTAGTTGGGCTGGAAATGTGAGCCTGAAACAAAGTTGACCCACAGTCAGGTCACAGTAGCTGTCCAGCTGGGCCAGAGCAGGCAGAAAAGGCAGGAAATCTGTTTATGGGCCTGGCCTGGCCTGGCCTGGCCTGGCCTGGCATGGCATGGGGTGTGTGCGTGTGCGTGTGCACCATGGTGGTGATCCATGACTACCTGTCATTGGCAGCTATTGCTGCCCATCATGGTGAGGGGATGGGGTGATGTCAGCAGCAAGGGGGCATGGTTGGTCAGCCACATTTCACTCCCCACCCCCTCCCCAGCTGGGTTTCACGAGGATGATGTGTGTTCCCGTCGGCATTGCTAATTTGACTGGAGATAGTCCTCCCCACCCCTACACAGGATGATGGTGGTGCTGTCACTTCTATTAATGCCCAATGTGATTATTTCCTTTTCCTTAAACATCTGTAGTGTGGATGGAGTAGGGGGAGGAAATCAATAGAAAAAGTCTGCTTCAAAATGCAACAAAATTCACCTTTCTAGAGCTCAACTTACAGCTTCCCTGCCATGTCTACCTACTCCAACTCTAGCTGCTAATTTTCTCCAGACCCTATCTCTGTGCTTTGGTACCCAAACTCGGGTATTTGATCCAACCAGTCAGTCTCAGGCCACTGGAGGGGAGAGGAACCCTGTACCCCACCAGGGTGGGTGAGGGAGGGTCAGATCTTTCTTGTACTGGTCTGCTGCTTATTGAGGGGCTTCCTGTCAGTGTTTACACTTATAATAAAGGGAAAATCCCTAAACAAGGGGGAAAATAAATATCTGCAGGGGAAAAATATGAAAGGGGGAAAGTAAAATGGGTGAAGCAACTTTTCCCTAGCAGTGCAGGTTTGTTGTTGATGACAGCTTTTTTCACACAGATGCTCTAACACTGATAAAATGGGTGTTACATTTTATTATACATTATTATTATTATTATTATTATTATTATTATTTTATTATTTAAAAATTGTTATTCTACCCCTTCCTGTCAAAGGCAGCTCAGGGCAGCATACAATATAAAAGCATTAAAAAATACATAAAACTTAAAACAATAAACCCATCAATCCCCCCCCCACCCCCAACCCTGTCCCATCCCTCCCCCTACCCATCTCTCTCACCAAACGTCTGGTGGAACAGTCAAGTCTTACTCTGACATCTGAAGGAGGGAAGGCCCTGGCCCAAATGAACTTCTGCTGGGAGGGAGTTCCACAACTGAGGTGCGGCGACCGAGATCATCCTTTCCAACGTCCCTCCCCCCCCGCCCCTGAATATGGCAGACCTCCAAAAGGACGCCCCCGGCAGACCACAATGGCCATTCCAGAACCTGGGGAGTGAGGCAGTCCTGCAGGTAGGTGGGGCCCAGGCTTTGTAGGGCTTTAAATGTCAGCACCAACCCCTTGAATTGGGCCTGTTAGGCAACCAGTGCAGAGAATGGAGCACAGGTGTTATGTGCTCTCGGTGGCCTGTTTCCATCAGGAGATGGGCCACTGCATTCTGCACCAGTTTCAGCCTCCAGACCCTCACCTTGGGTAGCCCCATGTAGACTGTGTTATAGTTATCAAGTCTCGAGGTGATGAAGGCATCGATGATGGTTGCAAGGTTGCAGTCTGAGACATATGGCCATAAACGTCGCACCAGATGTAATTTGGCAAATGCACTCCTCGCCACAGCTGCCACCTGGACATCCAGGCCGAGTTGCAAATCAAGGAGCACACTCAGACTACAAACTTGAGGAACCAGGACAGGGCGCACCCCATCAATGATGGGGGTCTCCACTCCCTTGGCCCTCCCCACCATCATCACCTCTTTCTGGTTGGAATTCAGCTTCAGGTGGCTTGCCCTCATCCAGGCCCTCACAGCTGTCAGACATTGGATAAACAATGAGACTGCAGGGCCTGAGTCTGCTGAAAACAAGAGGTAAAGATGAGTGTCATCAGCATATTGATGACAACACACGCCAAACCCTCTCATGACCTCACCCAAAGGCTGCATATACACGTTGAACAGGAGGGGGGACAAAATAGAATCCTGTGGGATGCCACACGTAAGATCCCGGGGAGCATATGTACAGTGACCCAAGACCACACGGTGAGTGCTATTGGCCAGGAATGAGCACAACCATTCAAGAATGGTCCCACCCACCCTGGCACGATCCCACAGCTGAGTCACCAACAACTCATGGTCACCGGTATCAAAAGCAGCTGACAGATCTAACAAGACAGGAAGGGTCAACTGCCCCCGGTCTAAAGCACGGCGCAGGTTGTCGACCAAGGCCACAAGTGTAGTCTCCGTGCCATATCCCGAATGAAAACAAGACTGCGAGGGGTCCAGGAAACCAACCCGGTCCAGATGGCCCTTGAGCTGCTGGAGGGCTGCAGGTGAACTCTATGGATGCCATGCAATATGTATTAAAAAATGTAACACCCATTTTATCAGTGTTAGAGTCTCTGTGTGAAAAGGGCCAATGTTTCTCTTCTTATTGCTGTTGCTATATTGTAGTGTGTAAGAACAGAGCTCAGCTGAGAACTGAGGTACTCATGAATACCTGGTATACCATGTTAAGACTTGGAGGGATGAAAACTTCCACTATAGCAAAACTCTGAGCCCCATTGGCAATGAGCATCCAGACAAGATAAGCTAATGGTCTTGGGTGCAAGAATTAGGGATGGGACACCAGGGAGAATACCGGATACTGGATGTACCAGTATTGGATCTCCCTGGTACCGGATTTAGCAGTATCGGCATACCGGATTTTTAACATTGTCCGTAGTACCAGATTTTTTACATTGCGGCTATAGACTTCAATGGCCGCAATGTAAAAAATACAGTACCACGGCCAGTGTTAAAAATCCGGTATGCCGGTAAAGGTAAATATCGGATTTATCAGATTAAGCCGATACACCCAAATACAGGCAATATCGGATCTCGGGAGAACCGGAATTCCCACCCCTAGCAAGAATGAGTAGGCAGCTGACTATGAAATAGATAAGGGGACTCTGTACATAACCTTGGAGAGGGACCAAGCTGGCTCCTTCTAGGCTCACTTAATATGGGTAGCCTTGGAGGGTGGTAGGAATATGCATGGCAATATAATTTAGAACTGAACTGAACATGGGATGAATGAGATTACAGTGGTGATGGCAGCGGCTAAAGAATCTCTCCTTTTGTGGAAATCATTTTGTTTATTTGCTTTTGTGTGTGTCCATATATATATATATATCCTTTCTAATTCCTGGATCTGTCCCATGTATCCAGTCCTTATCCTTCAAGCACTGAAAGAGTAAACTCAGAGAGAGGAGATCATTGTATATGGATAGCAGATGAATTCATGACATTATAGAGCCACAGTCGTGGCTCTATAGTTAAGGCGGTAGCAAACTCTCATTGAACAGCACCTATGCTGTTCAGTGCGAGTCAGTGGAGCAAAAACTTCTGGCTGGTGACCGTTCTAACTTTCCTTCAGCAACACACGTGTTCTGTGATTACAAACAATGAAGGGGAGTCCAGGGGCAGATTCTGTGTGTGTGTGTGTGTGTGTGTGTGTGTCTGTGCTGAAGGTGGGAGGGTCTACATCCCTCACCTGCCTCTGCTTGCTAGTAGTGCTGGAGCAGCAGCAGCAGGACACCGATAGGACTGGGAGATAAAGCTGTTTGTTTACAAATTACTCCTCCCCATGTGAGTGATCAGAAGGTTGTTGCCTTGTAAAGAAGGTTCTTTGAGATGCCTCCTAACATTCTCACAACTGGGTTTGTTGTGCATGCATGCTCACCATTTTCAAATAATAGACATTTGATGGTCTTAAGCTCCTCTAGTATAAAAAGTACTTTCCCCCTCAGAATGACAGTTCCTTCCAACCCTGTCTAGGAATATAAGGAAAAAATTCCATGTGGGGCTGGAAGGGTGGGTGTTATAAGAATGTTTGGAGCCATCCTGAAGAACCTTGTTTACAAGGCAGCAACCTTCTATTCGTCTTCTAATGGCTCCTTACAGGCCATTTTTACATGGCTCTGCCTGGGTGTATGTGTGTTTATGGGCACACCCGTGTGTGTGCAGACAACCACAAACGCATTCCCACTCACCCCCCACTCATCCACACTCATCTCTTGCCTCGATTACTGTAACCTCCTTCTCACTGGCCTTCCCCGGTCTCACCTTTCTCCCCTCATCTCTGTCCAAAACTCTGCTGCCAGGGTCATCTACCTCGCCAGTCGCTTCGACCATGTGCAGCCCCTCCTCTCTTCGCTTCACTGGCTTCCCCTTCCTGAACGAATCCTGCACAAGCTCCTAGTCTTCACCTATAAAGCTCTTCACAACCTTGCTCCCCCCTACCTCTCTGCACTTATCGCCCTCCATACTCCAGCCCGTGCACTTCGCTCCTCCTCTGTCCCTTCTCTCACCCTTCCACGCCTTCCCTGCTCCCCTAAGCGCCTTCGTCCCTTCTCACTTGCTGCCCCCCATGCCTGGAACTCCCTCCCTGTCCACATCCGCCTTGCCCCCTCCCTTCATACCTTCAAATCTCTCCTTAAAACTCACCTCTTTCGCTCTGCTCTGTCTGACTCTTTATCCTGCTGAGCCACTATTCCTATACCTACGATCGGTTTACCCTTATCCTTGCAACATGGACCTGCCTGCTGTCATTCTCATCGTAACCAAGCCAAGTACGTGCACTTGAGACCTCGCATCTTCATGAATGTTAGACCCCTTGTCTCTCCCTCTGTTCCCCTTCCTAAGTCTCTCCCCCAGCTCCTGTCTCTCAGATTGCAATCCCTAGGGGCAGGGACCGTGTCTATTTTATTACTTTGTAAAGTGCCACGTACACTGCTGGCACTATATAAATGTTTGTTAATAATAATAATAATAATAATTAATAATGGAGCAACCACCATTTCCCTCCATTGCTCCATGCATAGGGACGAGGGGTATGTGCGTTAGGTGGGGGTGTGCATTCACCCCCACTCACTGTGGGTGCGCACGCCATGTTGTTCACACGGGGCTCCCCCACCCATAAACATGCAGACATCTGGGTGTTCATGGGTGGGAGAGGCCTGTGTAAAAAGGACCATATTCTCACAACTGTCTTACTTATACTATCTTAGGTAGGAATTTAGGATGTAAAGCAATATTTATTCTCTCTTGGAAAATCTGTAAATATGGTTCTGAGATTATTATGGCTGCTATTCACTACAACTTCTTAATGAAGTTAGTTCTAACAGGAATACTGTCTTTAAACCCCCACCCCATAAGCAGTTCATTTGCACCCCCCTGGGGATGCAAATGAAATGGTTATGAGTGGGGGGCAGCATGAATTGATTATATGGGGGCGGGGGTGTTAATGAGCTGGTTATTTATTTATTTATATTAAAACATATATGCCACCACATTCTATCTCAGGCAGCTAACATTTTTAAAACATATTAAAATACACAATAATAAAAACTACAATTAAAACAGCCTAAAAAACCCCATACCCCCCCAACCCACCCAACCAATCTCCCTCGATAAAGACCTGGCAAAGCAGCACCCCCAGGCCAGCTGAGCTGGGAGGCACCCCTAGGCCCACTGGCGGGACAGAAAGAGGGGGCCCATATTGACTTCTTGACCAGGGGCCTAGAGCACCCTAGCTATGCCCCTGGTTTAGTGTGCATGACTGATCAGTTTGAATGAATGTGTGAGGTGAGAATATGTTTGCATAGTGTGTATGGATGAGTGTGTGTGTGTGATCAGTTAGAATGAATGTGTGTGAGAGAGGTGAGAGCACAAGTGTGAATGAGTGTCTGACCTCTTTTACACGAGATGCACCCACACAGTGGCATAGACAGGTGCGTCGCTAGGGGGAGGCTGAAATGGCTGGAGCCCCCAATCTTTTCCCCAAAGCCCTGGATCATCTGGACCTCCGAGTTTGTAGTGGCAGTGAGAAGGTTGCTATCTTGCCAACAAAGATTCTTCTAGATGGCTCCAAACATTCTAATTTGTGAGAATTCTCACTTGTCACAAGTGAAAAAAAAATCTGAGCCATTTCAAAGAACTTCGTATACAAGGTAGCAACCTTCTGAAGTTTAACTGAATGCTGCACTGCCCACCATGCACAGTACGGAAGCTGTGGTGTGCAACAGCACAAGGCAGGCTGAAGTCAGGAGGTGAGAGGTGGCTACTTGTACAAGAGCTTGTGGTGTGGTGAAAAGCGAGTCAAGCAAGCAAGGTTACTCGTGGTGGTTGTTTTTGGTGATTTTAGTGTTCCAATTTCCCCCCTGGTGGGGTGGGGTGGGGACCTGGAGCAGGGAAAGTGAATTAAAACAACTACATTTCCTATATTGGCAGGTTAGAAGTTCTTGTAGGTTTAAAATCACTTTTTCAAATTTTTAAAAGTATGCTTCCCTTGTAGTGGTGTGATAGTTTGTTCCCCTGATCATACGGGTTGACCCGGATCCTGCAAGTTGCATTGTGCAAAAGATACCTCCTTAATTTGATGCTCGATGTGGGTGTCTTGCAGGATGAGAGACACTGAAAGGAAAGTACTATCAATGCATAGAAAAAAAATCAACTGAAAGATGAATCTCAATCCAGTGTTGCTGCCTCTTGTGATTTTTTGTTTGTTTGTTTGAATCACAAGTCTCTGGCTATTTATTTTATCTTATACCTTCAGTTTCTGGTCATTATATGAGAATCTCTGCATTAATGTTAACAAAATATAAGATTTTATTCCCTGTGATTTTAGAAACATCATTCCATTAAAGGATAATTTCAGATGTGATGGGCCCAGAGGGCCGCCACGCTGAACCCTGGACCAGGATCCATCTCGGACCCTGATCTGTGATCAGGCCATCTGTCCTTCAGATGTGCTGACCTGATCACTAACAGGGATCAGGGAGGGGGCAGGGTTGTGCGGCACGACGTGTGGTCACACAGCCCTGCCTCCCGCACTCCTCCGACCAACCACCATCGGGAAGACGGGTGGGCACAGCGGCCAATTAGGCTGTTGCACCTGATTCCACATCATGGTCGGGGCCACAATCCGGTATTGGCCAAAGGTAACACACGTTACTTTTGCCCCATCCCGTATAGTGGTCACTCTAACCACGCTTCTCGACCTCTGACTGACTGGAGGTCGAGAACCATGGTCAAGCTTGATCTCAGCTGGAGTTTCACCATGGTGAGAATCTGGCCGGGACAAAACTGATGTTCACCGAAATGCCACCACTACAGGGAATCCACTGGGGTTCACTGTGGTGAAAGGAATTTTTGTAACGTCTGAAATTACCCAAAGTGTGCAAAAAAAGATGGCAAATACAAACAGTTCTCTCCTTAAAACTCACCTCTTTCGCTCTGCTCTGTCTGACTCTTTATCCTGCTGAGCCACTATTCCTATACCTACGATCGGTTTACCCTTATCCTTGCAACA
>QEPC01000715.1:1209424-1271897 GCA_003113815.1 Sphenodon punctatus
CATATGTTGTACAGGCATATAAAATTGGGACCCTTTATAAAATCTTTCTGATATTTGGCAGAGATGATCATGAAAGTATAATATATAGCCCTGCCAAATTTCATGTACACTGGTTGGAGTACAAAGATGTTATAAGACCCTTTTCCCAATCCTTCTGAAATTTGGCAAAGATAGTAAATATGGCAAGGGGTATAAACCGTACAAGTTTCACGTACATTAGATGTGAAGCAAAGAAGTTACATCTAAGAATATGTATATGTATATGTATATGCATATGTATATGTATATGTATATGTAGACTATTGCAAAATACAATAATTCAACTGCTTTTAAAATTGGATGTCTTTATTCAATCATTTTGAAATTTGGTACACATAATGCTTTCTATTGGAGGTATAGTTACTCCAATTTCCAGCCACACAGGATTATAAATAAAAAAGTTACATCCAATAATGTGTTTTCCATTGAAACCAATGGAAATTTAATTCCGAACTCACCGAACGCATCTGAACCGAACGTTCAAATTCGAGTTCAGTTCACATTTTTGGTTCGGTTGACCAAACTATTTGAATTCGGTCTGAACTCTGAACTTCCAAACCGCGTTCGCCCATCCCATGTGTGTGTGTGTGTGTGTGTGTGTGTGTGTGAGGAATGCATCCGGAACTTACTTGTGAACTTGTAAACCCAGAAGATTGAAAGACCAGCACTTTAAAGGTGTGTGTAAAAATGCCAGTGTCTCCACTGCTTCTAGATCCCCAATTTGAGCCAAACTTTATTAAGTGCTTTTACCTCCAGCTGAAGTCAGTGGGAGCTGTGAAAAGCTCAGCACCACCAACCAGTCAGACCTGATGTGTCTGACGTTAAGGACTCAATTTTAGTGGTTGCTACTGGAAATTAGGATCTGGAAATTGGTGCCTTTCTTTCTTCTCTCTGAAATGGGGATAGCCTGTGACTGACAGGCTGTGAACTGTAGAAGCTTACAGAGTGTTAGCAGCTCCTTGAATGAACGGTACATACTGTAGTAGTTATTTATGGGAACAAGATTGGGTCCAGAATGAAATTAAGTAGCAAAGCTCCCAGTAGGTGCAGAACTTGTCTCTTTGAGTGAAAGCAGAGATGCATATAACTCTTCTTTAACACCACTTTAACATTTCTTAGGCATGTTGCAGGGCTGTATTGGCACCCTATGCACATGCAACATGCCTAAGAAATGTTAAAGGAGAGTTAAAGTGCATGTCTGTTTTCACCCTTTGTGCAGATCAGATGAGTGAAGCTAGAAAACACTTGCTATTCTTTATGTTATGGTACTAGTTATGAGTGAGAGAGAGAATCGGTGTGTGTATGTGTGAGAGAGGAGGGATATGTGTGAGTCTATGTGAGGACCCATGATGCCTAGCCCCCACGGTACTATCTTCCACGTCCCCCATTTGGAGGAGGGGGGTGGGGCCAGGGCACATGGCTAGGACTTCCAGGTCCGGCCCCGACCAAATCAGCCTTCAGCCCAACGGATGCCGTAGGCACACGCAGCAGGTGGCATATTCAAGGGTGCCAAAGTGGCCCTTAGTGGGACTGAGGGGGTCTGGGGGAAGGCTTTTATCTTTGTTTTGGTTTTAAAGGGATTAGGGGGAGATGGGGTATTTCCTCTATGAGGAAGGGGGGCGAAGGGACTGGGTTAGAGAGGGGGCTACCCCCCTTGGTGTGAGGGAGAGGGGAGTCCATGGGGGAGACTGACTACCCTCCAGTGGCAGAGGAGGGTAGGGGGTATGGGAGGTGGGGGGATTGGGGGTGGGTTTGGCCCCCTGGTGAGAAGGGGGGGTTTCATCCCGAATAACAGGGAGGGGGGACTCCCTGTGAGAGACGGAGACCCAGGGAGAGGGGATGGGGGAGGGGGGAGGGATACTTTGGTAAAGGGGATAGGGAATGGGGGGAAGGGGGGAGGGGGATCTCCCTTGCTGCTTGGATGGGACAGTCAAGGAGGAGGGGAGGAGATCAGCCGGGGGTGGGCGTGGCTATTGGGGTCATGACAGGTTGGGGGAGATCTGGTCTCAGGGGGAGGGAAATGAGTTCGGTGAGGTGGGATAGATGCCTTCTGCATGTCCTGATCACCTCTCCCCTAGAAGTAGAGCCGATGAACTCAGTCAGGGGGTGCCTAACCCGGTGGTTGTGCTGTTAAATGCGAAGTGGGTGGTGAACAAAGCAATTATGGTCCAGGAGGTAATCCTGGACTGTGCCGCAGATCTCACGTGTATCACGGAAACCTGGCCGGACAATGAATCAGGGCCTATTTTGGCTGATCTTGTTCCAGCCGGGTATTCTGTGCAGCACCAGATGCGGTTAGAGGGACGGGGGGGAGGGGGTGTAGCTATGATTTTAAAGAGGGGAGGGTTGATCTGTGAGGAAGAATCCAGTGAGACGCTTAGTGGTCATTGAAGGTCCCCATCTTGTGTTTGATTTTGCGGGGGAGAGTTTGGGAGTGCTGCTGGTATACCATGCACCTACCAGTACGGCAACCTCCCTGCATGCCTGGCAGAGGCTGTGTTGGAGGTGGTGTTACTGTTCCCCAAAGACGATAGTCTTGGGGGACCTCAACGTTCACACCAACGCTGTTCTCAGGGAAGCCAAGCTTGAGTTCATGGCCATCATGGCAGCCATGGACCTGTTCCAGAGGGTCAACAGCCCGACACATCTTGGATGAAATACCTTGGACCTTATGTTTTGCACTGGCCTTGAGGCGGGTGTTCCATTAATGGGGGAGATATCCGCTGTGCCCTTGTCATGGCGGGATCATTAGCTCCTGCAGACTTCCCTTCTAGCACACGTCTGCCCCAGAAGGGTGTGGAACGTATTCGGAAGATCCAACCCAGAGGCTGTTGGACCCATTGCAGTTTCTAGGTGCTCTGGAAGAGTTATCCTCTGACCTTGATGACCGTCTCATCGATGACCTCGTTAAACTATGGAACACCTTGTTGATAGAGGCTATCGATCGGACGGCTTCCAGGCATCCATTACCTAGGCAGAGACACCGCAGACCTCGGTGGTTTTCCAAGGAGCTGTGGAGGCTGAAGCAAGCTGGGTCATGGTTGGAGTGACGGTGGCATTGTTCTCGTGCTGAAGCCGACAGATTGCGTCATAGAGCTAGTTTATGAGCCTATGCCGTGGCTATGTGGGTAGAACAGAGGGAGTTCTTTGCTACCCTCATAGCATCTGCAAAATCCTGTCCAGTGGAGCTGTTCCGGGTTGTGCAGGGGCAGGTCCGTCTGGCGTCCCTCGACCCTGGAGTTGAGTCATCATCTGCCCCCTGTGACATGTTTGCAGATTATTTTGTGGATAAAATTGCTCATATTCACCACAACTTCGATGCCGCACTTAATACTGTATTGAAGACAGAGATTGTAGAAGCCCCGTCATGTCCAATTTTGTGGGATCAATTTCAGTTGGTGACACCCGCTGACATGGTGGTGGTTCTGGGGGCGGTTTGGGCCACCTGTTGTGAATTAGATCCGTGCCCATCCTGGCTAGTTAAGAACTTCCGGGAGACAATGGGGCCATTGCTAGCTGGGGTGGTCAACGCCTTCATTCGGGAGGGCAGAGTATCGAGCTACCTCAAGGAGGAGGTGGTGCGGCCTCTGGTCAAGAAACCATCACTTGATGTTGACTCCCCTGCCAGCTATCGGCCTGTCTCTAACCTTCCCTTTTTAGGGAAGGTTATTGAACGGGTAGTGGCCCGACAACTCCAGGAGCATCTTGACCGCGTTGGTTATCTTGATCCCTTTCAGTCTGGCTTCCATCCAGGTTATGGCACTGAGACCTCACTTGTGGCTTTGGTAGATGATCTCCACCACAAGAAGGATCAGGGTTGATCAACTCTATTGAACCTGTTAGATCTTTTGGCAGAATTTGATACCGTTGACCATGAGATGTTGGTGACATGCCTGTGGGACAGTGCAGGGGTGGGCGGGACTGTTCTCGAATGGTCCCGCTCATTCCTGTCCGGAAGAACTCAGCTGGTGGTGCTCGGTGATTTTTTTTCATCTTCCCGAGACCTCTCATGTGGGGTTCCGCAGGGTTCTGTTTTGTCCCCTCTCCTGTTCAACGTGTATATGCAGTCGCTCAGTGAGAGGATTAGAGGGTTCGGGGTGAGGTGTCATCAGTATGCGGATGACACCCAACTGTATATCTCGTCTTCAACAGATCCAGGCCTGGCTATCTCAGTGCTTATCTGGTGTTTGGCAGCTCTGGGGGATTGGAGGAGGGCTAACCGACCACGATTGAATCCTGACAAGATGGTGGTGTTGGTAGTGGGTAAGTCGGTGGAAGTGACAGATCCCGTTGTTGATGGGATCTGTCCTCCACTGACTTCCCAGGTACAGAACCTGGGGGTGGTCCTCAATGCACAGCTCCACCTGGATCTCCAGGTGGAGGTTGTGGTGAGGAGTGCCTTCCTCCAGTTATATCTGGTGCAGTGGCTTTGGTCGTTAGTTTCGGTTCCTGACATGGCCACGATCATCCATGCTTTTATCACCTCTCGACTAGACTACTGTAACACACTCTATGTGGGACTACCTATGGTGATGACTCGAAAGCTGCAGCTGGTCCAGAATGCGGTGGCCTGGCTCTTAGTGGGACTGGGCCGCTAGGAGCACATTACTCCAGTGCTCCGGTCTCTGCACTGGTTGCCAATAGTCTTCCAGGCTCGATTCAAAGTGTTGGTTTTGACCTATAAAGCCTTACACGATCTGGGCCCTGTCTACTTGCAAGATCACCTCACTCTCCAGGTCCTAGACCGGCCCTTGTGGTCATCTAGGGACGCCACAATGGAGGTCCCACGGGTTTTCCGTGGGTCCGTGAAGAATAGGGCATTCTTGGTGGCCGTGCTGCATCTTTGGAACTCTCCCCCAGTGGGGACCCATCTGGCCCCAGACCTCCCAGCTTTCCAAAGGAGTTGTAAGGCCTGGCTATTCCTTCAGGCATTTGGCGAGGGAGAGTGGTGAGGGTTGGTGGTTGGTGAGGGAGGGGGTTGGTTTTTATTCTTTCTCTTTTATTGATGTTTGATTATGTTTTATTATTATCTCTGATGTTGTTAGCTGCCCTGGGTTGCCTGTGGCAAGAGGGGCATAATTTTTTTAAATAAATAAATAAATAAATATGTATGTGTGAGAAAAATCAGAGAGAGGGAGTGTGTGTCTATGTATGTGAGTCTATGTGAGGAGTGTGTGTGTGTGTGTGTGTGTGTGTGTGTGTGTGAGAGAGAGAGAGAGAGAGAGAGAGAGAGAGAGAGAGAGAAAGAGTAAAACTGTGTGTGTGTGTCTGTATGTGGGTGTGTGTCAAAGTGTTTCTACATTTGTGTCTTTCTCTGTGTGTGTGTGTGTGTGAGAGAGAGAGAGAGAGAGAGAGAGAGAGGGAGAGAGAGATCGATCCTCCCTCTCCCGCCCCATGCTCCCCTCTTCCAACTCTTCCCCTGTATCTCCATCTCTCCCTATGAGGCTGTCCTGTTGTCTCCCTTCAACTAATTATGGGGTGGGGGCAGCATGAATTTATTATGGTGGCACAAATGAACTGTCTTTCTCAGTCTTCTCTTCTCTAAGCTGAAGAGACCCAGCTTGTCAATCCTCTCTTTGTACGGAAGCTGTTCCATACCCTTTATCATTCTCGTTGCCCTTCTCTGTACCTTTTCTAGTTCAGCTATGTCTTTTTTGAGTTGGGGCGACCAGAACTGCACACAATATTCAAGATGTGGCCGCACCATTGATTTGTACAGAGGAATTATGGCATCCTCAGTTTTCTCTATCCCTTTGCGAATAACTCCTAACATTCTGTTTGCTTTTATGACTGCTGCTACACACTGGGCTGAAGATTTCAGTGTATTGTCCACAACCACTCCCAGATCCTTTTCCTGAGTGATAATTACTAGCTTAGTGCCCAGCATTGTGTACTCATAGTTTGGATTGTTTTTCCCTATGTGCATCACTTTGCTCTTGTCCACATTAAATCTCATCTGTCATTTAGTTGCCCAGGCATCCAGTCTCACAAGATCCTGTTGCAGTTCTTCACAATCTGCTCGGGTTTTAACTATCATTCTAGAATAATGTTTCTTTGCATGGCATAATGTACTTAATAGGCTGTATTTTGGGGTGGCTTGTGTGTTTAATTGTAGCTTGGCCATTTGGAATTTAATGCCCTGCATGTGCGCTTTATTACATGCTTTCTGCTTGTGGAATGCTTGTAATTGGAATTGTGGGAAACGCCCAGTTGTAAACCATCATTGAGGGTGCAGTGAGCACAGACAACCTCCATTTTGAGAAAGGGCAAAAGTGCCTTTAAAGTTAATTCACATGTCTGCAAGAGGAAAAAGGTTCCCTATCCCTGATTAAGATAATGTTCCTTTTTTGTTTTTTTGTTTTCATGCTCCCCTATAACTTTCTTTTTTTTAAACTACCACCCGCTCAAGATTTGCAAGTATCATGCATGCTGCAGACAATAAGTGTGAGAGATAATGGGTGTTTTTACACACACATTTCTCCTGGATGTTTGCTGTTACATCCTGAACTTTCTGTGTGTCTAAGCCACTCACCCAGATCTTAAATATCTGGCTTTTTGAACTTCTGCGTAGAACTTCTGCGTAGAACTTTGTGTGTAAAAGGTTCTCCTGGGAAATTGCTTTGCTCCAGGCAGCTGTGGTCACTTGGTTTCCATGGCAGCCTGTCATGTCTACAGCTGCAGCTACTTTAGGCTGCCTGCCTCTGGCCAGTGTGTGTGTGTGTGTGTGTGTGTGTGTGTGAGAGAGAGAGAGAGAGAGAGAGAGAGAAGTTTACTTGTGGACTTGTAAACCCAGAAGATTGAAAGACTAGCACTTTAAGGTGTGTGTAAAAATGCCCAATGAAACAGGCCTTGTTTATGCACACAGATGCACTTACTTGACTAAAGGAGTGACTTTTAAATTAGTTAGGCTATGCCCATCAAATCTCTTATTCTGGAGTTTCCATTGATTTGATCTTTGGGTGCAATCTTCACACATTAAAGTCAATAGGAGTTTTGTTATTAACTTCAATGGGATTCAAGATTGTAGCCTATGTTAAATTTGTACAAAAGATTGTATGGGCACTCCTCTTTTGATTTGAGTTAGTGTTATATTAGTTTAGCTTTACTGTAGATAGTTAAGAACAAGTCTAATCTAAACCAAGGCCTCTTTTAGACGAGTGGTGCGTGATTGCGCATTGCGATTGCACATAATTTGAAACGTCTGCCTGTTGTAATTAGGCGAGACGGAAGTGGGGGTATTATGCGCATATTATGGTGGTGGCGCATTTTTAAAATCCACGAATTAAATAGCTCACAATCGAGTTATTTAATTTGCAGACTTTAAAAATGCACCACTGCCATAATATGCGCATAATGCCCCACTTCCGTTTCGTCTAATTACAAGAGGCGGACATTTCAAATTCTGCACAATCGCGATGCACAATCACGCGCCGCTCATCTAAAAGCGGCCCAAGATGAGCCAATCTCAATCTAAAGCACAAACATCCATACATGGATTTTTACTTTATTATATTATTATTATTGTTGTTATATTACTAATTTATACCCCATCCTATTCCCAAAGGCTCGTGGCAGCCTACATTTTTTTTAAAAAAAGTCATACTCCCCTTTTCTCCCCAATACATGCCTCACCATTTCTCAGTTCCTATAATCCCCTCCAACAGCTCCCAAAACCACATCTCTGCCATAATCCCATGCACCCCATAGTCTGCATTCTCTGCATTTCCTGTTTTGGGAGAAAAGTGAGAGGTGAGAGTTCCACGCCATGTGTTCAAATGAAATCCAATAATGAAGCCTGGTCTAAATTGTGTGGATAATAGGGATGGGTGAACAGATCACAGTTCGGGTTTGGCCGTTCAGTTCGGCTGCGTTCGGTTCGTCCGTTCGGTTCGTCCGTTTGGTTCGGCAGTTCGGTTAGTTCGCCGGGTTTGGGTTTGGCCATTCTGTTCGGCCGTTCGGCCGTTCAGTTCGGCTGCGTTCGGCTGTTCGGGAAATGTTGTTATGGGTGGGGTTTTTGGTTTTTATATGGTTTTTTGGTTTTTTGGGGGGTTTTATATGGTTTTCTTTTGTTTTTTATTTGGTTTTTTGGTTTTTATATGGGTTTTTTTAATTTATTTTTTTAATCTAATATTATATATATCTATCTACACTAAATCTAACTGCTATTAACTATTCTAAATGCTATGAACTAAATTGATTATCTAATAAGTACACAGGCCAACTCCTACAAACACTGAAACAAAATCACTAAAGCTATCTCTATCACAAAGCTAGCTCCTACAACTACTATCCCTAATCTATCTCTCTATCTTTCTATATCTATATCTCGCTATCTATATATATATGGGATGGGGGGGAATCACAAACACAAAGTTTCCGTTTAAGGTTTAAGTTTCATTTCAGTACAAAACTGAAATGAAACTTAAGGCAATCTAATAATCCTATTCAACGCCTGCTGTTCAGGAACAGCGACTAGCTCAGAAGGTGTTGGAAAGGGGGGAGGCAGATAGTTTCATTTCTTGCAAGCCTCTCCACCCCTGGTGCCTGGAAGTCTGCTCATCAGTGACTAGTACTACCCCTCCCTGTCATGTTTGACCTTACAGTGAACCTTTCTTTGCCACCCGAACTCACCCAAACGCAATCTGAACTGACCGAACTGTTCGGTCATTTCGCCGTTCAGATTGAGTTCGGTTCGGCCAGTTCGTTTTCAGAAGTTCGGTTTGGTTTGGTTGTCCGAACAGACTGAGTTCGGGCCGAACTTCAAACTTCCGAACCGCATTCGCCCATCCCTAGTGGATAAGTTGATTTTGTCTCCTTTGGGGTGGAGTAGCCCAGTGTATGAGAATTTCCAGGTCTTCACCATTGTCCCAAAGGCTACAGAAAATGTGGTGGTACCTGAAGTCCTGATTCCCACCATCATGTTGCCAAAGACCGGAGAGCACATATTTATCTCCCAGAAGTGCTGCTCTTCTGCCGGTCCCTTATTCCCACAGATGGTGGCAGTGCCACAGATGGACTCCATGGTGCAGCCACATGAGCTGCAGAGGCCTAATCTCCATGTGGCCCCATGGTGGGTAAGCACAGCCACCACACCATATGGCTAGTGTAGGAAGCTGGGCATATGGCTGCCCCCTGCACCACTGCCCATGGCCAGGGTGGGCTAAGCTGCCGGCCATATGAACAGCTGCCAGCCAGACCAAATTCCTACCCCAGGTGTGATATGGCAGTGCATGATGGCCGACAACGCCACCACTCAAAGTTCCACTATGTAGCTTACCCACCCAAGGTGTGGTAGCCTTCCCAGAGTGTCTCATGTGGATTCATCCTATGTGGGAAAGTTCACCATGTGGTTGTCACAGGTCTTCAGCGTTGCAGTTGACTTGTTCATATCATCCGATACGCAATCAAAATGCTTGTTCTTTTCCCTTCACTGGCACTTCTTGATGCAGTGAAAGATATGCAAGCTGGAGCAATAGAGCATCTCCTCCTGGCTCTCACAGTTGCAGCTGGATTCTCTTGCCTCACATCAAACTAGTGCAAGTTAACATGGTCTAAATGTATATCCAGGTCTTTAAAGGATGAAGGAAAAGATTTTAAATATAAAACAATTTTTTTCAAAGTGACAAGTGGTGATGTTAAAATGTAATTGTGTTGCCCAAGAATGATCAATCAACACATCAAGGACTATTATGATATTGCTGTTGCAATAATCTAAAAACTAATAAAACAAACAACATAAACAAACTAAAATATAAAAAGTTGTTTTTTGAGTTTAATAATAAATGTGAATATATGTGGACAATTGTGATCTTCTGTATATGCCATATTGACATGGAAAAGGACATTTTATGTTCTGATTATAAATTTCATAAGTTTCAAAGTGGGAATGGCAAAACTGTGATGTCAGTATCCTCAGGCCCGGTTTTCTAGGTTCTTTGCCATTAAAAACAAACAGAAACCACCACTACCAACAACAACAAGAAGAAGCATCAAGTATTTTATATTTTTCATATCCTGTCTTATGTTTATTACATGAGAAGAATTATTACTCTATGCAGTTTCAAATGATGCAACATGAATTAAACTTTGTAGGAGAATGTTCATACATTTAGCATTAGTAATTCCTCATTGTGGCAGGGAGCAACATACCAGAGAGGCTGGACCTTTAAGAGAGGTAGTACAAATGAGTAGAGGACACACCTAAGGCACAGGTCCTATTGTAAAGGACAGCGCCTGAGGAGAGTGGCAGTAGCATGGTTGGCAGTCAAGCATCAGGGTCCCAGTACTCCCCTTCATGGGACATCACAGTGATTGAGGACAGTGAGGCAGAAGAAGACACTAGTCCCACAGAGCAGATGNAGCTCCCAAAACCACATCTCTGCCATAATCCCATGCACCCCATAGTCTGCATTCTCTGCATTTCCTGTTTTGGGAGAAAAGTGAGAGGTGAGAGTTCCACGCCATGTGTTCAAATGAAATCCAATAATGAAGCCTGGTCTAAATTGTGTGGATAATAGGGATGGGTGAACAGATCACAGTTCGGGTTTGGCCGTTCAGTTCGGCTGCGTTCGGTTCGTCCGTTCGGTTCGTCCGTTTGGTTCGGCAGTTCGGTTAGTTCGCCGGGTTTGGGTTTGGCCATTCTGTTCGGCCGTTCGGCCGTTCAGTTCGGCTGCGTTCGGCTGTTCGGGAAATGTTGTTATGGGTGGGGTTTTTGGTTTTTATATGGTTTTTTGGTTTTTTGGGGGGTTTTATATGGTTTTCTTTTGTTTTTTATTTGGTTTTTTGGTTTTTATATGGGTTTTTTTAATTTATTTTTTTAATCTAATATTATATATATCTATCTACACTAAATATAACTGCTATTAATTATTCTAAATGCTATGAACTAAATTGATTATCTAATAAGTACACAGGCCAACTCCTACAAACACTGAAACAAAATCACTAAAGCTATCTCTATCACAAAGCTAGCTCCTACAACTACTATCCCTAATCTATCTCTCTATCTTTCTATATCTATATCTCGCTATCTATATATATATGGGATGGGGGGGAATCACAAACACAAAGTTTCCGTTTAAGGTTTAAGTTTCATTTCAGTACAAAACTGAAATGAAACTTAAGGCAATCTAATAATCCTATTCAACGCCTGCTGTTCAGGAACAGCGACTAGCTCAGAAGGTGTTGGAAAGGGGGGAGGCAGATAGTTTCATTTCTTGCAAGCCTCTCCACCCCTGGTGCCTGGAAGTCTGCTCATCAGTGACTAGTACTACCCCTCCCTGTCATGTTTGACCTTACAGTGAACCTTTCTTTGCCACCCGAACTCACCCAAACGCAATCTGAACTGACCGAACTGTTCGGTCATTTCGCCGTTCAGATTGAGTTCGGTTCGGCCAGTTCGTTTTCAGAAGTTCGGTTTGGTTTGGTTGTCCGAACAGACTGAGTTCGGGCCGAACTTCAAACTTCCGAACCGCATTCGCCCATCCCTAGTGGATAAGTTGATTTTGTCTCCTTTGGGGTGGAGTAGCCCAGTGTATGAGAATTTCCAGGTCTTCACCATTGTCCCAAAGGCTACAGAAAATGTGGTGGTACCTGAAGTCCTGATTCCCACCATCATGTTGCCAAAGACCGGAGAGCACATATTTATCTCCCAGAAGTGCTGCTCTTCTGCCGGTCCCTTATTCCCACAGATGGTGGCAGTGCCACAGATGGACTCCATGGTGCAGCCACATGAGCTGCAGAGGCCTAATCTCCATGTGGCCCCATGGTGGGTAAGCACAGCCACCACACCATATGGCTAGTGTAGGAAGCTGGGCATATGGCTGCCCCCTGCACCACTGCCCATGGCCAGGGTGGGCTAAGCTGCCGGCCATATGAACAGCTGCCAGCCAGACCAAATTCCTACCCCAGGTGTGATATGGCAGTGCATGATGGCCGACAACGCCACCACTCAAAGTTCCACTATGTAGCTTACCCACCCAAGGTGTGGTAGCCTTCCCAGAGTGTCTCATGTGGATTCATCCTATGTGGGAAAGTTCACCATGTGGTTGTCACAGGTCTTCAGCGTTGCAGTTGACTTGTTCATATCATCCGATACGCAATCAAAATGCTTGTTCTTTTCCCTTCACTGGCACTTCTTGATGCAGTGAAAGATATGCAAGCTGGAGCAATAGAGCATCTCCTCCTGGCTCTCACAGTTGCAGCTGGATTCTCTTGCCTCACATCAAACTAGTGCAAGTTAACATGGTCTAAATGTATATCCAGGTCTTTAAAGGATGAAGGAAAAGATTTTAAATATAAAACAATTTTTTTCAAAGTGACAAGTGGTGATGTTAAAATGTAATTGTGTTGCCCAAGAATGATCAATCAACACATCAAGGACTATTATGATATTGCTGTTGCAATAATCTAAAAACTAATAAAACAAACAACATAAACAAACTAAAATATAAAAAGTTGTTTTTTGAGTTTAATAATAAATGTGAATATATGTGGACAATTGTGATCTTCTGTATATGCCATATTGACATGGAAAAGGACATTTTATGTTCTGATTATAAATTTCATAAGTTTCAAAGTGGGAATGGCAAAACTGTGATGTCAGTATCCTCAGGCCCGGTTTTCTAGGTTCTTTGCCATTAAAAACAAACAGAAACCACCACTACCAACAACAACAAGAAGAAGCATCAAGTATTTTATATTTTTCATATCCTGTCTTATGTTTATTCCATGAGAAGAATTATTACTCTATGCAGTTTCAAATGATGCAACATGAATTAAACTTTGTAGGAGAATGTTCATACATTTAGCATTAGTAATTCCTCATTGTGGCAGGGAGCAACATACCAGAGAGGCTGGACCTTTAAGAGAGGTAGTACAAATGAGTAGAGGACACACCTAAGGCACAGGTCCTATTGTAAAGGACAGCGCCTGAGGAGAGTGGCAGTAGCATGGTTGGCAGTCAAGCATCAGGGTCCCAGTACTCCCCTTCATGGGACATCACAGTGATTGAGGACAGTGAGGCAGAAGAAGACACTAGTCCCACAGAGCAGATGGCTGGAGCTGAGGCGATGGCTGTCCCTCCTCCCAGAGCTGTGTCACCACCAAGTTCTGCCCTGGCTAAGGGTGGGACAGCGGGGAGAATACCAGGTACCAGATGTACCGGTATCGGATCTCCAGGATACCAGATTTACCAGTATCGGCATACCGGATTTTTAACATTGGCCGCGGTACCGGATTTTTTTACATTGCGACTATTGACTTCAATGGCCGCAATGTAAAAAATCCGGTACCGTGGCCAAAGTTAAAAATCCAGTATGCTGGTACAGGTAAATATCGGATTTATCGGATTAATCCGATACACCCAAATACCGGCAATATCGGATCTCGAGAGTACCAATATTCCCACCCCTACTGGCGGCAGCAGTGTGTCACCCGGCGTGGTCCGGAAGCCAGGAGAGGGGGGAAATCCTCTGTCTGGGCACATTTCAAGCTGGTGCAGGCAATTGATCCCAGAGAGGGGCAGGGTACTCTGTGCAATAAGCTGGTGAAGCATGGGCAGGTGCTTGCCAACCTTGGGACAACTGCCATGGCGAGGCACCTGAAATCATGCCACAGTGCTCATCATCATCAAATTTTTATTTGAGACGTGACACAAGGTCATTGCCATAAGAAAATACTAACTAGAGAATACAAAAGACAAATTACAATTAAAATAAAATATACTTTGTGTTTCTAAGATCAACGAAGTCAACCCATACAACCTTGGGTTGTAAAACAAGAATAATTACATACAACACCTACACCAAATCTGAGACAGAAATAATTACATACAACACCTACACCAAATCTAAACTGATTTAAACTCACAACTCCTCATGAATAAGCTTTACATTTCAGAAACAATGCCCTTTTAACGAAAGCTTTTACCAAAAAGTCCATGACCTTGCATGTAAACTCCTCATGTACATTTGACAAAAAGATAAAGAGTAACTCTGAAGTTGATTTCCCAGGAAATTTATCCAACCAGGGAGCAAAATATAACTCTCTTAGAGACTGATAGAGCCTGCAATCAAATAAAATATGAGCAACCGTCTCAGCCTCCAACTGATCGTAAGGGCAAAGTCTGAGGGCAAAAGGAATGGCCAATCGGCACCCCTCCAAAATATTGGAAGGCAATGCATTCAACCTGGCCAGGCAAAAATATTTTGCCTGCACAGGCGAGCATTGATAATGCCAATAGGTGGCCTTTTTCCCCTTCGGAGGGATCAAAGTATAATAGTATCCCATCAACGGTGTTGCAGATACTGCAGCCAGATCTTATTGATATGCTATGTCATTTGATCTGACTGTCAGTTCCAATATTGCTGCCACAGTGCTCTTCTGTTAAGCAGGAAGGCATGGGAAGTGGATGCCAGTGGGTTCCCAATGCAGTGGCCAGTCACACGCCTCCTTCAGCGGGCAAGCATCCTGCACCAACTGCTGCCTCTAGCAGCAGGAGCAGTATTCCTGATAGGGAGGAAGAACAGCAGCAGGAGCCTCGCTAGCAGTGTCAGTCCACCATGGAGGAGCCGGGATGGGGGCAGCTGCCAAGGCCATCAGCAGCTGGAGGGCAGCGTGGGTTTCAAGAGAAAGCCAGGCACCTGTTGGGTGAAATGATTATGCTGGATGGGCAGCCCTTCTCCATTGTAGAGGACATGGGTTTCAAGCGACTGATTGGGTTCCTGGCCCCGCAGTTTAAGCTGTCGTCCCACACTACCTGAGTTGGATTGTGGTGGCAGACCTGTACAGGGCTTTGAAGGAGCAGGTAAGGGAACAGCTGGCAGGGGCTGGGGGTGCCACCATACACTTCACCATAGACCTCTGGTCCAGTAGAAATGCACAGCATGCCTACCTGGCGGTGACGTGCACTAGTGCAGGACCCGGAAGCAGCTTTGGGGAGTGACAGGTGGGGTCCGAAAGCACAGTATAGGTGGGCCCTGCTTCAGGCATAAGTAATTGACAACCCCCACACTGCTAGGAACATTGAGGCAGCCTGACCACCATGGTGAGGGAGTGGGTCACGCCAGGCGCACCCTTCACCAAGGGATGTGTGGTGATGGACAACGCGGCCAATATACTGAAGGCAGTCCATGATGGGGGCTTCACCAGCATCCCCTGCACCACAAACACCCTTCACCTGGTGGTCAGGGATGCTCTGGGCTTTGGGGAGAAGGGAATTGGGGCAGGCACCCTTAGCTCCCTGATCAAGTGGGGAGGAAGCTGGCTGGGTTCTTTAACCGGACTGTGAAGGGCAGCGAGCTCCTCCAGGAGAAGCAAGCTGAGCAAGGCTCCCGATTGGATGAGCTGGTCCAGGATGTCTCCACAAGGTGGAATTCCACCTTCCTG
Source organism: Sphenodon punctatus (assembly GCA_003113815.1). Taxonomy (NCBI): domain Eukaryota; kingdom Metazoa; phylum Chordata; class Lepidosauria; order Sphenodontia; family Sphenodontidae; genus Sphenodon; species Sphenodon punctatus. The sequence continues at coordinate 1,224,851 of QEPC01000715.1, forward strand.
ATGCTTGAGCGGCTTCTTGAGCAGAAAGCCGCCCTGCATCAGGTTGAATTGGTGATGGACAGCGGGGCATATCCAGGGTATGATGGGGCAGAATGGGAGATCCTGGCTCACATGGTCTTTGTGCTAAGCCTGTTCCTGGCTGTGACAGAGACCATGAGCAGCTCAACTGTCACCCTCAGCCAGGTGTCCCCTCTGGTCCAGAGTCTCCACAGGAAGCTAGATGAGATTCTCGGGGGTGGGATTGTGGCCCTCAGAGCAGCAAGCTGATGCTTGACCTGGCGTGGCACCTGAAGGTAGTGGTTTGATGAGCTCCTGCAGTGGGAGGAATATGTCCTGGCAACAATGCTGGACCTCAGGGTCAAGGGTAGCATGGCATGCCAGACAGTGCTCTATGGCCACTGGAAGGGTGAGCTGGTGGACAGGGTCCAGCAGTCAGAGTGGGCTATGCAGCAGGACACCCCTGGGGATGGTGGGAGTGGGAGAAGCCACCCCTTTCAGCCATCTTGGGCTATCCCTGCCCCCAGACCTAGCGGTATCAGCACCACCACCACCACCAGCACCCCTATTGGCAGCATCAGCAGCAGCAGCAGCAGCAGCAGCAGCTTGGCCTATGTACAGGCCACTCTGGGGAGCATGGGGTCCTCCACAATAGGGCAAGCAGCGTGGCTGAGGGCAGTGATGGAGGTGGTGCCTAGGCAAAGCTACCAGAGGGAGTATGATGGTGCCTCAGCAGCCATGGAGACCTACCTGGAGGAGGAGCTATGCATCGATCCCAGCAGCACTCTCTTGGCCTACTGGGCCAGCAAGGTCAACATTTATTTTATTTTTTTATTTATAAATCTTCTACCCCGCCCCTCCTGCACGCAGTTCGGGGCGGCTTCCAACAATCTTTTAAAACACTATAACAGCAATTTAAAACAACCATAAATATTATAAAATAATTAATATACAGGGCAACAAAGACACTAAAAACCAAAAATAGGTGGGGGAATGAAAAGCCCACCCTACTCACCCTCCCTCCCAAAGGCCTGGGCGAACAGCCAGGTCTTACAATTTCACCGGAATATTAATAGGCTAGGGCCAGCCCTGTTGAAAGTGGCCAAGGATATCCTGTCATGCCCACCAACCAGTGTCCCCAGCGAGCAGGTGTTCTCCATGGCGGAGGACATTTGCTCCCCATGCCACCTGAGACTAGGGGTCAAGTTGGTGGAGCAGTTGTTGTTCACCAAGGTGAACCTTGCGCTGCTGGGATTCCCCAAGCTTCCCCTGGACAAGGATTGATGGTGCGGTGGTACACGTCATCCCATGCCAGGGGCAGTCTTGGGATGGGGCTCCTCCTCCTCAATCTGGGCTAGGGCTATTGGTGCTGTGCTCCTGAGGTGCTGTCCCTCCCTCCCAATGCCCGGCGCCAACCCTCTCTCTCTATCTCATACTAGATAGCCTCATCTGGCTTATCTGACTGACCGCATGACACAGGGTGGCATTTTGGGAAACAAACTGTAAGCCTGCCAGTCGTCCTATGATTAGACGATCTCGGCCCGCCTATCTGACTGGCTCTCTCTCTTGTGCACTGCACATTCTTTGCCAGCCTATCTGAGTGCCCTGCCAAGGTCCCAGCCTGCTTTCCTGCCTCTCATGCTATGCTGCCTGTCTGCCCGCCTAGGTTGCTGCCAAGTTCAAAACCTACCTCAGCCTGCCTGCCTACCTCTCATGCCAAGGTGCCTGTCTGCCCACCCTGTCAACCCTGGGTGATGTGCCCCACTTGCCTGGTAATCCCGCTGCTGCTGTCTTCTGGTTCATGGAGAGAGAGAGAGAGAGAGAGAGAGAGAGAGAGAGAGAGAGATAGAGAAAGTCTCCCAACTGCTAGAAGGAGAGACAGACATGATCCCACCAATGCTGTCACCTGCACTATATGGCCAGAGAGAGAGAGAGAGAGAGAGAGAGCAGCTCCCCCCTAGAATGAAAGAGATGGGGGTGGAGGGGGAGAGGTCATGTATATAGCTCAAGCTGCCTGCCACCTGCCAGAACCAGCAAGAACTCTCCTTTCATCTGTGCCTACATCCACCAGCAAACCTACCAGAATGAGATGGAAATAACACCACACAATGTATTATATGTGCGTTCCTGCCTTTGTGCATTCCTGTACCTGCTACCACCTATTGCATGATGGAATGAAGTGTGCCCAACCATGCACTAATTCTAGGGACATCATTCAATTCACATAGGCTGTCATTCCACTTTACCTGAATCAGTCATGCCGGCCCATTCCAGGAACCATCACCGAGATTCTGGGACCATCATTCCAGTCACTGGGGGCTGTCTTTCCATTTCACTGCATCCAGAAGCCCGATGCCTGCACACCAGCCTACCCTCCCCACCAGCTTCCTCCTCTGCACCCACCCGCGGATGCCCGCTGAAGCTGCTGGAAAAAAAGGAGCCTGTCTCTCTTTCTCTCTGGCACACTCACACAGACACAAGCCCTGCCCCTCCTGAGGGGCTGTCTGCAAGCTGAGATCCTGCTGCTGGCACATCTTGGAGATAATAAACTAACGCTACATCTGTTGCTGCTGTCAGGTAGGGATTGGACAAGCTGTATATACAATGAGATTCTGCCACCTGCCAGAAGCAGCACAGAGGGATAAAAGATTGGACAGTCAAACAAAGTGGGTAACAACAACAAATAGAACTTTTATAAAAACTTTTCAAACAATAACAACAACAACAACACATTTATAAAACCAAAACCAAACATAATAATAATAATAATAATAATACATTTTATTGCGTGATGAAGTCATTGCACACTATTAAAACCAGAACGAGCACAAAAAATATAATAACCTTAATGTAAATATAAAAGTAAATGAAATATGCTTTAAGTACACTTTAAACAAAAATTTTACAGCAAATGAGACAATTTATCCACATCGTGTCCACACATCTGGGAAATGCTTTAGGTAAGATGCTGGAACTTGAGAAATCTGTCCCTTGCTGCAAAAGCCTCAACAAGAAAAACAGAAACTGCGTCCGTACATTTAGAATTTATATCTGAAAGAAAAATATGCAGTAACTCAGTGCCAGTCCTCCCTGGGACCTTCTCAATGAGGGGGGGCCAAATGTTTTTGGCACGGCACATCATAAAGCCTGCAAGAAAAAAGAAGATGCTCTACTGTTTCTACCTCCAACCTATCAAAAGGACACAACCTACTGGCAAAAGGAGTCCCATGGTACCGCCCCTCCAAGAGGCAGGTAGGGAGAACATGTAGGCGAGCATTAAAAAAAAAAGGTACAATCTTCTGACGGAATAGGCACCTGACAAATAGGAGGCCATGACACCCAAATTGGGCTTCACGTGCTTGAAATGTGCCAAACAAGGAAAAGAACCGATGGCCGCATGATCTTCCTGCAGACTAATAGCCTCAATCCTACTATGAGCCAGGGACTTAGCACTCCCGAAAAGAAGTTACCCGCAAATGTTGTAAGTCGAGCCCCCACCTAGTCAGTTGATTACTCACAGCCTTAGCCCAAGGGGACACTAACGAATCCCCTGAGATAAAGACAAAAAGCCCAACAGGCACGCTGCCATAGGCCCAAACCCATAAGGATGCTGCCTGTGTCCACACTACCCTACCCCCAGGCCATCTGCCCCAGTTCAGTTCTGACAGCAGTCAGTGGTGTCCCATTTGGGATAATAATAAGAGACCTAAGAGCGACAGACTGGAGGGAATCAATGGTTCTGCTTGATAATCCACAGCCTAAATCCCCCCCACCCCCATAGAGGAGCTGGACATGCATCTTAGCGTCTACTGCACTGATGACCGGAACCAGACTTCCATGCCCCTCCCTGCAAAACAAATGAGCAATTGCCACAAGTGTACCCCTTGCTAGATTTACAGCCCTATCTCTTTGTCTTGACCAACCAAGGGAAGAATGGAATACAAGTCCCAGATATTTGTATGCCCCAACCTGGGCAATAGGATGGTTCTGGATGTATCATTGGTAGACCTTCTTCCATCTCCCAAATACTAAAACCTTAGTTTTTTTTATAATTAATCTGCAAGTTGTTCCTAGCACAGTACTCAGCAAGAGCCCGTAATTGCCTTTGAAGGCCAACCCTGGTTTGAGACATTAGAACTGCATCATCTGCGTAAAATAAACAGCCCATGGCATAAGAAGCCAATTTAGGAGGAAAAAATTCGGGGGCTGACATACTGACTGGAAGGTCATTGACAAAGAGATTGAAAAGGGTGGGAGCCAAAATACACCCTTGCCTAATCCCAGAAAAAAACCTCAACCAAGGGGACAAGTGACCCTGCTCAGAACAGTGAACTGCTATTCTAGAATTGGCATGCAATAGCTGGATTAACACAAGCAACCTTTTGTCCATCTGCATGGCAGCAAGTTTACCCCAGAGCATCTCCCTATCCACTAAATTGAAGGCAGATTTTAAATCAACAAATGCGCAGAAAAACTGCGCATTTGTGTTAACATACTTTGCAGCCAAATGGTGGAGCACAAGACAGTGATCCAGGGTCGACCTGTTCTGTTGGAAACCTGCCTGTTCCAAGCAGAGGATGTGGGTCTCGGCCAGACATTTATTGATAATTGAAAGAAGATGCTTGCTCCGGCATTTGGTAGCCGTGTTGTATGGCAAAGTCCATGGCCCCTGCCATGGCCGCCTGCCACCTGGAGACTGACTGACTGTAGAGTTCCAGGTTGGCCATCTCGGCAGAGATGTACTGGGAGTATGCCTCCACCTTCTGTTTCTCTACCTTGACCTCCTGGAAATTTTCCACCAGCTGGTTCTCCATACTGACTGCTTCTGCAAGAAGCAGAAGCTGTAGCCTGTCCATAAAGTCCCTGGTAAGCCTCTCCACTTTGGCCTGAAACATCCTTGCTGCTGAAGACTCTCCCTGGGAGGACTCCTAAACAGAGCTGGAGGAGGGGGAAGGGCTTTGATGGCATTGCTTCTGGCGTGCCTTCCCCCCCCTCTTCTGGCGATGATGCTCCCTGGCCACGCCAGAGTCCTGCCACCTCATCGTCTCCAGTGGACTTTCTCCACATGAGTCAGGAGCCCCGATGTTGTCCCCTGGCTGGCCCTTTTAAATCTTTTGCCGCATACCTAAACAACATAAAAAGATAGGAACATAAGAAGTGCCATACTGTGTCAGACCAATGGTCTGTCAAGCGCTGCCTGCATTTTGTCTCCACAAGTGGGTGGATGGGTGGTGGCCAATCTCTCTCTGCAGGGGACTTCCTAACAGGTCATAGGGCAATCTATTCCCTGTTGTTCCAGCCCTCATGCCTTACCTTGCAGACTGCAAATCCGGTATGCTTATCATACCACCGCCAGACATCAGACCTCGTGCGCCCGCTGCCCGCATTGGTGACCTCCGCCTCGATGGTGTCCTGCGCATGGTGGTGGCACCAGTGCCGGGGGTAGCATCATCACCCTCTCTGAAACAGAAATACATAAACAACACCTAAGTAATATCATGCATTTATGATGATGCCTCTAGTCCTTCCTCCTTGGGGTGCTAGGGATGGCAACGGGAGACAGTGACCCTGACTGGCACGTGCAAATCCTGCCCTTATTTGGGTGCTTGGGAGGGATGGCAATGGAGAGACCCTGGCTGGCATGTGCAAATCCAGCCCTCCTTGGGGTTCTAGGGATGGCAACGAGAGACCCTTGCTAGGGATGACTGGCACGTGTTTGGGTGGGTGCTTCCTTCGGCTCATGCCTGACTGCTGGAAGAGCCCACCCCCACCCTCTCTCTCTGTGGCAGACATTCGCTGCCACCCTCTGATGCCCACTGTTTGTGCCTGACTGCCCACCACCAACCCACTCACCCACCCAAATGCTAGTGAGCTCGCTCTAAAGGATAGTATTCTTCTTGTCTTCAAAGTAAAAATAAAGTTTACAAACCTGGCAGCACCTCCTGTGCCCAGCTCTTGCTCCTCTGATGAGGAGCCGGTAACCTCCACCACCAAAGGTCCAGCGGCAGCAACCTAAGGTTTTCCTCCTGCACCAGCTCTGCCACTTTGGCCTTCCTCCAGTCCCCCCTGTTCAGCTTCACCCTCTTAATTTTTTTTTCCAAACACACACCCAAAAATCCAAACAAACACACCCACCATCTCACCAACAACACAGTCAAATCAACACACAGTCTAACACAGCCAAAACACACCAAACAAAACCAAACAACCAGCCAGCCACAACACACATGCTCTCTCTCCACACAAGCTCTGCATGCATTAGAATTTCTGTTTTCCAACACAGTCACATGATACCTAGACCAAAACCGAAACCAATTTCCAAACAGCTAAACCAAACTGAATGCGACCGAACGGAACGACCGAATCCAAACCTGGTCCCTGGACCGAACAACCGAACCATGATCTGTTCGCACAGCCCTACTTATCAGTAGGGAATTGGGAACTCTTCCTTCCCTCTCCTACCTGCAATGCAAATCCCATTAGTTTGAAATTCAGCCAAGGAACGAGTAATCCCAGGTCCAAGCTAGTCAGTGGAGATTTGGGAGCTTTCTCCCTGCCTGCAATGCTAGCTCCATCTTCCTTTCACTGTTGGCAGGGAAGGGAGGGCTTTTGATTCCCTGTTTCAGAAAGTAATCCTATATTAAAGTGTAGAAAAATCTCCAAAAATATTTCTTGGCATGTAAGTCCATTCCAGCCACCCCCATATTTTTTATACTTAAAAGATCTTTCTATATTACAAAAATATGTTTGTAATATATAAATTACAATTTCTGTCCTTTTGGACCCTTGCTTTAATGTTTTAAATATCCACAGAGTTAATAATCTACTATTATTTCCCTGCAATTTCCAAGCACTTAGATTCCAGGCGTATATCCTCTCGGCTATTATGGTCACATGAGAGAAGAGAACGGTCTAGTGAAACTAATAGCAAAACAGCAATGAAGCAGATTAAAGCATACTCTACCAAGCAAATAATTTAACTAGGATACATTTTGTTCAAATTAACATTATAAAGCCATCAGTACAGTTATCTGTGTAAATTCCTCTGGTTATGGTTTCAATATTCTGTCTTTCATTGTACAGCCTTCTAGACTGTTTAAACAGGGATAATATATGTTCTTTCCTTCATAAGGAAGGATTTAGAAAACACAAGTCATATTGTCAATTACAGCTCTATAATAGACCCATTGGCAGTAATACAGTAACTCGCTGAGGAAAAAAAAAATAAAGGCTTTCTTTTTTAGCTTGCTAAAGATTTGATTCTGTGAAAGGCCAATTGTCAAGTAATTGAAAACAGAAAGTAATTGAAACTCTACATCTGCATAATTGTGACAGAGTGAACTAGGATTCCCTTGTGACTGTTGGAACATTTGAGCTCAACAATAATCGTAAGGATGAGATCCCTTTAAGAACTTTGCTTGCTTACCAGCAATGTCTAACCTTGCAGAGGTACATTTGTTATTGTGTTAGCCCTGGAGAAGCAATCTTCACCAGACCCCAACTGAAATAGACTTTAGATAAAGAGTCTGGTTCTGGTTTAAACCTCTAATAAACACATATTTTCCCCAGGCTCTCTGTCTTAAGATTCCTTCTTTAGAACCCACCAGAACCAACAGTAGCAAGGGAGCTCCCTGCCAGAGGATAATGATGTGGTAGTGGGTGTTAATGGATGAGATGTTGCCCCGCCCTATTGTCCCCCCCCCCCCCACTTTGTCCCAGATTTACCTGCCTGTCTGAACGGTGGCCGCCAAACATTTTCCCCAATGCAGCACCACACAGCGTCATCACCAGGAAGGGTGAGAACACTGTGGGTGTCTTTAGACATAACAAAGATTGGGTGTCAAAACCCCTAAGCACGTGTTTGACCATTGTGTGTAAGCACCATAACAATCCCAGCACCAATTTGGCCACCCATTGAACATGCGATGTGAACACAGTTGCATCACAAGGACAATTTGCATGTTCTGGCTGAACACATGGCCAACGCTGTGTCTAATGATATCGTGTGGCGTGTTAGCAGGTACAACATGGGGAACGAGGTGGCAGCGCTTACGTACTGAGACAGGTGGTGAGCAAAACACTGATTTGTCCCCAGATGGACTGTGAGTCTAAGCATTGCTATGTGGTGAACACGGGGCCAAACCAGTGTTCATATCAAGGTCAAAACACATATTCAGACACCCATTGGCATTATGACTATGGGTGTCTTTAGGCTGTGTGTTAATCCAGCCTAAACTGGGGCAATGGGCAACCAAGGGGCCAGGTCACAACTGTTGGGGTACCACGCAGCCCCAGGTCCACCAGCACCATAGAGTCACAGCCAGCATGCCTCTCTCACCTGACAGCTGGCCAGGAGACGGGAGTGCACAAGTCTCCAGAGGCCCCAGTCGTGTGATCTGTTATCCCCGCTTCCATCTGGCTGTCAGCTGAGAGGGTTGAACTAGTACTGGTTCTAGTGCAAATAGACGGCATGGCCAGGAAAGGCTTCTTCCCTGACCGTGATCCCCCTTTCCAGCAGAGCCAGCACTAGCATGTCCCACTCAGCTGACCGCCACCAGGTGGGGGAGGGAAAGGAGTTGGAAGGAGAGGAGTGCAAGTGATCACGCTGTTCCCAGGGGCTGCCTGAGAGCTGGGTGGGAGGTGGCGTCAGTAATCCTGCTGTCCCCGGGCAGCCTGGAGACAGCAAGATCTCTAAAGCAGCTGCCCAGGTGTTCGGAGGACTCTAGGGGTTGGCAGTGGGGTACACTAGAGGTATCTGTGGCAGCTGGTGCAAGTCCAGGAACACTTGCTCTCATTTCAACCCTACTGGGAACATGTATTCCAAGTCCTTGGCAGCCTAACAAACGACCCAGTGGCCAAAGTGTCATGGGAGGCTGCCATGTTTATTTTCACCATAACCATCTGCTCTCCCTTTTTCCATCTCTGCTCCATCCTTTCATTACAATGTGTATTCCAGGAGTTACACGTGCGATCTTTTCACATGCCTTTGTAAACAAATACATTGTTGATGATAACATGACTGTGTATGTGGATTTTCATTTGTTGGCATGCCTTTATTTTCCATCTCTCCCCGCATCTACATTGTGGTGAACATGTGCTTATAACAATGCAATCCAGAATGCATTTAAAACAAAGTGTTAATTATTTTACATGTCATTGCAGCGGTTGCTGGTGGTATAGGTATCAGAGTGGCCAATATTTGATTTGCCATAGAACTACAAGGAGGTTTCGTTGAACATTGGCCATATTATGTGGTGTTGATGTCTTAGGTAGAGGTTTAATCCTCTAACAGATCACCTAGGGGTTAGCTCTGTGGAGTGTCTGAATGGCGCTGAAGACTTCTAGGTGGGAGACTGGGACTGGGATTGGTGACTGATATGGTACCAAGGTGTCTGGCAGATGGCTGGCTCCAAAAATGGTGATTCTTATGGCAGAGGATATGGGGCAATATTTTAACTAATCAACAATCCATTCTGTAACAGTTGAACATCATACTCCTTACGTTCCTTCATCTGTATTATGGTAGGATTTTAACAACTGGTACTGCCAAACCAGGCCAAAATGATGGGATAGTGCCCTGCATATGGTTTTCTGGCATCTGCCTGCGTGGCTGCCCTAGTGGTTGGTGACTCTTATTCACCAGTAAGAGTTGTACAGAATGAATAGCACCTTTCCGGGTTGAAAGGATTTGAACAGCTTCTGCACATGAAGACCAACAACCAGGAAAGAATTTGAGTTTTTTTGCAAAATGGTGCTTCCTTTTAAACACATACAACGTTTGCAGGGATGTTTTTGTCCCACGAAGCAAGAACGTTCAGGTATGTTGTCCCTTTCAAAAACAGATCTCTATGGTTTCCTGGATAACTTACATTTCATAGAAGGGAATGATGACATATCCGCAGATATAAAATTAGCTGCGTTTAAGGATGAGATGAGAGCAAGTGTTCCCATTCCGCAGGGAAATACCAATCTTTCAGGAATGCGTGCAAGTGTTCATCAGTACTTCATTAGTCTCTGGTGATTCCGTGCTTCCACCATTGACAATATTGGTGCCTTTGACCTTTTGTCGTTTCCCATCAATTTTGTCATTTCCCAGCATTTTTCATCACTTTCTGGCATTTTTTCAGCATTTTTGACACTTTTTGACATTTTTGTCACTTTCTACGTGACAATTTTTCTTGTCGCTTTCTATTTTTCATGACTTTAAGACACTTTTACAGCAATTTCCATCACTTCCTTGACACTAAACTAGTACTTTTGCATCTCCACAGTCTTCGAGTGTGTGTGTGTGGTGCACATGGGGCTTGGGATTGGCCCTGTAGCAACTCTGTTCAACTCCTGAGAAAAAACAACAAATGACAAAAACAATGGAAAAGCCAGTAAGTTTCTCCACTGTGCAAATGAAGGTGAATGGCTTTTATTATTATTATTATTAACAAACATTTATATAGCGCCAGCAGTGTACCTGGCACTTTACAAAGTAATAAAATAGACACGGTCCCTGCCCCTAGGGATTACAATCTGAGAGACAGGAGCTGGGGGAGAGACTTAGGAAGGGGAACAGAGGGAAAGACAAGAGGTCTAACATTCATGAAGATGCGAGGTCTCAAGTGCACGTACTTGGCTTGGTTACAATGAGAATGACAGCAGGCAGGTCCATGTTGCAAGGATAAGGGTAAACCGATCGTAGGTATGGGAATAGTGGCTCAGCAGGATAAAGAGTCAGACAGAGCAGAGCGAAAGAGGTGAGTTTTAAGGAGAGATTTGAAGGTATGAAGGGAGGGGGCAAGGCGGATGTAGACAGGGAGGGAGTTCCAGGCATAGGGGGCAGCAAGTGAGAAGGGACGAAGGCGCTTAGGGGAGCAGGGAAGGTGTGGAAGGGCAAGAGAGGGGACAGAGGAGGAGCGAAGTGCACGGGCTGGAGCATGGAGGGCGATAAGTGCAGAGAGGTAGGGGGGAGCAAGGTTGTGAAGAGCTTTATAGGTGAAGACTAGGAGCTTGTGCAGGATTCGTTCAGGAAGGGGAAGCCAGTGAAGCGAAGAGAGGAGGGGCTGCACATGGTTGAAGCGACTGGCGAGGTAGATGACCCTGGCAGCAGAGTTTTGGACAGAGATGAGGGGAGAAAGGTGAGACCGGGGAAGGCCAGTGAGAAGGAGGTTACAGTAATCGAGGCGAGAGATGACCAGAGCATGAACAAGAGTTTTGGCAGACGAGACAGAGAGAAAAGGGCGAATCTTAGCAATGTTATGGAGGGAGAAGCGACAGGATTTAGCAACAGAGTCAATGTAGGGTTTAAAAGAAAGAGCTGAGTCAAAGATGAAGCCTAGGCTACGGGCTTGGGGGACAGGCAGGATGGTGACTCCATCAATAGTTATTGACAGTGAGGAAGGAGAGGAAGGATGAGGGGGGAAGATAAGGAATTCAGTTTTAGCCATGTTGAGTTTGAGTTGACGTTGAGACATCCAGGTAGAGATGTCAGAGAGACAGTTGATGAGACGAGCTTGAACAGAGGGAGAGAGAGAAGGAGTAGAGAGATAGAGTTGAGTGTCATCAGCATAGAGGTGGTATTGGAAGCCATGGGAGGCAATGAGTTTGCCTAAGGATGAGGTATAGATCGAGAAGATCAGAGGGCCAACAACAGAGCCTTGAGGAACACCAACTGAGAGGGGGAAGGAGGAGGAGGCGGAGTTGGAGAGAGACACATTAAAGGAGCGGTCAGAGAGGTAGGAGGAGAACCAGTTATGGACAGAGTCACAAAAGCCAAGGGTGTGAAGGGAATCCAGCAAGAGTGAGTGGTCAACAGTATCGAAGGCAGCAGAGAGATCAAGGAGGACAAGAATGGAATAGAGACGTTTAGATTTAGCCACCAGAAGATCATTGGTGATCTTAGCGAGAGCAGTTTCAGTAGAATGAAGGGGGCGGAAGCCAGATTGGAGGGGGTCAAGGGAGGAGTTGGAGGATAAGAAGTCAAGGCAGCGGGAGTAGACAACACGTTCAAGCAGCTTGGAAGCAAAAGGAAGGAGTGAGACAGGACGATAGCTAGAAGGGTCAGAGGGGTCAAGAGTGGACTTTTTGAGAATAGGAGAGACTGTGGCATGTTTGAAGGCAGAAGGGAAAGAGCCAGTAGAGAGGGAGAGGTTGATGATGTGCAGGAAGGAAGGGGTGACAGTGGGAGTAATGGAGCTTGTTTCTGACGAAAACAGCATTTGCCGCAGTTTGTTTTTTTCAGGCCTACGGTGCATGCCAAGCACCTGCTGCTCATTCTACAGATGCAATGCATGAACACAATGGCAACCTACATGGCAGAGACGTCAAAGGAGTGGTTAGTTTTTATTTATTTATTTATTTATTTATATTTTTACCCCACCCTTCTTGCCATGGGTGTCAAATGACACCCTCTCCTCTATCTCAATATTTCTTTAGCCACCTTCTCTTCATTCCTGCACATCCTGCTAGATACCCTGATTTCCAAATCATGGTATTGTGTCACAACAGACTTACCTTACCCAGGAAATGCTCAACTTTTCTAACCTTTCAAACTAGATTAAAGAAATTATCTCTGTTTAAGGACATTACTTGTAATTACTTTAAAGAGTGACAAATAATACAGCTTCTTACTACACATTTTTAATTTTATAACTAAAGTAGTAATAATATTAAAATATGCATTATCTGTGTTATTTTTACTAAGGGATTGTTTAGACAATTTATTTATTTATTTATTTTCTTATATTTTTACCCCACCCCTCTTGCACACAGGTGTCTCGGGGCAGCCAACATATGTATAGTAATAAAACAAAAATACATCATAAATATAAAATATAAATATACATATAAAAACCCATAACAGCAATACATAAAATTCAACCATGATATGTGTAAAAAACTCAGTCCACCCACCCACCCACCCCCCGCTAAATGCCTGACTGAAAAGCCAGGTTTATAACTTCATCGGAAAGCATAAAATACAACAATTAAAACAGGACCAGGGAACATGACAAATAATACAATAAATAAGGGTGAAGGGGGAAAAAAACCTTCCCTAACCCCCCTCCTCAAAGGCTTGGGCGAACAGCCAGGTTTTACAAATTCGCCAGAATGTTAAAAGGCTTGGGGCCAGGCAAGCTTCCTCCGGGAGGGAATTCCACAGAAACAACTCAGCTTCCAAGAATGCTTGCCTGTCGGTTCAGGCCTGCCAGTAGTGCGGGACCTCCAGAATGGTGCTGGACAACCGCAGGGGCCGCCCAGGGTCCCAGGGGCGAGGCAGTCCCTCAGGTAAACAGGACCCAGGCTGTGTAGGGCTTTAAAGGTCAAAACCAGCACCATGAGTCAGGCCCGGAAGACGAAAGGCAGCTAGCACAATGTTCTGAGCACTCGTTGAATGTGCTCCCTGCAGCCCATCCCAGTGAGCAGACAGGCATCTACATTTTGAACCCGCTACAGCTTCTGAACCATCACCATGGGCAGCCCCACGTAGAGCGCATTGCAATAGTCCAGCCTTGAGGTGATGAATGCATGGATGACAGTGGCAAGATTGGAGTCTGAGAGAAATGGGCAGAGCCTTCTCACTAGATGTAATTGACACACACACACACACACACACCATCATCATCACCTCTGTCTTGTCAAGACTGAGCTTCAATCAGCTAAGCCTCATCCAATCCCCAACAGTGGCCAAACACCGGGACAGTAAGGAGACATCAGGGCCTGGGTCGGTTGAAAAATATAAATACAGCTGGGTGTCCTCAACATCTTGGTGACAACAAACCCTACATCTGCGTATAACCTTCCCAAGCAACTTCATATACACATTAAACAAGAGAGGGAACATAATGGAACCTTGCAGAACCCCACATGATAGGTCACCAGAGGACAAAGCACAGTCCCCTGGTAACACCCTCTGTGATCTATCTGCAAGGTAAGAATGGAACCATTGCAGAACAGTTCCATCCACCCTGACCAGGTCCCACAGGTGAGTCACCAGCATCTCATGGTTCATGGTATCAAAAGCCTCTGAAAGATCCAGTAGAACCAGCAGGGTCATATGACTCCTATCCAGCTCCACCAGGAGGTCATCAACCAAGGCCACCAGCACTGTCTCCGTGCCATAACCCATATGAAAGCCCAAATGCATGGTATCAAGAAAACCGGTGCTGTCCAGAGGTGCCTGCAACTGACGGGCCACCACACATTCAATAACCTCCCAGAAAAGGGAAGGGGTTAGAACAGGCCGATAACTCACTGGGGCATCAACGTCAAGAGATAATTTCTTGAGGAAAGTTCAGACCGCAGCCTCCTTGAGGCAGTCCAGCACCCTCCCCTCCATTAGGGAGACATTAATCACCCCCGTAAGCACCGGACCCAATGTCTCCCTGGAGGCCTTGACCAACCACGATGGGTATGGATCTAACTCAAAAGTTGTGGCCGGAACAGACCCCAGGACATTTACCGCCTACGTAATAGTTGTTTGGGTACTACATGATAGTTGTGTTTAATCCTTGAGAGGTGAGAGCTGAGATGTAGTGCGGGATTATCCTTTCCAGAAGCTACCTGATACCATGCATGGGGTAGCAAGGTGTAGTTACTACGTAGTAGCTGTCATGTGTGAACAGTAGGAGGAAAAATTGCACACATCCAAACTCTTCCATCCATTCCATTGCTCATGTGCCATCCAGGCCTGAAATGTTTTCTTAGATGACCAAAGTACAACTCATGACTCTGGCTGGTATGGGCTGCTTTTTCCCAGCTACTGAGTTGAATGGGGTGCAGTAGTAGGGTGGACATGCAGGCACCTGGAGGCACATTATTTGGAGTGGTCTAACCTCCCCAAGCCTCCAATATCTTGGTTTTAGCTGCTGTGGAATAGTTGTTATGTGATAATACTAGTACCTAAATCCTCCACTCATTGAAACTCCTCTTGATTTTAATGACGGAAAATGCCCTAGGTTGGGGATGGGGAACCTTTCCCCCTCCAGGGGTAATTCTGAAAATTAGTACAAGCTCCAGTCACTACATGGGATTTGGGGGAGGGGATGCTTGGGGAAGGGAGGGTCCAGATTATAGATCTGTGCCATGGATCTGTCCCCTATCCTTGTGTGGATGCCTTCATCTCTACTTCCTTACTCTGAGCTAAGTCTTTCAGTGCTTGGGGGTAGGATCTAAATCCAGGTGCTAGATTCAGGAAACAGAAAGGGGCCTAATAATAACCAGCCATGGGCTGCATTTGGTCCCTGGGCCTGAGGTTCCCCATGTCTGCCCTAGGTAGAAAAATTGCACCTAGCCATACTTTTCCATGCATCCCCAAATCCTTTTCTCAGGATAGCCTCTTGACTTTGTGCTCAAATGGAATAATAGGGATAATAAATCTCCATGGAAATGAATCATGGGGTAGCATACTCCTCACTGATAGTGTCATATTTGAAAATAACCTACTTTGGGGGCGGGAGGGGAATTCTGAGGCTACAATGGGACTGCTCTGAAGAAAGTGATTTGCGGATTGTGATGTGAATTTCTAATGCTCCATAATATAACCAATGCCCAACAGAGGGTGCTTTTATATGAGTGGGTCACCGTGGTGCGACCCACTCGCGTGATATTTCAAAATCCAGCAAAACGGAATTAGATGAGATGGAAGTCCGGGATCATGCGCATTGAAGGCGGCCGTGCATTGTTTACAGACTGCAAATTAAATACCTCGATTGTTAGGTATTTAATTCATGGTCTGAAAACAATGCATGACTGGCTTCAACACGCATGATCCCGGACTTCCATCTCATCTAATCCCACCTTCCGGGATTTTGAAATTTCATGCGAGCGAGTTGTGCCACGGCGACCCGCTCATGTAAAAGCAGCCAGAGGTTCCCTTCCACTGCAATGTTTATGCAGTTTTGAAGAATATCAGATGTTCATATTATTCAAAGCATGCATGTCTGAGATGGAGTAAGTATTGTCTGGTGCTTCTGTGTGATATACTATGGACATTTTCCTTTGTAATGCATTCAAAATCCTTTATAGTCTTGCAGGCAATTAAAAAATGCTTTCTCACAGCCTCAAGGTATTTTGCATCTGACAAGCCTGACAGGTTTCTTGTCATTTTGCCAAACCAGATACAAGAGCAGATACAAGAGTAGATAGTCCCAGGATTACAGAGCGTGAGTTTTATAACTCCCAGAATCCCATTTTACAAGCGAGATCTATGCATGTAGTCATTCTAACAGCTTTAAGAGTTTGAACAGCTGCTGTTCTGAAGTCTTTCATATCTTCTTTCATTATTTATAAATGCTCTGAAATGTACTGCATAAGTCATTTTCAATGTACTTAAGCAAAAAGGATACCTGCTTGAAGCATCCAGCTTCCTTATCTGCATTCACTAGGGAAAAAAAAATAACACTTTCATGATATGCATTATTTGGCATTGAACTGGTGATATATTCCTTAGCCAGATGAAGATTAATAAAAGCTCTTGGTGTGAAAACTAGGGCTGAAACAAGATTTTTGCAAAAATGGGAATTCCGATTGAAATGCTGGTTCCCAATACCATCTGGGTTGAATCGAGAACTCTTGGTACATGACAATGGGTATTTTCAGACATTACGTGGTCCCGATTCACCACAGTGGATCCCCGGAGGGGGTGAACCAAACAACACACACACACACCCCGTGGTCAAAAAAAGCCCCAAACAGACATGACGGGACCGGGACCACGGCAGGGAATCGGGCCACCAGATCACGGCCCGGGGCAGCGCAACAGATGTTATGCCAATCCCGGGCCGGGCCGTGGTCAAAGCACCCGGAAGGCACCAGGGCAACTTGTCCTGGCTGCTGCTGTGTGCCCGTTAAATCTCCCTCCCCGGCATGTGTTGTCGCTCGTTGCCTGGCAACGACGCTGCGTGCTTTGTCTCCGGCTGGGAATCATTTCCTTTGCTTCTGGCTGGTGGTTGTTGGCCAGACATTCCTTTTTTCTGGTTCCCGTCAGGAATCTCTTTGACCACACTTTCGGAGATTGTCCGGCGAGCCCCAGAAGCATGGTTGAAATTGACCCCATGTGGGTATTGACCATGGTGAACATCTGGCGGCCGCCGAACAGACGTTCAGGTTGCTTTGGACCCGCCGCGGGATTGATCGTGGTTCACTGTGGTTGAGCATGATCTCGTAACATCTGAAAATACCCAATGTCTCTATTGACATTTTGTTTCCTGATTTATTGCTGTGAGCTTACTGGAATCCCATTTACTGCTTTTCCATTTACCACTGCACTGTGCCATACATTTCAAATCCTGAGACGTAATACTGATGTCTTTGCATTCTATTAATCCTTTTGGGTCAACAATTTGGAATGGACAATTCTAATTAGTCACCAGAAGCAAATAAAACCCATGGCGTTGCCATTTCCCCTACCCGCCCCCCTTTTGCTGGTGACTTTGCCACATTTGGTAGGGGTAAATGTGTGCAAGGCATGTGCAGGTCTACTATCATTGTGACATGTTATGTAACATGGAACTCCCACACAGTGTCTAGGAATTCTATGTTGATCAAATTCTCACATTTGATCAATAGTTTTGCTAATTAAATCATGGGCATAGACATTTTTTTTTCCTTTTTCCAGTGAGCAGCGTGTCTGGGAATTGCAGATAGATGGTATGGTTTGGGTTGTTTGTTTCGTAGTCCTCTGCCATCCTGGGTTCTGATCAACCGTACACCCTGAATGCACCCCAGTTTGGGATTCTCTGCCCATATATCTCACTATATTTCTCTCTGGGTGAGGCAGTGTGTGTCTGGGGATTGCAGATTGATGGCATGGATTGGGCTGTTTGCTTTGCAATCCTCTGCCATCCTGGTCTCTAATCAATCCTACACCCTGAATGCACCCTGATTTGGGATTCTTGGCTCCTTCTCCCAAGTTCAATTGCTATATATTTCTCTCTGGGCAGGGTATCTTGTGTCTGTGGATTGTGAATGGGTGGTATGGATTGAGGTGTATGCTTCATAATTAATAGGAATGTGTAGAAGGCACAACATACTTTTTGGGGTTTTTTTTCCCCCCAAAACCCATTCTTTTTCAGGGGTTTTCATAAAGGACTCTATTGTTTCTGTTTGGTTTATTTTTTTCCCATTTTTTTTAATTAAAAGTAATTTTTTTTAAAAATCACTGCACCTTTAAAAAAATGACATCAGGAGTATTGGCACCATTTTGGAAAAGGGTGTTCATGCGCAGAACAGCTCCGGTGGCCATTTCATCCATGTATGGTGATTTTTAATTAATTTATTTCCATTACATAAAAACATAAGAAATGCCATACTGGGTCAGACCAATGGTCCATCTAGCCCAGCATCCTGTCTCTGACAGTGGCCAATCACGATGGCTTGGGAGAAGCACCCAACAGGTCACAATGGGGGATCCATTCCCTGTTTTTTCCACCCATCGTGTTCCCTGATCCTGTTTGGCTAATAGCTGCTAATGGACCTATCTTCCAGAAACGTGTACAAAGCTCTTTTAAACTCCACTATGGTACTGGCCCTTACCACAGCCTCTGGCAGTAGTTTCCACAACCCAGTTATATGTGTGTGTAAAAAAAAAATGTGTGTGCAAAAACACCCATTGCGTACAGTATATATTGTGTGAAGTTCTTTCTGTATCACACTGGGTGTTTATACAAACACATTTTTCCAGCATGTTTGCTATTACATTCTGAACTTTCTGTGTGTCTAAATCACTCACCCAGATCTTAAACATCCAGCTCTTTGAACTTCTGCATAGAACTTCTCCAAAAACGTTTGTGTATAAAAAGTTCTCCTGGTAAACGGCTCCAGGCAGCTGTGGTCACTTGGTTTCCATTGTAGCCTGTCATGTCTACAGCTGCGGCTACTTTAGGCTGCCTCAGGCCAGGACAGTGTTTGTGTGAAAAATGCATCCAGGAACTGCCTCAGGGAAGTGCGTGTGTGTGTGTGTGTGTGTGTGAGAGAGAGAGAGAGAGAGAGAGAGAATGTATCCAGAACTTACTTGTGGACTTGTAAACCCAGAGGATTGAAAAATCCGGAAATTTAAGGTGTGTGTAAAAATGCCCATTGTGTGTGCGGGGTGATGGGGCGCAGGGGCAGTGCACATTGCAGGGCGGTAGGGGCATCGCCCCTCCTGGCCTGATCCCCTTCCGCACACACTTCATGCTTTTAAAAAGAAAGAAAAAAAGGTGGGGAAAAGATAAAAACACTCACCTGAGTTCCGAAGGCACCGGGGGCGGGGGCGCAATCCACAACCCACTCCAGACTTGCTCTGAGTCCTCCACATTCCGCAATCAGCTGATCAGCATCAACTGAGTTCTCAGTGTTGTTGTTCTGCCTCCCTGGGCACATGTGCACGCAGGAGCTTGAGGCCTTAGGGAGGAGGAGATGAGAGGGTGGGGGCCAGTGCCTCCTGCTAAGCTTGCTCTAAGGACTTTTGTCCCATAAGGGACAGAAGTGATTTGGGCAGCTGGACTTAGAGCCCATGCTGCCTGAATGGGGAAAAACACTTTGCTTTTTCCATCAGTGGGGGTAGCGTCCCACAGAGCCCTGTGGGCTGCTGTGGAAGATGCTGGGTATTTTCAGACGTTACGATCCCACACTCAACCACAGTGAATTCCCACCGGGTGAGAAAGGGACCGTAATGTCTGATGGGGGAAATGGAAGTTCCTCCTCAGATGTTCACCCCCGTGAATCACGGCGGGGAATCACATTCACCATGCGATCAGCGGTTCTGATCGCGTGGTGAATGTGATTCCCCGCCGTGGTGAAAGGGCTTGTCCAATATGGCTGCCTACCACAGCCCGGAATCTGCAGTGGGATTCCAGAACATGGTCAATGCAGGCAGGCGCTGCAGCTGCATTGGCTGTGGTGCCTGCCCGTCTCCCTAGAGGGCGGGCAGCGCGGGAGTGTGGGGGTGTGGGGCCGTGCGGCTGCACGTTGTGCCGTGCGGCCCCTCCCCCTCCCCGATTCCCTGCCGGGATCAGCCAGCACATCTGTTGGATGTGCTGGTGTGATCCCGGCAGGGGATCAAAGGGTGATTCCGTGACGGGGCCAACACAGGCCCCGTCATGTCTGAAATCACCCTCTGTCTGGATTGCAAACCCAAACACCCAGGCAGTGTATGCCTGTGCATAGCTGCTGCTGTTGAGGGCACTCAGAACAGTCCTCTTTTGGCATGTTGGTGATCTGTGCCATTTTGGTGGAGAGAGCGTACTGGCTGGTCTGGCTGCTGCTTGGCCTGGCTTGTTTGTGGCTTTGTTCCCCCACACTGCTGCTGGACCAGCATCAGACAGACAGATCCCCATTGGGGAGTTAGTTATTTTTAGTTATTTTTCTGAGAGACCTCAGAATGGGGCCTGGGGGGCTGAGGGTGTGTGTGGCTTCTGGGGGTGTAAGGGAGGATGGGGCTGCTGGGGAATTGGGGCCACTGGGGCGTAAGGGAGGAAATATGGCCACTGAGGGGGAAATGGGAGGTAAGGGGGGAATGGGGCTGCTGTGAGACTGATGAAAATGGGATTGGGGGTTAAGGGGGTTGCTGGGGAAAATGGGACTTCAACAGAGCTGTAACAATGAAATATGTTTTGGGGGACAAGTGGAATTACTCACTGCTGCTTTTTTTGTAAGAACATAAGAAGTGCCATACTGGGTCAGACCAATGGTCCATCTAGCCCAGCATCCTGTCTCTGACAGTGGCCAATCATGGTGGCTTGGGAGAAGCACCCAACAGGTCACAATCCATTCCCTGTTGTTTTCCCCCAGCTCCCCTCATGTTCCCTGATCCTGTCTGGTTAATAGCTGCTAATGGACCTATCTTCCTGAAACTTGTCCAAACCTCTTTTAATCTCAGCTATAGCACTGGCCCTTACCACAGCCTCTGGCAGTAGATTCCACAACCCAATTATACGCTGAGTGAAAAAAATATTTTCTTTTATTTGTTTTAAACTTGCCACCCATGAGTTTCATGGAGTGTTCCCTAGTTCTAGTACTATTCGAGAGGGTAAATAACTGCTCCTTGTTTATTAGTTCCACACCACTCATGATTTTATAGACCTCTAGCATATCTCCTCTGATGTCTCTTCTCCAAACTGAAGATCCCCCAACCTTCCAAGCATCTCCTCATACGGGAGCCATTCCATGTCCTTGGTCATTTTTGTTGCCCTTCTCTGTACTTTTTCCATTTCAGCTATGTCTTTTTTGAGATGGGACGACCAGAACTGCACACAATATTCAAGGTGTGGTCGCACCATTGATTTGTATAGAGGCATTATGACCTCCTCAGTTTTATTGTCTAGCCCTTTTCAAATAATTTCTACGATTCTGTTTGCTTTTCTGACTGCTGATGTTCACTGCACTGTGGATTTCATTGTATTGTCCACAAGCACCCCCATATCCTTTTCCTAAGTGGTAAATACTAGCTTAGTACTCAGCATTGTGTACGCATAGTTTGGATTATTTTTCCCTATGTGTACCACTTTGCACTTCTCCACATTAAATCTCATTTGCCATTTAGATGCCCAGGCACCCAATGTCGTAAGATCCCATTGCAGTTCCTCACAGTCTGCTTGTGTTTTAACTACCTTGAATAACTTGGTGTCATCTGCAAATTTGATCACCCCACTTTTAACACCCTTTTCCAAATCGTTAATGAATACATTAAACAGCACCCGTCCCAATACAGATCCTTGAGGCACTCCACTTTTTGCATCTCTCCATTGTGAAAACTGACCATTTAGTCCTACCCTTTGCTTTCTATCTTTTAACCAGTTTCTGATACATAGTAAGACACTACCTCCTAACCCATGACTTATTTATTTTCTCAAGAGTCTCTCACGAGGGACCTTATCAAATGCTTTCTGGAAATCCATGTACACTATATCTACTGGGTCTCCCTTGTCCACATTTTTATTTACACCATCAAAGAATTCCAACAGGTTAGTGAGACATGACTTAACTTTACTAAATCCATGTTGACACATCCACATTAAGCCATATTTGTCAACATGCCCTGTAATTCTGTCTTTAATGATGGTTTCCACCATTTTGCCTGGCACAGACGCCAAGCTTACTGATCCTGTAGTTTCCAGGATCGCCTCTGGAACCCTTTTTAAATATCGAGGTTATATTTGCCAACCTCCAGTCCTCAGGTATAGTGGTGTGCTAAAACTTCACATAATATGGTTCTGTGGGTTTAAGATGTGATTTTCTTTTGCTTGTTCTGTGTTCATGTTTGCATGTGCACTGCTGGTTTCCCCTGCTCCTCTCCCAAACCCCTCAACATGTGCAAAGGCTGAAGCCATTTTCTGGGACCCCACTGGCCATGGCTACTCTTAGTTTAAATTGGTCTTTTCTTAGCTGTTTTTGATGTAAACTGTCTGTTTTCTGTTTTATAGGTGGGGCACCTAGCGGGTTGGATGGAAGGGTTTCCAATCTTCACTGGAATATTCCTTGCATTTTAAAATGGTCTCACCCGTTGCAGTTTTGTGGGATGCTGTGGCAGGCTTTTTCACTAATGGCTAGTCCTTGCATGAATGCTCCGTGTTTGGTTGCAGCAGAGCTACCTCTTACATTGCAACAGAGCTGTGTAGCATGTTTTGGGGGACAAGTGGAAATCCTCACTGCTGGTTTTATGGTGTGCTAAGGACGTCACATAACATTGTTGCCTTCAGATAGTTTTCTTTCCTTGCTCTGTGTTTGCATGATGCATTGCTGCTTTTCTTCTCTGCTCCAAAGCATGATTACAGAGGCCATTTTGTAAATTTGTGGGTCTACTAGTCATGGCTACTCTTTTTTAAAATGGCCACTTCACTGTTTCACTGCTACTCCCTGATGGAAAGTCTTGTTGTGACTGTGTCCTTTTGAGCACCTTGCCTGGAGTTTTGTTGAGAAACAGAAATGCATTGTTTAAATTTTGATGGGGCTGGTTTGGTGGCAACAGAGGCCTGAAATTGGCCAAACCTTTTAAAAAGGCCTGTTTCTTTGGACAGGCATTTGGCTGCCTGGGATACAGTGTAGGTACTGGGGATGCTGGTCTCAATGGGCCTGGTTTGATGGCAATACAACCCTGAAACTGGCCAAACTTTATTTAAAGAACGAAGAAGGTCTGTTTTCTTGGACAGCCAATTGGCTGCCAGAAATAAGGTGCAGGTTCTGGGGATGTGGGTCTTGATAGGTCTGATTTGGTGGCAATTCAGGCCCGCAATAGGCCAAACATTTTTTAAAAGGCCTTGTTTGCTTGGACAGGCATTTGGCTGCTGGGGATAATGTGTAGCTAATGGAGATGTTGGTCTAGATAGGCCTGGTTTGGTGGCAATGCAGCCCTGCAACTGGCCAAACTTTTAAGAAAGGCCTGTTTGCTTGGACAGGCGTTTAGCTGCCAGGGATAGGATGTAGCTACTAAGGATGCTGATGTGGATAGGCCTGGTTTGGTGGCAATGCAGCCCTGAAACTGGCCAAACTTTTTTTTAAAGGCCTGTTTGCTTGGACAGACATTTGCCTGCCAGGGATACAGTGTTGCTACTGGGGATGCTGGTTTGGATGGGGAGTATTTGGTTGCTATACAGGCCTGCAAGCAGCCAAACTTTTTTAAAAAAAACCTGTGTGTTTGGACAGGTATTTGGCTGCTAGGGATACAGTGTAGGTACTAGGGATGCTGGTTTGGATGGGTCGTTTTTGGTTGCTATACAGGCCTGCAACTGTTCTCCTTGTGAACAGAGGAGAAAGTAGGTAGGAACATGGCAGAAGAGAAGGCTGCAGACAACAAGGAGACCCCTTTCCCTTGTCCCCCACTGAAGCCATCTCTTCCCCTTCCACTTCTCGTGCACCAAAACCAAACCCTCTCCCTCCTACTTCTCCTCTGTCCTGTCCATCTCTTCCCTATCATTCTCTTCTGATTCAGCTTGTTGCAGGACAGGGAGCTAACTCAGTTCTCCAAGCCAGGAGGAAGACTTGTCCCAAAGCCTACACCTTCAGAAGACTACAGGTGGCCAAGGATGCCATGAAAATAGAGGATTTGAGGGTTCAGGAAAAAGGTGGGTGATGGCAACATGATCTATTTTTGTAACCTGCTATGGTTAATTTGGACCCAGTGGGAAAGAGAAAGTCGACGGGACCCCAGTAAGAGGGCTCTCTATCCCCCAGTGGCAGTGCTTCACCCAGCAGCAAGGAATTCCCAGCCTTAACTAATATAATGTCCATCCAATGTTAACCCTGGGAACTCCTTGCTTCTGGGTTAAGCCATGCCACTGGCCTACCATTGCCCCGGCTCCACCTCTAGGCCAGGCTCCACCTACCATTGCCCCAGCTCCACCCCTATGTTTGCAGGGCCACCAGCTGGTTTACCACCGGCAGTAGGTTCAACCCACCCACTTCCCCACGAGCCTCAAAACTGACCAACCACCACTGGTGAGGTGGGAAGCAGCTTTTGAAAGTGATAGGACCTGACCAGGTCTGCTACGGAACTGGGCTCTGCAGTGGTCCAGGCTGGGGACCTGTCACTTTCAAAGGCCATCCAATATGTTCAAGCCACCCATCAGGTCCCATTCAGGTATTGATGGTGCCCAAATGGGGCCAGGTTGATTCAGGCACCCTGGATTCATTGGGGGTGACCGACACTTAGAGTGCCTGGTTGCAGTTCTGTTCAGTCCCCATTGTTCCCATTTAGGGATGAATCTTGGTTCTCACATTTCTTGATGAGAATCCGGATACTCGGCTTATTCTTGCAAACAAGAACATGCTCACAACTGCCTGGTTTCTCACCGAGAAAAGCAAGAATCTCATAAACAGCCTTTCCCTGCACTTGCAGACTTGGGAAAGGCATTTTGTTTACAAAGGGCCCTCCGCACCGCAATAGGGGCGGGGGGAGGTTGCCGCGCCCGCCGCTTTTCCAGCCCTGAAGGGATGAGCGCGGAGGAGCTGCAGGGCTTCGGGAAACCCCGCACTGTTCGGCCTGGGCGCCTGCGATTGGCGGCCCAGGCATCAGGGCCCGAGAACGGGCGCCTGATTGGTCGGCGCTGGGGACGCTCCCTCCCCCTCCCTGCTAGAAGGGAGGGGCAGGGAGGACGGCCAGCGCACGCGGTTTTTTCTCTCCTCCCTTCTCATTCGGACCCAGCAGCGGCAGGCAACAGTTGTGCCTGCGAAGAAGGGGAAAATTGTTCCCACCCACCCATCCCCCTAATACTGTAGGTTTTGGTTAACTGGTTGCCACAAGGGGACCAAGAAGGAATTTTGCAGAGCACCCCAACATTAGGACGGCTCTGTTGTTTTGCCTTCTTTACAGTATAGGAAGAATTAAATAATATTTGGAATTTGATTTGGCATGATTCGACAATAATTTAATATAGTTAAATTTAATTCGATACTAATTAAGGGTAATTGGAGAAATAAGGATGATTGAGAATTGGAAACGCTGTTAACAAAGATTAAGAAAGAATTTAGTCGCACTCTTGCGGGGGTCCAGTATGGTTAATAGGCTGTTTGTTAGGTAGTTATAGTATAGATAAAGGAGTCATCTCCATAAGAGATGGGGGATGATACCTGTTGACAAGCAGGGCAAGGCTGACGGCAGGATCGTTCCCCGGGGGGGAGTGTCAAGCGGGGGTAAGGGCAAGTATGGCCCTCGATCTTAATGACACCATATACTCCTGACTCAGGCCTCTGAGGCATTCACCCTTCGGCCTTGGCCAGGGAGCTGTTCGAAGGGAAAAGTTTAATTTGAATTGATAATGGCATTAGAGGGCATATCCACGCCATATATATACCTGTTAATGTTATTATAGGATTATAGAAAATACTGGACCCATTCGATTGCCTAGTGACAATCTAACCAACGTTCTTGCTCTGATTGCATTAAAGAGTGCGGCCTTTTACAATCCAGCTCATGTCTCCGTGTCTCATTTGGGGCTGAGGGTGCGTCGGCAACAAACCTTGACTGGCTGAGCTGGATGCCTCTCCAAGTCCAGACTTCTCTAGCTGTTGGGTCTCTTACTGCTTGAATTCTCTGCGGGGACAGGGGGGGAAGCAAGGAGAAGGCGGCTTAACTTCAAACGTGGACTGAAACCGAACTCCACATACTGGCGCTGGGGTTCTGTGCATGCACAGCTCTTTTCCGAAGTGGGACTGGCAGCATTGCTGCTATTTTAGAAAAAGGCAACTGGTCTTTGCATGAGCAGTGGCCATTCTACTACTCCTACTATTATTATTTATCATTTCTATAGCGCTGCTATTCATACGCAGCGCTGTACAGATACACATAACATAAAGACAGTCCCTGCTTCATGAAGCTTACAATCTAATCAAGGCACATAGACAAAGACAACTACAGATAAAAGTCTTCCTGTGGATAATGGACTACAAGATGCAGGTATTCAATAAGTTTATTTATTTCAGTTAAAATGGATGAAATTCACAATGCTATGATAAGGATGGGGCCCAGGCTCATAATTTAAAAGCAATCTCAAAGAAGTGGGCCTTTAGGACGGGCTTGAATATGGACAAGGAGGCAGCCTCAAACACCACCTCTGGGAGTTTGTCCCAAGCATACGGTGCAGCAAGGTGGAAAGCGCAGAGATGGGAGTTGGCAATGGAGGAGAAAGGCACAGATTGAGCATCTTGCCAGATGAACAGAGGTCACGAGTAGGGGTGTGGGGAGAGATAAAAGAGGAGAGGTACTGAGGAGCTGCAGAGTGAAGACACTTGTAGATGAGGAGGAGAAGCTTGAACTGTATACAGAAGCAGATGGGGAGCCAGTGTAGTAACTTGAGAAGAGGGGTTACATGGTTGTAATGGTGTGCATGGAAGGTGAGTCTCGCAGCTGAATTCTGAATAGACGGTAATGGAGATATGTGGCTCAGTGGGAGGCCTGTGAGAAGCAGGTTGCAGTAGTGTAAGTGGGATATGATATCATTCTTGATGTAACCAAGCCAAGAGCGTGCACCTGGAACCTCGCGTCTTTGTGAATGTTACACTCCTTGTCTCTCCATCTGTTCCCCTTCCTTCATCTCCAACCCCCGTTTCTCCGATTGTATGTCCTAGGGCAGGGTTTGTGTGTATTCAATTATTTTGTAAAGCACCAGGCACATTGCCTGTGCTATATAAATGCTTGCTAATAATAATAATAATAATAATAAGAGAATGGATTAGCGTTTCAGCAGTGTGTTCAGACAGGAAGGGATAGATTTTGGCAAAATTATAGAGGAAGAAATGACAGGTTTTGGCAGTGTTTTGGATGAGAGTAGAGAATGGAGAGAGGAGTCAAAGGTATCCCCAAGGTTGCAGGCTGAGGGGACTGGGAGGATGTATGGAAGGCTGTCAGCATGAATTCACAGACCAGCTGACCTTTTTCAAAATGGTGGTGCATCTGGAGCCATTTTGGAAAAGGGCTTCACACGTATCGAATGGCCCCAGCAGCTATTTTGCACATACACAGTAACCACAGTTCTTGTTTTGTGGGTTTATTTTTAACGAGATATCTCGTGAGATTTCATACTCAGGCCCCGATCCTGGAAATATCTCAGGCCTCAGCATGAAACCTCGTGAAAGTGATTTTCATTTCAGCCCTATTTCACAGTAACACAAAACATTATGTTAGGAAATGAAATGGTTCCATAAGGATTGTGGAGGCCTGCATTGCTATCCCCAAACTTAATTCCCTTCCCTTGTGACTGTGCTAAATATAAGCTGGGAATTATTTCCTTAGTTAAAAAAAAACCACTTGTTTTTTTTCAATATTCTATGGTATGCACATTTGTGCAATGAAAACAGTGAGTTGACTGTTGCAAAATAATCTTTATAATTGGTTATTAGAATTTATTTCAACTTGTTTCAAGACATGCATCGCATGCACACCATTAAATCTTACCTATTTCTAGTTGCATGCTACATGCATAAACAATTTGTATAGTGGTGAGTGAACCTCTATAGATAGACTGTCATTTGTCTGTCCTTTCTCACTTCCTGTATATAATGGAAGGTCTGAAGCTCCATCCACATGGCATGGTTACAGTTTGAGAAAAATAAGGGGGAAAAGGAAAGGGGAAGAAATACTTGCCGGCACCCCCCCATCCCACCCCACCCCAATGAGACAGAACACAAGCATTGAGTTTAAAATGGCCGCACTCTTTATTCAAATTAACTTAGAACCGAATTAGAATCGGTGGGGGGAATCACTCCTGTGATTTGGGTCCAGCACCTCACTTAACCAATAACTCAACTCAGGGATTGGTCCGATACACCATCCGGTACCAGTCCTTATTAACTACTTAAAATATCTCCCCCTCCCTTACTACGGGTTGTTGGGAGAGGGTCAGGGCCCTTCCGAGCCAGAGGAAGGAGGATAGTGCCCTCGAGTTGGGGACAGTGCGTGTCCCTACTGCCGTCGCGATCACTTCTCCCAGGGGGTTGGCTCCACCACTTGCCATACCCTGCAATTATGGCAGACGTCTTCCCCCATCTCTTATGGAGATGCCTCATATTCTGACTCTAACTTATCCTAAATCTGGTGCTGAAATCCTGCCACAAAGGGTCCGCCGGTTCTTGCTGGATGGGCCCGCCTACCCCCGCCACCTAACAAACTCCACTAATCAACAATTCTTGCAACTTTTCCCACAAAGCTAACAAATACCACTCATTCCCAGTTGGGGATAGGTGGACACCGTCTTCCCTGTACAGATTCAGTTTCTGGTGCGAAATGGCGTGGTGTCCAATTGTAGCTCCACCCAATTCCAGTAACCAGTGCCCTATTTCCTTGTTAATGGTCTTCCTGGTCTTATCAATTTTATGGAAACCCGCTCGACCCAATCGGTCCACACTATCACCACCCCCGGGAACATGTGTTTGATCACCCAGATGTCATTCCTGATGTCCTTCAACATCTGGACTCCCTTTACCTAGACCAGGTCATTTTCACCTAAATGTATTACCAGGATATCTGGCCAGGCCACCCTTCCCCCCCCTTAAAGTGGGGATCAACTGATGCCACCGCATGCCTCCATGGCCCATCCACAACCCCAACTGAGTTCCCCAATGTGATTTTCCCGCTGCTTTTACCAGTCCAATGCACCAAGTTGTGGCCCACGATCCACACCAGGCTCCTTTGACAATGGGAAGAACCTGAGGAAATAGACAATTATTAATTTTGAATTGCAGGCAGGGGGGCTCTGACATATTCCCAGTATGCCTGAGAGCGCCACATGCCTATGGCCTGAATATCCCACTCTGGCGATCCAGCCTCTGTGGAAAAACTGGCAGCTCCTATTCTAAACAAGTGTGTTCCAAACAGGCCTGCTGGGAGGTTAAGGGTCATAAGTGCAGCACACATTACCTCTGTCACCTGGTACTTAGTCAGGAAACTGCCATCAACGTGGCAAAACAACAAGCCCGGGAGAGCTGGTCTCATAGCCAGGTAATGCGCAAGCACCTGTACCAGGCAAACTGCCGCGGATCCCGCTCAGGCCAGACGCACCATGTGCCCCCTCCCTCTCTGGACTGTCTTTGAGCAGTGTAGGTGCAAAACTGCCTCCTGATCTCCCAACCTGACATCCTCAATGGCCACCGCCCTAGCTGACTTGTCCCTGGATGAGGCGGCTACCAACTCACTGACCCTGAATGCCCCCAAAAGTCACTACTAACATTGCCAGGAACAACCTAGACTTGCCCGCATTTGCGCAGATGTGGAGAAGGGTTCCACACATGTCTGCAGGAAGCTGAGGTGTTATGGGGGATCTGCTGTCGGGGGGGGGTCCCCCGCTCTGTCACCCATGCCTCCATCATGTGCCTGGCAAAAAAAACTCTATCTGGTGGAGGGTGGCCAGCGAGCCTGCCCTGTGGGCAGGAGGGGCGGGATATAAATTTTAAAATAAATAAATAAATAAAGGCTAATGCTGCCAATTTAATTCTGATGGTGCCCACTGCTGCCCCATGGAGTCTTAGGGCAAGTATGAACTGGAGTAACTGGTCCTCCGGGATGGGAAAACCCAGTTCCCAACCTCAGGAAAAATGATAACCCTGGAAATCTTTGAAAGCCCTTTCGTATTTGGCCCTGGTCCAAGGCACCAAGGATCCCTGGACAGTGTGGCATAACTGTGGATCCAAGGGTCCACGTCCACTGGGGTAGTGGCTCCGGATCTGGTCTAGCTCCAGGTGCGAGTGAACAGAAACACTCCATCTGGAAATGAGAGAGGGGGTCATTATTAACACCCGGTGCATGCTTGGCCTGGAATAGTAGGTTGCAGTGCAAACATGTAAGCATGAACACCCTGACTAGCCCCATGACTGTGGGGAAACGTGATGACTGGGCATTAATGATGTGCACCACCGCCTGGTTGTCACACCAGAAAAGCACCGTATGGTTGGCATACTCTGCCATCCACAAATGGACTGCTAGGACAATAGAATATAACTCTAGGAACGTCAGATCCCTGGTCAGCCCAAGTTCTTCCCACTCGGACGGCCAGGGAGCCCTGAACCATCTGTCCCTAAAAATTACACCAAATCCCATTCCTCCGGCAATATCGGAGTGAACCTGGAGCTCAGCCTCAACTAGAAGTCTCTCCCTCCATATGCTCACTCCGTTGAAATCGGCGAGGAATGAGGCCCATGTCTGCAGGTCATCCCTCATGTCCCAAGTAACCCAGATGTGATGATGAAGCTGGAGGGTGCCTGACAATTTGCCATACAGACGTGACAGGAAAGCCCGGCCTGGGGCAACCACCTTGAAAGCAAAGTTCAGACTGCCTAACAGGGACTGTAGCTGACGGACCATCACCTTGCATGCCACCAAACATACCCCAAGTTTCGATCGAATGTCCACCAGTTTATCACCTGGGAGCCAGGACACCCCCGCCACTGTGTCCAGTTCTATTCCCAGGTACTGCAATGTTGTGGCCGGTCCCACTGTTTTCTCTTTGGCAAGGGGGATTCCAACGCTATCTGCCACACCCTTAAAGGTCTCCATCAACCTTTGACACTCGCTGGTACCCGCACGGCCGATGAACAGGAAATCATTCAAATATTTGGTGATGTCCCCTCTGTTCGCGTGCTGCCTGACCACCCATTCGACAAGCAAACTAAAACGTTCAAACACCTAACATGAAATCGAGCAGCCCATGGGCATGGTCTTATCAAAATAGAACTCGCCTTGGAACTGGAAACCCAAGAGGTGGAAACTGTCGGGGTGCACTGGGAAAAGACCAAAAGCAGACTTCATGTCACACTTTGCCAATAGGGCCCTGGGACCATGGCAATTCACCAAGTCTACTGCCGTATTGAATGACGTGTACCGGACTGATGACAGTTCTTTAGGGATGGCATCATTGGCTGACCCCTCCTTTGGGTATGACAGATGATGTATCATCCTAAACTCACCTGGGGACTTTTTGTGGACCACCCCAAATGGTGACACTATCATGTTGGGAAAGGGGGCGGACGAGAATGGGCTGGCTATTCTACCCTCAGCACGCTCTTTACCATTTTTTCCCCGCACCACGGATTCCAGCCCCAGCACCGATCTTAAGTTGGATGCGGCTTTGTGCGGTTGCACTTCCCAACTGGTATACAAAAAACATCCAGGAAACCCTCAACTATGTAAGCTACCTCGTCGCGGTCTGGGTGGGATTTGAGGGCCAATGCCAGCCAGGTCACATTAATTGGGGTTGGGGCCCTTTGCTGGGACTGCCTGCCCAGCACTCCCTTGTTCCCTCCTACCTGGTGGTCCCATAGGGGGTCTCCCTTTGGGCCAAGCCCTTGCTCTAGGGTAGGTTGAGGTGTTATGTAAACCAGAGCAATTGGGAAAGGAATGCTGGAACCTGCTCGCCGTCCGGAAGCATTTTCCGACACATGTGAACTCCCAGCACTGGCCCACCGCATTACCCACTGTTCTCCTTGTTTTGCCATGAAAAAGGTCGTTCACAGGAGCAACCCCACCTTTTACCAGGAGATGGCCACTATTGGACCTAGGGGCGTTGGCTGCATCCACAAAAAAATCCAGCCAGAGGTCAGGTGCATGTGTGTCCCACCTCATCCCTGGGGTGAACGCCGCCCGGTGTCGAAACGTTTCACGATAACGGAGCCACACCCTAAGAGGGGCAGACTCATAAGCACGATGGACAATATCCGCATATTTAAGGAGCTCCACCTCCCGGGTGGGGTAAGCCTGGATTACCACTCAGTGGTAAATGGTGAAAGCCGCGGTCCAATTGAACCAATTCTTATTGGTTTTAGGGCGCTTGAAGAACTCCTTCTCTTTCTTGTCCTCAGGGTCCAATGGATCTACAATTGGATCCCTGAACAGCAGGGTGAACAGGTCTATGAATTTGTCCTTCCACATCTTCTCCCAAGTGGCCGGCAGCAGGTGTGCTCCGATGGGTGATGACACCACCGCGTAACCCACCACTGGGGGAAGGTACCACTCCCTCTCTCCTCCTTGCTGGGCCGCCGGGGCCTCGTGGTGCCTGGGGGGATACCTGGAGAGCCTGCCTCACCTGTAGTGGAGGGGTTTGGAGCCCTGCAGCTACACTACTACCCTGGGCAGGCAAGGTAGGGTTGGATACTGGCACCCAAGCCCCGTTCCACCACAGCAGCTGGGTGGGGGATTCCACTGCTGCATTTGCCCCAGTAGTGCTCCCTGTTGGCTGGTGGCCAAAGGGAAAGGCAGGCAGCAGGGTCTGAGACTGGTGCACCCCTTGGGCCCCTTGCCCCCATCTGCCAGGGTTTGGCCCCAACCCATACTGTGTTCGCACCACCGGTCCTGCCACCGCTGCCCCACCTGAGGTAAGTAACTCTGCCATACCTTGACTTCCTCCCACTGCAGACGCTTCTGGGGATGGTCTGCGGGTGGCGCGATGCTCAGCCATATCATGGATCACTCTCTCCAGGACTTCTCTGTGCTGGCGCAGCTTGTTATCCTTGCATCCGGGGGTGTGTGCCCCCGATCCTGGGGGTTCATAAGACCCATAGCTGTAGGTGGGAAACAGTGGGGGGGGGGAACACCCCACCTCACCCCCACCAGCTGGGTACAGAGGGATCCAACCCATGTCTGCCCCACCTACACCCACCAGAAGTGGCAGGGGTTGCGGCTGCTGCATTGGGGCCTTCAGGATCCTGAGAGAAGGGGCCAGGCAGGCTGGACAGCAGAGCAGCGCAGCTTGTTCGGGACCAGTGGGGCCTCTTGTGGCTCCTTCCACCTGCAGGTCTGCTCTCATGTGCCTCGGCGCTGGGGGGTCCTCTAGAAACCTTGCTGGGGGATTCACCCAGACCCCCCCCCCTTCAGGGCAGCTGTGGTGCCTCTGGGCCTGCCTACTCATCCTGCAACTGGGGCACCACTATGCCCCCATCCAGAGGCTCCCCCCAACCCCAGCTGGTGTCCCCCAACCCTTGCTGCTGCCAAGCTCCGCCGCAAGGCCTCGCAGCCTGCTAGGCGATCCTGTCATGATGGCACCTGGGGGGCAGTTTCTGGGGCATGAGAGACTCCCTCCCCAGCGGGCTGCCCCCCCCAGTGACTGCCTCCCCTCCCCTACCTTTCTGGGATGCGCCTGGGTCTCCTCATGCCCTTGTGATGAGTGTAGGGGCCACCAGGTGTCCCGGTGGGGGCGCGGATGCTTCTTTCCAACTTTCTTCTTTGCCCCCATGGCTTGCTCCCCACCCCTCACCTGCTGCCGACAGCAGGGGTGGAAGAGGTCAAACAGGGAAAAAGGGGCAAGAGCTGCTAATGATGGAGCAACCACCACAATTAATTCAAAAGAAAAGTCTTTATATATAAACATATATGTATAAATCCAGTTTGGGACAACCCCAAATATAAACATGTACAGCTGCCCATCTGGGCAGTGCAATGGAATTAATACAAATATCTCAACTGTGTTCACAATGATAAATGGAATACAATATAACTGACCCAAAAAGTTCAATATAATGTGAGATGTTATTCCAATTGTGCTACTTTTTCAAAGCATCCAAACGCCGCCATGTGCTCACAATAATAAATAAAATACAATATGGCTGACCCAAAGAGGTCAATATAATGCAAAATGTTCTTTCAATTGTCCTGCGAGACGCATTTTGGGGGGGGAGCCCCCCTTCTTCAGTGGCTTGTATGGTTGCTATTAAACGCTGGGGGGAAAAGAAACCCTCAATATATATCATGCTAAAGGCCATATCCAAAATGCTAATGCATTGAATCGCCCTACGCGCTCCTGCGCGCGCTCTCCGCTCTTCCGCTGTCCCCTCCCTCGCTCTCCCTCGCTTCTCCTGCTCACCCAACCGCCTTCGTCCCTTCTCCCTCGCTGCCCCGCATGCCTGGAACTCCCTCCCTGCCGACGTCCGCCTCGCCTCCTCCCTCCGCTCCTTCAAATCCCTCCTCAAGACCCACCTTTTCCATGCTGCCTTTCCCAATGCCCTCTAGTCTTTCCCCTTGCTCTTACTGTCAGCCCTCCTCTGCTGACTGCTGCTACCGACCACCTTGTAACCAAGCCAAGTACACGCACCTGAGACTTCGCATCCGCCTGAATGTTTGTTTGTCTTCTCCCATGTCTCTCCCGCTGTCCCCTCTCCTTGTCTCCCCCTCCTTGTCTTTTAGATTGTAAGCCACAGGTAGGGACCGCAGCTGATTATATGTTCTGTACAGCGCCAGGTTGTTACTGGCGCTTTATAAATGTTTAATAATAATAATAATAATAATAATAATAATTGAAA
This sequence comes from Sphenodon punctatus, assembly GCA_003113815.1. Classification (NCBI taxonomy): domain Eukaryota; kingdom Metazoa; phylum Chordata; class Lepidosauria; order Sphenodontia; family Sphenodontidae; genus Sphenodon; species Sphenodon punctatus. The sequence goes on from QEPC01000715.1 coordinate 1,259,531, forward strand.
ACAGTTAATACAATTATATGTTACAATGGCCCCTCTGAATCACACATACCTCCTTAAATATTTGGTAGAGACCATACTGGTGGGTCAATGCTGTATAGATATTGCAATTTTCTCATGGGTTCCAATTCCCTGTGCTGGCATTTACTAGGCACCTGGACTTTACTCCTCATTCTGCTGAAATATATAATCATATGTCATGAACAGAGCTGACCCCCCCGAAAGCAAAAAAGGAGATGTAATAAATGAAATGAATTGGAGGAAACTCTCTCTGTGTTGCATTCCTAAGCATCTCCACCTGATGTTGTACTAATTGTATTGCCACATAGATCACATTGCTTACAACAGAGACTTTAGTTATTATCTAGCCAACAGTTAATACCTCACCTGCATTCTATGCATGACCGTGTACCTAACTTCAGAAGATCCCATTCCTTCTGGTTCTGAACTTTGCTCTTGCCAGAGCTGTGAGGGTTTACTTCTGCTCTCTGGCTAAATGTGAATCAGTCCAAGTCCACATGGCAACGGAGAACCAATCAGGAATTGCTGCATTCCCCATTCTTTTCACATAGGACTAGCTGATTACATTAAGCACCTGATGTTACTACTGCAGGGGACTTCTAGAGCTGCTCTCTATCCTGTGCTTTCAAAGCATTCTACCTCCTTGTTAAGGTGCTGCTTCACACACTATCTCATGAAATTTCCTTATTCTCTTCCTAGTCCTCCATGGGAGAGATCATGATAGAGGTGAGAAAAAAAATAAATGAATAAATAACTCTCCACTCCATGGCACATGTTTGTTTCTGCCTTTTGTATGCTGCTGTGATGCTGCTAGAGTTTCCTTGTTTTCTTCCTAGTCCTCCATGGGGGAGATCATGGGGGAGGTGGAAAAACAATTAGCTCTCTGCTTCATGGCACAGGTTTAGTCCTACCTATTATGTGTTACTGTATTATGATGATCTGAACAAATCTGTACATTCACATTCAAGCCTTATCAAATCCAGGTCCCAATGAATACCATCTCCCATATGAGCTGCTACCACATGGTTGTACGCATTTAGAAGTGCCATTAAGTTACATCTTCAATTTTATACAATTCAATATATGAAAAAAACATACAATGTTATACAACACGAAGCTCCTATAGTGATCTAGGCTCATTATGCCAAAAAACCAAAAGACATCATGGCCAATGATGTATTCACAAAACCAGCAGTAAATATCTTCCTATCACAGGAAGGTTGTCCAAGAATTTGTATCATTCAAACCAGTTGGAATTAGTGTGCCCAATTTAAAAATCCAAAATGTTTCTCTTTTTTGTAATGCTTTCGTATAGTCTCTCCTATTGCGCCGGATTGTCTCTAGACATGTAAATCTTAATTCTGATGCGCTGCGTTGCATTTGTCTGAAATGCTGTACTAGAGGTTCTTTGAGGACCCTCCGCCTAATATTGCCTGCATGTTCTAATATCTTGAACTTGATTTTCCTGGTGTTGTACACTACATAAAGTGGGTCACGGGCATATGATGACATAGATGACACATTTGGTGTAGCACACAGAGAAGTGTTTGATAGGGAATTGTTCTCATGTTGTAGGGTGTGTAAATTCCTTCAAAGGCTGGCTATATTGACATACCCCACAGCTGCCACATTTAAAGTGCCCAATTGGAGAAGGAGCAGCTGGTAAAGTCTGGAGGTCACATTGGTCCACATTGGTCCTTGTGTGTACCAACATATGGATTTGGTCTTTTTTAATGCGAACATTGGTCTCTTACTGCAACCTGGTATGTTTTCCACCAGATGCCAATTTTTTAGAATGGCCTTTTTAATTTCACTCACGCCTGGATTAAAGGTTAGAAGGCAAACCAATCTCTCACATGGCTTCCTTTCTTTTGGTATTAAAAGGGAATCCCTTGTTATGCCCTAGGGCTCTAAAGAAACATTTCTTTAGGATTTTTTCAGGATATCCCCTCTTTCTAAAGTCTTCCATACACTCGGTCGCTTGTTGTACGAACACACCATCACTGCTACAATTTCTCATAATTCTAATCAGCTGGCTATAAGGTAGGTTGTTCCTGAGATGCCTCGGATGGTTACTACTATAGTGCAGGAAGGAATTTGCATCTGTTTCTGTCTTGTATGTATATGTGATTATCCTTCCTATTTTCCATTCCAAACAGATGTCTAAAAAATGTACCTTACAGTCATCATATATGAGATCAAAAGTAATATTGATCATACACCCATTCAAATATTGATGGAATTCAAGTAGTTTTTCTGCTGTTCCTGTCCATATAAAGAATAAATCATCTATGTATCTCCTATATAGGAACACATATTGTTTGAATGGGTTGCAGTCCTCGTCATAGATGTATTCCTGCTCAAAGCGTCCCATAAAAAGATTAGCTATCTTGGGAGCTGCTGCACAACCCATCGCTATGCCACTCTTCTGTAAATAAAGTTGATTCCCAAACTCAGAACAACTTTTGGTAAGGACTAACTCAGTCAATTGAACTAGGAAGAATGTAGCTGGATGGGTATTATCACTGGTGTCTAAAGTCTCCTGAATAACTTCTAGGGCTACTTCCTGGGATATATTTGTGTATAAGGCTGCTACATCCATTGTAATAACCAGCAACAATCTCTCAGCAGTAAGTTGCCAATCTACATCGTTTAAGATGTTAAGAAAATCCTGTGAGTCCCTGATGTACGAGGGTAACAAGGGAACCGAAGGTTTTAAAAAATAATCCAAAAATTGGGAGAGAGGTTCCAATATGGATCCATTTCCTGAAACAATAGGGCATTCTGGTGGGTTGGTCCTGCTTTTATGAATTTTTGGCAGGATGTAAAACAGGGGAGTTCTATCCTCATTTTCCATCAAGAATTCATATTCTCTTTTACTAATGTGTCCATCCATCCAACCCTCATATAGGATATCTTTGATTTGCCCCTTAACATCTCCCCAAAATTAATTGTTGACAGGCTCATAATATCCTGCAACTGGTAAAGAACTTCCTGTTCATAACAGTCTTTATCCAGAACAACAATAGCTCCACCCTTAGCCGCTGGTTTGATTACTATATTAGGATCTCTCCCCAAGCTTACTAAGACGTGTTTTTCAAGTTTACTCAGGTTATGCCACACATCCTTAGGAGATTTGATCTATTTTCTCCAGTTCTTTATATAATAAATCTTCAAACACTGTGATGCATGGATTATTGGTAGGCGGTACAAAGGTGGATTTAGGACCAAAAGAACTGCCCTCTGACCTGGTGTCATTATCCATACCAAACCAATCCCTTAATTGAATTTGTCTGACTAATTCAAATATTTCTATTCTACTGTTGAATTTATCATACTTGGGTGTAAGTACATATGATAGACCATATTCTAGAACTTGCAATTCTATTGTGGCTAAGACTTTCTCGGATAAATTCACCACTAGCGGACCCTGGTTGTTGTTTTTTCTCGCACGTGTTCCTGGTATGTCCTCGTGTATGGATGTTCTTTCAAGATGAGCTCTGCTCCTGGGTGAGTCCAAAAAAGACTCCTGATGAGCTGTAACTCTGGATCCTGGTCTCCGAAAGTCGTCTTCCTCCATTTCACTGGGATTTGTTCTATCTAAATCCCCTTCCTCACTTGTGGTCAGATGGAAACTCACTGATTTATTTGTTTTGTTCCTCACCTTCCCTCTTTTCCAATTATACACATGATTCATTTCATATTTTTGATCTCTTTGGAATTTGATCCATTTTCGATATTTAATGATTTTGTACTCCCTATCTAAATCTATGGAGAAAGATTTTAATTTCTCATTAATTTTTTTATCTCCCAAAGATTCCCTTGCACTTCTCTCAGCTACCTTAATCTTTTCTTCTAATTTCTGGATCTCCTTACTGGAAGTTTCTCTGATCAAGACCATCAGGTCATTGCTTCATTTGTTAAGAATTTGTGCCCACTTGTTTTTAAAGTCATCCATATTATGAAAAACCCCTGGCTCCTTCAGCATTCTCAGGCCTCTGGGAATCCTTTTGCTTTTGACATATTCACCAAGAGCCATGGAGTGAAGCTCTAGTCTCAAAAATCTCATTCTACACTCTGTATATTCTTTCCAAGACCTCTTATATGTGGAGTCATCTGTATTATCAAAGAAAGATTGGGCATCAGCTATTCTACTTATGTCAGATTCATTATAACTGAACATGTAATCATCATCATTGGCCATGATGCAAGTGATCTGTCAAAAAAAGGGTAGAGAGGCAAAGCTCCCACCCCAAGGGGCAACCCCCTAATAACCAAACAGGGAAAATGGGGCAAGAGCTGCTAATGATGGAGCAACCACCACAATTAATTCAAAAGAAAAGTCTTTATATATAAAATATATGTATAAATCCAGTTTGGGACAACCCCAAATATGAACATGTACAGCTGCACACGTGGGGCAGCCACCGGGGGGTGGGCATCCCGCTGGGGAAAGACTCCCTCCCCAGTGGGCTGCCCACCCCCTGGTGGCTGCCTCCCCTCCCCTCCCTTTCCGGGATGTGCCTGGGTCTCCTCATGCCCTTGCGATGAGTGTAGGGGCCGTCAGGTGTCCCGGCGGGGGCGCGGCTGCCTCTTTTTCACTTTGTTCTTTGCCCCCATGATTTTCTCCCCACCCCTCTCCTGATGCCGACATCAGGGGTGGAAGAGGTCCCCTGTGGACCCGCAACTCCAACAAACAAAAGCCACCGGCCCCCCATGAAAGGAACCATGACCCAAAACCCACAGAGTCCCAAACTTGCTGCTGGAAGTGGGGGGGGGGGCGATCATGCTTAACTGCTGGGAGCACAACCAGAGCATGCTGTTCTGTCTGCCACCACCTCCGACTGAGGAGGCGAGCAGTGATCTGTCCATGAGCAGGATGGTGCTTTAATTGCAACATGCACTGTTCGTGCCAAACCCAGCCGAGGCTGCCTAGCAACCCTGGCCGGGTCAACCCAAAGAAGAGTGCGGCCGCCTCTTTCACCCCCCATGGGCGCAACTCTTGCACCCGCAGGGGCGAAGAGGGGAGACCCTCCACCTACTCCATCCCACCTCATCTTCCACAAGGGGGAGTGGGTGCGGCAAGTTAGTCATCGCCACCCATGGGAGAGGGGTGCGAAGGGGCAATTGAAGAAGAGGAAGCCTGGGGATTTATCTAACTGTACATAAAAAGACATCATATTGTGTAGTTTGTCGATCATATGTCGCAGGTCGCATCCTAGCCCTTTAGAAGAACCTTTAGCATTGCTGCCCAAAGTATATATATCCTGAGATAGTTGGTGTCAAATTAAATAGAAATAAATTTAACTCGCATTGAGTCAGCAGCAAAAATTATGACAGACTCGAAGTTACCTGTTCAACCTTAACTAACCTATGCTTTATGGCACAGTCTTGCATCACATGATCATATACTATTTTTTCAACATCAGTCTCAATTCTGGTGTTATGGTAGGAAAAATTATGAATAAATTGGTTTCAGTTATATGTTGGTAAATGGGTGAAGGGAATCTAAAGGCCAAGCTTAGATTCTAAAGCCCACTGTCATTCCTATGTTTGTCAGTGCATAATTTATTTTAAAACCTACCTTATCTGTAATAAAATGGAAACAACAACTTTAACACATGAAAAAGGAGGAGGGCATGATGATGATGATGCTCAGTCACCCTTCCTTGGGGGAGTCTCAGGATCAGGTGGCACCTGGGGGAAGGGAGCTAATTGCTGGGACATGGCATGGGAAGAAGGCGTTCAGGCATATCAACCCTATGCTCCCTGGTAATGTCCTGTTCATAGGAATGTGGGAACAGAACGGGGTTCAGATGTTTGGCCATTCAGTCATTCGGTTCGAAAACCGAGTTTGGGTTCAGTTGTTCAGTTCGGTAGAGTTCGGTCCCACCGAACGTTCTGCGGAGTTTGGACCTGCTGCGAGGCTTGGGGCACTCCAGGGACCCCCAGGGGTGCCTGTGGCAGCATGTCAGGCTGTCAGAGACCCAGAAGCAACACAGCAGAGACTGGGAAGGTTTGGTGCTTGGCATCCCGGGTTGCCCGGTCATTGCAGGCTGGCAGGCCTCCAGTTCTGCTCGCTCTATGCTAGCTGGGTTCCCAATTTCTAGTCACCATCACAGCAGGCGGTGGCTGGCTGGATGGCTGGATGGCCACATGAATCACCACTGGGTACAGCTATATGACCAATTTGCAGAAGAGTTGGTTGAGATCTGGTGAGTAGGATGCCAGTCTGAAATGCCTGGTGCCTTATGGGTGCTGTGCCAGCCACCAAGCCTTGGCCAGGCCTCTTCCCTGCCTAGAATGGAGGCCCCAAATCCAGAGGGTGTGACCTGGGGCTGGAGTGGCTGGCTGTGATGCAGTGGAATGACAGCTCCCTGTGAGCAGAATGATGCCCCCAGAACCCTGATGGTGGGTCCTGGGACTAGAGTGGCAGCTTCTGGATGACCTGTATGGACAGCCCCTTGTGCCTGTAACATAGGTTCCAGAACCCTGATGGTGGGTCCTAGGGCTGGAGTGGCTGCTTCTTGATACGGTAGGATGACAGCTCCCTCTGAGTGGAATGACGGCACCAGAACCCTGATGGTGGGTCCTGGGGCTGGAGTGGCAGCTTCTGGATGACATGGATAGAAAGCCCTCCCTGCCTGTAACGTAGGTCCCAGAACCCTGAGGCTGGAGTGGCTGACTGTTTCTTGATGTGGTGGAATTACGGCTCCGCGTGAGCGGAATGACAGTCCCAGAACCCTGACGGTGGGTCGTGGGAGAGGAGTGGAAGCTTCTGGTTGAAGTGGAATGACAGCTCACACGTGGAGGGTCCTTATTCACTTACAGAATGGCCCAGGGACAGCAGGCTCTGCTCCTGTTGGACACAGACAGCTATTTGGACTTAGAGAAGGTATCCAGTATAATCACTGAGGCAGGTGAGGAAATAGTCAAGAGGAGATTGAAGGCTGACTGGCATGGGTGGAGCAGCGGCAGAGGCCTGACCTGGGCTTGGTGGCTGGCAGCACCCCCACTCAGCCAGGCATTGCAGGCTTGGCTCATACTCAACAGAACACAAGAATCTCTCCTGCCAACTGGTCAAGCCTTGCCCGGTGGTGAATCACGAGGACACCCAGTAGCAGATATTGGATTGCCCAGTCTCAGAACCTGTGACACAGCAGAGGCAGCATTGGCAGCAGCAGCAGACATTGAATTACCTGGTAGCAAAACCTGTGTTGGCACACTAGAGGCAGCATTGGCAGCAGCAGTAGACATTGGATTGCCAGGGCACAGTACCCATAGCACAGCAGACAGCAGCAGCAGGATTTGCCGGTGCTCAGCACCCATGGAGCCAGGATGGTAGGATTTTCCAGGGAAGAGCTTCCATACAGCATCAGACATCAGCATCAGGATTGCTTGGGCACATTTGGATTTGACAGGGCAGAGCACCCATGGACCAGCAGACAGCAGCAGTGGGATTACCAGGCCAGTGGGGCACTTCACCCATGATTGACAGGGCAGGCAGACAGGCACCTTGACATGAGAGGCAGGCAGGCTGGGGCAGGGTTCGAACTTTGCACACAGGGCGGGCAGACAGGCAGCGTGGTATGAGCAGAAGGCAGGCAGACTGAGGCAGGCTTTGAGCTTTGACCACAGGGTGGGCAGACAGGCAGCATGGCATGTGCAGAAGGCAGGCAGACTGAGGCAGACTTTGAGCTTTGCAACCTGGGCAGGCAGACAGGCAGCGTGGTGTGAGAGGCATTAGGGAAGGCAGGCTGGGATCTTAGCAGGGCACTCAGATAGGATGGCAAAGACTGTGCGATGTCATTTTCGTTATATTTGATACCAATACCAATTTCAAAGATTTTATTTTTGTTATCGAAATCAATATTGTTTGGTCCCGTGATTGTGCCAAAAACCAGAAACCAAAAAGGTTATTTTGATTGTGTGTATTCTCATGGTGTCCGTCTGAGTTGTGTGAAAAGTGTGAAAAATTGGTTGTGAGTTTGTGTGTGTGTGGCTGTGTGTTGTGGCTGTGTGTGTTATTTGGTTGGTTTGGTTGAGGTGGTGAAATGGAGGGAGCGAAAAAAAGAAAAATGAAGTTGAGGAAGGTGAAGGAGGAAGAGGCCCAGCCTGGAACATCTGAGGTGGTGGTCGGATCCTCGCCAGAGGAGGAAGAAGGCAGAAGAGGTGCCACTGTTGCCAGGTTTGTGAAATTGTTATTTTTGTTGATTGTTTCTTTAACTTTGAGGAGAAGAAGAATACTATCATTTTAGAGTGAGCTCGCTGGTGTGCTGATGGGTGGTGGGCACTGCAGTCATGTACAAACAGCGGGCATCAGCAGGTGGCAGCGGTTGGGCAGGATTTGTACTTCTCTTATTTCTGGGTCTGCCAGAGGGGGGGCTCTTCCAGCAGTCAGTCACGAGCTGCAGCACCCACCCAGACATGTTCCAGTCAGGGTCTCAACTTGCCAACCCTAGCACCCCAAGAAAGGCAGGATTTGCTCGTGTCTTATTTATGGGTCTGCCATAGAGAGAGGGGCTCTTCCAGCAGTCAGGCATGAGCCGCGGCAGCACTTACCCAGACACATGCCAGCCAGGGTCTCAACTTGCCAACCCTAGCACCCCAAGAAGGGCAGGATTTTCACATGTCTTATTTATGGGTCTTCCGGGGGGGGAGGGGCTCTTTCAGCAGCAGCAACAGCAGCCAGAATCTCAACTTGCAAACACTACAGCACCACAGTTGGTGGTGGTGTACGTGGGAGAAAGGGAAAGAGGTGAGTAGGCAGCACTGCAGCACCATCTGTCCACTTAGTGTGGGAGAATGGGTATTGGTCTGGGAAGGACTAAAGGCATCACCATGAATGCATGATATTATGTAGGTGTTTATGTGTTCCTGTTTCAGAGAGGGTGCCAAATTCCCATCAAAGGGGACATCGGTGGATAAAACCACCAGGCCAACGAGGTCCGCGGTATGGAAGTATTTCCATACTGTGAAAGTCAGATTTGCAGAATGCAAGGTAAGGCACGGGGTGGTGGAACAATAGGGAATGTATTGCCCTATGACCTGTTAGGAAGTCCCACGCAGAGAGAGAGATTGGCCAGCCACCCACTTGTGGAGACAGAATGCAGGCAGGACTTGATAGACCATTGGTCTGACGCAGTATGGCACTTCTTATGTTCCTATCTTTTTATGTTCTTTAGATCTGTGACAAAAAAAATAAAATGTGGCATGCAGGGGACCACATCAGGACTGATAGTCCATGTGGAGAACGTCCACCAAATTGAGGTGGTGCAGAGGGATGTGTCTCTGTCGGGGCGCAGGGATTCTGCAGAGGAATATCGCCTGAAGCAAGGTGGGAAGGCATGGCAGAAGCACCAACACCACAGCCCTTCTCCCTCCAGCTCCGCTGAGGAGTCTCCAGTCCTCTGTGAGGTGACACAAGGGTCAAGGGCATTTTGGGCAGAAATTGAGAGGCCAAACAAAAAAATGCATGGACGGGCTAAGGGTAAATGCCAGTAACATGGAGCACTGGCTGGTAGAATTGTTTGAGGAGCTTCAAGTAAGGGATCGCCAGGTGGAGGCGTATCGGGACTACTTCTGTACTGAGAAGGACACACTCGAACTGTTCCTCTAGTCGGTCGTCAAATGGAAGGCATCCCTGGAGGGGGCCCTGGACTTTGCCTGACTCCATGGGTACGAGGTGGAGGAGGTGCCCGCCCCTCAGTACTGCGCACCACTTTCTCCTTTCCCCCCACATTCTGGGGGACAGGCTCACAGACCTCTGTGTTAGTTTTCTTTCTTTGTATATATATTAATGTTTGTTTTATAAAGTTGTAATGTATGGTGTTTAAAAAGTTTTTATAAAAGTTATATTTGTTACCAGCTTAGTTTGATCAGCCCATCTTTTATCCCTCTGTGCTGCTTCTGGCAGGTTGCAGAATCTCATTGTATATACAGCTTGTCACATTCCTACATGACAGCAGCAGCAGCACATGGAGCATATTAGTTCCAAGATGTGCCAGCAGGGTCTCAACTTGCAGACAGCCCCCGAGGAGGGGTAGGACCTGTGTCTTTGTGTGTGTGCCAGAGAGAAAGAGAGAGAGGCTCTTTGGCAGCAGGCGGCAGGTGCTGGTGGTCAGAGGGGCTCTTTCAGCAGCTTCAGCGGGCATCCACGGGTTGGTGCGGAGGAGTAGGCTTGTGGGGGAGCAGTTTTGCGGGCAGCCGCCGGTGGCCACTGGCCAGTCAAGCATGAGCAGCAGCAGCAGCACCCAGATGATGGTTCTAGGGACTTGAGTGACTGCTTCTGGATGCAGTGGAATGGAATGAAAGTCCCCCGTGACTGGAATGATGGTTACGGGATCTTGATGATGGTTCCTGGGACTGGAGTGGCATTTTAAGGTACAGCGGAATGACAGCCCATGGGAGTTGGATGATGTCCCGAGAATTAGTGCTTGGTTGTGCACACTTCATTTCAATAGGTGGTACAGGGAGGTCCAGGTGATACAGGAGGCACACAGGCAGGGGCACATAATTTTGCTGTGTTATTTCCATCTCATTCTGGTAGATTAGCTGCTGGATGTGGGCATTGAGCATGAGAACAGATGAGATCTCTTGCAGGTTCTGGCAGGTGGCAGCTTCAGCTGGATACACCTCTCTTCCTCCACCCCCATCTCTCTCATTCTAGCGGGCAGCCTCTCTCTATATCCCTCCCTCTCTATCTGGCCATATACTGCAGGTGACAGCATGGGTGGTATCATGTCTGTCTCTCCTGCTAGCAGTGGGGAGATTTTCTTTCTCTTGCGCGCGCACACCATGAGCACCAGGTTGCTACCTCGTAAAGAAAAGGTGGAATGACAGCTCTAGAAATGGTGGGAATGACGGCCCTAGAAATGGTGGGTCCTGGGACTAGAGTGGCTGCTTCTGGATGCAGTGGAATGACAGCCCTCCCTGCCTATAATGTAGGCCCCAGAATCAAAACATAGGCCCCTGCCAAAATCAGGCATGTGGTGCTTGGGGCATGGTGATGGGCTCTGGCTGCTGCTGCATGCTGCCACTCCACTGGCATGGCCCCTACCACCTCTGCCACGTGCCCCATTGCCCGCCTTATGGGAAGCAAACTGGCCTCTCCTGCCTCCCTTCTCCATGTCTTCCAACCGAAGGAATGCACGTGTAAATTATATATATATATATATATATATATATATATACATACATACACACACACACACATACACCAACTCTAACTACTATTAACTATTCTAAAATCTATGGAAATAAATTAACTGTTATATCTACAAAGGCCTAGTCCTATAAACACACACTAAAATATTAAAGCTGAATAATTACTACACACTAACACTATTTCTATCTGTGTCTATAACTAAGCTAACTTCTACATCTATCTATCTATCTATCTATCTATCTGGGATGTGCAAACAGAACCAGGTTCAGATGTTTGGCCGCTTGGTGGTTCGTGTCAAACTTTGAGTTCAGATTCAGTGTTCAATTCAGTCAGGCTCAGTTCGACCTTTAGTTTGCTGAAACTGGGAACTGAAAATGACATTTGGTTTTTGAAATAAAGGGAAAAAATAAAAAAATAAAATTTCCAACTACAACATTTTGTTTCTTATTCGATTTTGATGGAATTTGGGGAGTTTGTACCACCGATAGAGAGCACTATGTGTACCAAAATTTGAAATTATTAGGTAAAGGGAACCAATTTCATAAGCAATTGAATGTTGTGATTTTTAGAAAAGCTCTATACACATACATGGCTACAGCTTCTTTATCTAGCATTCAATGTTCATGAAACGTATGCATATTACATCCCTCCATATGCTTAATACTTTTGCCAATTTTTAGAAAGAGTGGCTATAGGGTCCCAAGGGTATAAGACATTAACCTGAAAATACATTTCAAGCTGTAACATTTTGATATTCCATTCTGTTTACAGAATATTTGGAAAGAATGTATCAAATACCTTTTCTGCCATTTCAGCAAATGTACAGGAGATTTTGACAAAGGGCCCTAATTATATAAGCAATTGACATTGTTCCCACGAAGATCATTATTCAGATGAATATCAGCATATTCAGTGACAGACAAAGGCAGGCACCCTGCATGGCAGGGGGAGAGAGATTGTATGAGGAAGGATGTGGAGTAACCCCAAAGACTGACAGAGACATTCAATGGCCAAACACATTAATGCAAGCTTCTAGCTTTACAGGACCAATTGGTAGAGGCTTCGAGGTGGGCATAGGGGGAGGCCCTGAGGCAGGCATAAGCAACATAACTGGGAATTCTAAGATAGGATCCCAGCAGTCAGGAGACATTATTATTATTATTATTATTATTAAACATTTAT
>QEPC01000715.1:1271997-1302067 GCA_003113815.1 Sphenodon punctatus
GGGGCATATCTAGCCCGGCTCAGTGACGGTGAAGGTGCTTGCGGTAGGGGCGTGCCTGGAGGCCCCTTAGTTCTACCCTGCAGACCGGCTGAGTAAAGGTGTGGGCGGAGCCAGCTGACAGTGCCGGGGCATATCTAGCCTGGCTCGGCGAAGGCGGCGCCAGAGGCGCGCGTTGGGCGGCACGCCTAAGGGCAATGCGCACAAGGGCATGCCCTTGTGCGCGCGGCCTTAGGCGCCGGCCGGAGTGCCAGGAGGCTGCGTCGCTGGGACATTACCTGCTCCCCCCTTCTTTTGGTGCATTACTTTTCAGATCTTTAATATGGCCTCTAACAAGAGGTCTCGCTCAGAGCCTTCAGCCGCTTCCCCACCTGACCTTGGGAAACTCCAGAAACAACGTAGGTTGGAATCGTACTTTCCGGTTAGAGCATTGAGACCCCCCCCGAGGAAGTTGGCATTATTTTGGAGGCCTCCTTCTGCCAACAGATTGCTAGGTCGCCTGCTGAAAACTCCCCTGTAATTGCTCGGCACTTAACCCCTACTAGTACTCTGAAAGGAGGTTTCTTGACTTCACAACAAGGGGTAAACCTGAACTTGAATTCTAGTTACTGCAATAGTTTCCTGACAGATTTTCTCTTGACCCATGTCCAGGTTACAGCCGAGTCTATAAAATTCATGTGCACTCAGGTCCAACAAATCCATGATAAATTAGATAGGCTGGGCCCGCCAGTTAGGGCTACCCAGAGTAAAATCACTGGGGAGGGCACGCGCTTGTTGCTGTGGACAATGGTGAAATTTTCAGGGGATATGGTAGTTCCCCCAGGCGGCCAAATACCAAGGAAAGTGGTAAAAATAGGAGAGCCAGAGGAGAGTGAGAGATTTAATCTTACCCCAGTGATGCAGTTGCCCAGTCCAACTAATCAGATAGTCACATATAGCCCTCTGCCACTTAATCTAATTGTTACCATATTGCCTTTACATGGTACCCACCCTATGCTCTGGCTTACTCCATTAGACGCCGCGGAACACCTTAGAATATTGTTGAACTTTCCGGTAATGAGATATATCCCGATTACTAGGCATTATATACAGTCGGTGGATTCGTTGTCAACAGCTCGGGATAGACAGGTAGTGAACATCACGTTTATGGCCCCCAAAATTGTCCAGGCCATCTGGGAGGCCAGACAATCTCTGGAAGAATGCTCAGTCTTCCTAGCAAGGGCTTTTGAATCTAGTATGGGCTGCCTGGTCCAGAGGGGGAAGGAAATAACGCAAGACCCCGGGACAGTACAGAGGTCAGCGGATGAGGCTCAGCCTAATTGGGGGTCATCAGAGCCCCGGGTGCAAGAGGGCCATCAGGTGCACCAGGGAGGGTCTCCCCGGATTTTAAACTCGCCGCCAAATTGTCAGGGAAAAAATCTGCTCTCGGCACCGTGGGTAGCGGAAGGTCCTTTGAGGGTCCCTAGGGATCCCAATGGCCAGCAGCCGGTGCCTCTCCCTCTGGGTTCTTCTGTCCTAAAATACCCTAGAGGTTGTCGGGGAGCGCCTCTTTCAAAGGAGACTCCTGAGGGTCTGGCGGTTGGCATGCTTACCAAGCTCGACTCCTTATGCGCACAATTGGAAAAAATAAAAACTAGTCCCCAGCGTGCGGAAATCAGAGTTCAATCAGTCTTAGGTGGAAAAATTACTACCTCCGCCCCGAGGACGGGGCTGTTGAAGCATCCCCAGAACAAACACTCAGTGCCGGCACTGAGGACAACAGAAGCAAACCTGATTGACTATGGGTGGGAGGAAAACGTTGTGGTACCCCAAAAGGTTAGCGATACTTTATTATTTCCTTCTGGAGTGATTAAGGGTATGGAGGGCATAACAGATTCCTATTTAATGGAAGGAGCAGTGAGTAGGGGGGGTGATGAAGCTCAAGTACATCACGTGGAAAGCCCAATGGGTAAGCCAATATCAGGGACTGCCAAGCAGAAATCTAACTCAATCTGTATTATTTAGCGATACTGCAAGCAATAGTCATAACATGGTTGTCGATGTAGTAACTCGGCCCTCCCCCTCCTATACCCAGTCTAGTATAACATGACAGTTAACAAACGTAACACAAAAAATTGCTTCCTGGAACATTGCGGGGTGGAGAGCATGGCTTTTGGACGATGATTTTGTCCGGTTTCTACATGCTCAGGACATTTGTTTATTGCAGGAAACATGGGCGCGGGAGGATCTACAGATGGCAAGCATGCGAATTCATTCAGTAGTGGCTTCCTCTGTTAAAGATTTCGGGAGGGCTAGCGGGGGTTTGGCCCTGGTGTCCCCCAGTTCCTCCAATTTGATTTCTTTTAAACTAATAAACAGTTTTAAATCATAGTAAAACAGGAATCTTGCCTGTGGGGGCGGGGACAGTTGTCCGGCGGCATGCTGTATGACTCATTCAGTCAGCTCAGCTCAGACTTGCAGCGAAGGTGTGGGGAGGGCACGTAATGGGCTGGCTATGGCATTGGCTACTAGGCTAACACATTACAGAATACAGAGAAAACTGGCTCAGCGGCGGAGCCGCCGTATATGCTCTGTCAATGTCAAACTCATTGTTATTTGTTAATGTTGATGTGTGGTTTTGATAACATACAAATGCTCAGGGCCAGGCCAGGGCTACTCCTATGGGGAAGGGGATGGCAACATTGGAAGCCTTTGTAGGATGGGGGAGGGGACCTTTGCCTAGGGATGGATAATATGGGCGGCTAGCTAGCAGCTAGTGCTGTGCTACATATTAAACAAAAAATATATACTTTAAAAAAAGATATTTAACTTTTAGAACAACCGGGATTCATTTGAACACACAGAATGTGAGCTAAGAATTGTATCCCAAGCAGGAACCTTAACAGCTATGCTATTTACATAGTTACACTCGGGCAGCATTGCTTAAGTCATTGCTTAAGCATTGCTTAAGTCGTGAGCTTAAGTGGTGAATGATTTTAAAGTTACACAGGTCACAACTAAAAACATGACGTTTGGACAAAAAACTTTTCTTTGCAGATCTTTACATAAAAAAACAATTTGAACAATAATAAAAAACACCGTTCCTTCAACTCCCAAAAAGAACATGTTGTACATGCATGTAGGTATGAGAAGAACGAGCGGTTACTGCGGTACAAAGAGAGACACACAGACAGTAGCACAGCACTAGCAGCAGTCAGCTCAGTGTCTCAGCGACAGCGTGAGACAGCATGCATCACTCGCACAGCGGCGTTGCAGCGGCAGCACAAAATAGTACTGTATGACAAAATAGTACTGTATCATACTCCCTTCATGGAACCGCGATAAGCGCTCATGCCTGTGGCTCATATATTAAATTGGTGGAACGCGGGAAAAGACCGCTGATTGTATATGGCAACGGTAATGATGAAGAAATC
This sequence comes from Sphenodon punctatus, assembly GCA_003113815.1. Classification (NCBI taxonomy): domain Eukaryota; kingdom Metazoa; phylum Chordata; class Lepidosauria; order Sphenodontia; family Sphenodontidae; genus Sphenodon; species Sphenodon punctatus. The sequence goes on from QEPC01000715.1 coordinate 1,275,408, forward strand.
GGCAAAACACATACATTGCGCATCTGCGAATTCTTGTAGCGAAAAAAATCCAGAATCGCGGAGTACCGCGCAGAATTCTGCGAGGCGCAACCTGGGATGCCGAGGTTTAGGAATGGAATCGTGGAGCGGTAACAGCTGCTGCCGCATTAGCCCTAGTACAGACATATAAAATTGGGACCCTTTATAAAAACTTTTTGATATTTGGTCTGAATGGTCATGAAAGTGTAATATATAGCCCTACCAAATTTCATGTACACTGGCTGGACTACAAAGATGTTATAGTCAGACATACATTTATATGTTAATTGCTTATACCACCAAGACCCTTTTTCTAATCCTTCTGAAATTTGTCAAAGACAGTAAATATGTGAAGGGGTATAAGCTGGACAAGGTTTGTGTACATTAGATATGAGGAAAAGAAGTTACAGCTAAGAATGTATATGTAGAATATTGCAAAATGCTATATATTAACTGCGTCTAAAATTGGATTCCTTTATCCGATCATTTTGAAATTTGATACACATAATGCTATATATTGGAGGTATAGGCACCCCAATTTTTTGTCACATAGTATAAAAGACAAAAATGGTATAGCCGATAATGTGTTTTCCATTGAAACCAATGGAAATTCAATTCCAAACTCACCAAACGCATCCGAACTGAATGTTCAAATTCGAGTTCGGTTCGCACGTTCGGTTTGGTTGACTGAACTATTTGAGTTTGGTCCAAACTTCTGAACCGCGTTCGCCCATCCCTTCTATCTATCTATCTTTCTATCTTTCTATCTATCTATCCAATATTACACAGGGATGAAGGGGGGAAACACAGCTCACAACAAACAACACAGGGAAGGGTACAAAAATGAAATGAAACCTAAATCAATCTAATCCTACTCTAAATAAATCCAGAAACAGGGGAAGGGAATCAGGGATGGAATATATAGTGGAAGGAGGGGAGGATTCAATGGATGGTAGGGAGAAAGAACACAGGAAGGGTTAAAAAATAAAAATAACACCTAAATCTATCTAATCAATTCTAAATAAATGAAACAAGGGAGGTAAATGTGTGGGATGGGTGAAATAGGAGCAGGAGGATGGCAATGGATTAGCAATAGGAAGGAACACAAACTGCTGGGAGAGGGCGACACAGGGTATTTTCAGACATTACGAGATCAAGCTCAACCACAATGAAGCACGCTCAATCCCGCGGCGGGGCCAAAGCACCTGGAACGTCTGTTCAGCACGCGCCAGATGTTCATCATGCTCAATACCCACATGGGGTCAATTTCAACCACGCTTCCCGGGCTAGCGGGGGGAATATCCCGGGAAGTGTGGTCAATCAGATCCCCACTGGGAACCAACAAAAAGTAACGTCTGGATGCCAATCCCAGGGCGGAACCAAAGGAAACAAGCCCCAGCCGTGGACAAAGCACGCAGCATCGCTGCCGGGCAACCAGCAACAACACAGACACCGGAGGGAGATTTAAAGGGAAATCAGCTGCAGGCAAGCATGGCAGGATGGAGCGAGGAGGAGGAAGAGAGCGGAAGGCGACAGAGCGACGGTGGAGGAGGAGGAGGAGGAGGTGGCAGGGGCAGTGGTGGAGGTGGAGTGAGCACAGGCGGGGGAGGAGGGGGACATCGGGGTCGTGCTGACCCTGCAGCTGGTCCAGGAACAACACCCCCAGCAGCAGGCACCATGCGACGCCCCAGGGACAGCAGCCGCAACAGGGCCAGAGGGAGAACCCAGTAAACGGGTAAGGGGAGACAAGGGAAGGGGAACAGGGGGCACGGGGGCCCCCAGGGGGGTGAGGGGAAGCCTGGGGACTTGGGGGGCAGGGGAGCCCTGTGAGGGGGCCCCCCAGCACCCAACTAACCGCTCCCCACCTACTGTCCCCACAGACATGGAAAACAGCCTGGGCGGACGAGCCCCTGGAGGATACAGGCCCTGCAAGGGCGGAGGTGCACCCGGAGGACGAGGAGGAGGAGGGGCAGGAGCAGGAGGAGGAACCGCAGTGGGGACGCCGGAGGAAGGCCTACCACCGAGGGGGCCAGTGGGGCCTCCAGGACACCAGGGACTTCATCCAGATATGGGGGACCCTCGAGTACCAGCTGGAGCTCGCCATCAACCAGCGGAATGAGCATGTGTACCAGGACATAGTGCGGGACATGGAGGTGGCAGGGCATCAGCGCACAGCAGCACAGTGCCACTCCAAGGCCAAGGAACTCAAGAGGGGGTACAAGGCCATCCGGGACAACAATAGGCGCCCCCTACTATGAGGCCCTGGACCGCATCCTCCATATGAAGGGGTCCATTGTCACTCCATGGCTTGTGGGCAGCGCTGTGTTCCAGGGTAGGGAGCGGGCTGAGGTACACCCTCCCCTCGCTGCCCGCCTGGTTGACACAAGCTCCGGGGCCCTGGACCCCCAGGAAGACCGCCCAGCAGCCCCTGGCACCTCCAGGGGCCCCCTAGAAGCAGCCCTGAGAGCACCCAACCACAGGACAGCCCAGCGGAGTCCGAGGCCAGCACCCTCACCACCCTCATCCAGTGGTCCCTGGGGGAGCACTCCCACATCGAGGCTCCGGGCTCCAAGGGCTCCGAGATGGATATTGAGGGTAAGCGCCCCTACAGGAGAGGGGTGGTACCAGGACCAGGGGGGCCTTGGCAAGGGACGGTGGGTGGAGGGGGCAGGGGCCGCCCCAGGCTGTGCCACAGCCCCCCTGGTGAGGCAGGAGGGGGCCCACTCACAGGGCCTAACCACACCCACCCCATCACTCACAGCCCCCTCCCTCACCTGCAGGACATGGGACATCCCAGGAATGGACCCAGGAGATGGAGCATCCAGCTTCCGAAGAGCCCAGACAGCAGGTGCTGGAACCAGGTGAGGGCACCCAGGGGGGCAGGGCGGTGGTCCCCGGGCGGGCGGAGGGGCTGGGGTCAGGGGGTGTGGAGGGCATGGGAGAGGTGCCCGGGGGCCCGAGGGCCCCTGACCCATCCCGGGCAGGGGACAGGGGCAGGCTCTGACCCACCCTCCCATTCCCACAGGGCAACCCCCGCACATGGTGTCTCCACGGCCCGTGGCCCCAGCACAACGCATGCGGGAGTACCAGGCACGGGTCCACAGGTGGAGGGAGGATCAGGCACAGGACATCATGCAGAAAGCGAAGGAACAGGGGGAGCGCATGATCAAAGCTGTGGCCCGCAGGGAGATGGCCATCGAGCGGTCCCTGGAGTGGGCAGAGGAGAGGGACAAGAGGCTCCAGGCCGAGGAGCACCTGGAGTGGTGCAGGGAGTGCAGGGAGCACAGAAGGCAGGAGGAGCTGCTCGGGGGCCTCAGGCAGGACATCCAAGCCATGGTGCAGGAGCACACAGCGAAAATGGACCGCTTCCACGACATCGGGACATCCCTGCTCCTGCACGCAGGCTCAATGTGTGCATATGTGCTGGCAAGTGCACCACCGGGCACCCTGCCTGCCCAGGCCCAAATGCCAGGACCCTCGGTGCCCCAGGACCCCATCCAGCCGCCAAATCCGCCCCCACACCCCGAGGGGCCGCGCTTCCGCCTCCCGGTGCCCCCAGAGCTCCAGAGGGTGCAGCACCCTCGGGGAATGGCCAGGCCTCCAGCCACCCTCTCCCCCTCACCACCTGCCCCCCTGCCGGGCCAGGAGGCATCCCAGGACAATGCTGGGGACACAGACAGCGGGGGGGAGGTGAGCTCCCAGAGCTCCATGGGCCCAAGCGGGCGCTCACGGGGATGGCTAAGAAAGCGAGGGGGGATGGTGGGAAGGGGGGGAGGGTGAGGGTGACATGAGGGGGGGTCACAGAAGGGCACAGGGTGAGGGAGGTGGGGTGGCAGGAACATGGGTGGGAATGCCCTCACAACGGGCCCCCCTGGGCGATATGGCTCGCCAGGGTGTCCATTTGGCACAACGGTACTCCCTGGGGTTCTCTGTGTTCACGTACAGGGGCACGGGACCTGGGGTCTGGTGGGGCTCAGGGTAGTCCAGGGCCGCCCCCTCGGTCTCGCAGACATTGTGGAGCATGCAGCAGGCACCGATCACCAGGGCCGAGGTCGAGACGGTGTAATCCAGGCGCCCGGCTAAAATTCTCCAGCGCTGCTTGAGGGCCCCGAAGGCGCACTCCACCATGGTCTGGCTGGAACACAGGTGGGTATTGTATAACTGCTCCACAGAGGTGCTCGGGACAGGGAACACCTTCATTAGCCAGTGGGTAAGGGGGTAGGCGGGGTCCTCCAGAATACAGGGGAGCATCGGGACCACCTCGATGCACCTCATGCCCATGTCCGCGAAGTCCCCCCGGAACATCCGGTCATAGAAGGGGGAGATGGTCATGATCTGGGCATTGTGACTCTGGATGGAGTTGCCCATGTAGATGTTTATGAACTGGCCCCGGTGGTCCACCACCCCCTGCAGGTGCAGGGAGTAGTATCCGTGCCAGTTCACGTACTCCAGGGCCTCCCCGGCAGCCGGGCACAGGATCTCGATGTGGATGCTGTCCACGGCTCCCATGCAATTGGGGAAGCCCCTGGCCATGAAGCCCGCCATCACGGTGCCCTGGTCCACGAGCTGGATGGTTCTGTCCAGGAGCATGCCCTCCAATGCCTCGCACACATCCCGCATGATGCAGGCGACTGTGCTGAGCCCCACCCCGAAGTGCTGGGACACGGACCAGCAAGAGTCAGGGGTTGCAAGGGCCCAGACCCCAATGGCCACCCGCTGGACCATGGGGATGGGGTCCCGCATGGAGGTGTGCTGCCGCTCCAGACAGGGTGTGAGGAGCTCCGCTAGGCACAGCAGGGTGCCCCTGCTCATCCGAAAGTGGGCCCTCATTCGGGCTCATCCCAGTGGGCCAGGGCCCGAGCCCACCACGCCTGTGGGCGCTCTGTGACCCATAGGCTTCTGGCTATGGGTATTGTGACCAGGGCAGCCCGGTGCATGGTCTCCCTTGCCCAGAGGAGGCGCCTTGCATCCCGGCGGAGCACTGTGGGCCGGGTCAGGCTCCGGCTGGCAGCCTGCCAAGCCCCCCAGGTGATGCGCTGCGCCCTGAGACGCACACAGGCTCTCCTGCGGGCATGGTGGGCCCAGAGGCCCCTGGCAGCCGTCAGGGCCACGGCAAGCCACAACCAGGCGGCCAGGTGCACCTCCACGGTCAGGAGGTGCAGCTGCTCGGTGTGGTCACGGAACCACTCGGCTGCGAGTGCGAGGAACATCCAATAGCCAGCTTCCCTGTCATGCTCCATGGTGGTGGGGCCCATGGGGGAGCCAGGTGCCCTTATACCAGGCCTATGCTGGTTGGGCTGTCCGGGGGGTGGGCCCCTGGGCGGGCATGGCCCCCCCTGGCGGGGCTGGGCCATGTGGGCCTGAAGGTGGGCGCAGTGGCAGGCGGGACCCCTGGCCTCACCCCTGGATGGCGTTAGGGTAGGGGGGGATAGGAAGGGGAAGATGATACCCAGCAGGCCTACCCCAGCAATTCCTACTCTCAACTCCCGGCTCTGGCGGACACGATCCTCTGTTCAAAAAAGACAGCCCTCAGGTTCACATAGGGCCCAAACCTCTCCAGGAGAGACGTGGCCTATATCATCATTGGGGGGAAACCAGCAAGGCCCTGAGGATCGCCCCCGCTGGAGCACAGCTGTCATCACAGCACCTATCCCCAATAAGCTTTCACCCCGCACACAGTGAGAACAGGGGGAAGGGACACTCCAAGCACGATGTGGGGGAAGAAGTGGGGATTGCGGGGAAGAATCCAGGGAATACGAGAGAGGGGGATGCGACCACACACACAGACACGAAGGGTTTCCCACAAACGGCAAGGGGGAGGAATTGTGCTCACCACACTGCCCCAAGCACCACCCACCCATGCTACGTTCCTACTACGCACCGCCCACGCACGCACTCACCACCACTCACTCCACTCCATGCACACACCACCAGTCACTCTCGCTCTCTAGCTCCGTCTCTACTTCCGCAATGCTCCAACGCTGGGGGCCAGTCTCGCAGCTATGCTGTTCACCGGCACCGCCCAGAGGAGCCTGTTCCTCCTTAAATACTATTGCTGTTGGCCCTACCCTATGACGCAGACGTTCTGAACACCACGGTGCCGTTCCTAACCCCGCCCCCTGTTTTGCCGGTACACTCTCCAGCTGCGGTGATTCCTGAGCTTGTTGTGCCTCCCCTGGCCCTGCCACGTCCATCTGTTGCACCTGACACTGGAGACGTTCTGAGCGTCGCGATGTTGCTGTTGGCTCCGCCCCCTGTCTGCATGCTGCCGCCGCCTCCCGGGCTGGTGGGGAATGCCGCGGCCCTGCCACCTTCCTCATTGTGCGTCCCTGCTTCCACAGCCCCTGCCTCCTTTGCCCCCACAACCAACCTCTGGTTCCTGACAGTACCCCCCCCAAGGGCCCCCTCTCCCCGGGCAGGGTTTAGCAGGGAAGCGCTGATGGAACTGCCGGACCAGGCGGGGCGCATGGACATCCAAGGCGCATTCCCATGAGCGCTCCGTGATTCCATAGCCCTTCCAATCTATAAGGTATTGGAGTGAGCCCCAATAACGACCTGCATCCAAAATTGCCTTAACTTCATACTCTGGTAACGCCTCCACCCCTTCTACCGGTGGTGGAGGGGACGGGTCAGGGAAGGGCGAGGTATGGACAGGTTTAAGGAGGGATACATGAAACACTGGGTGACAACGGACCTGGGGAGGCAGTGAGACGTGATAAGTAACAGGATTTACCTGGTGGTGGATGGGAAACGGCCCCATATACCGGAGTTCCAGATCAGCGGAAGGGCGGAGGGAGGGGTAGTGCCGACGGTCGACCCACACCATGTCCCCAGGGGCATACATTGGGGCGGGCTGACGATGATGATCGGCGGTACGCTTATATTGCTGTCGAGACTTCTGGAGCATGGCCCGGGCATGTGTATGACAGTCACGCAATACTTGCAACATAGCACCTGCCGCTGGAACGGATACTGCAGGGAGGTCTGGTAGGAAGAGACAGGGATGGTATCCGTAGTTGACATGGAAGGGTGAGGTTCCGATGGAAGCATGCGGGGCATTGTTATATGCAAATTCCGCTAGAGCTAAATAATCCACCCAATCATCTTGCAGATAATCAACGTAGCAGCGTAAATATTGCTCTAAAGATTGGTTGGTTCGTTCTGCTTGACCATTGGCTTGCGTATGGTAAGCCGTAGTAGGTGTCAGACGGACCTTTACTGCGGTAAACAACGCCTTCCAGAATCGAGCAACAAACTGTGAACCACGGTCGGAAACAATGACAGAGGGGAGGCCATGAAGCCTAATAATGTGTCGCAGAACGAGCATCGCTGTTTGTGGTGCCGTGGGTAATTTCTTACATGGAATGAAATGGGCCATCTTTGTGAACTGGTCCACGACTACCAAAATAACAGTCTTCCCTTTAGCAGGGGGCAGTTCCACAACGAAATCCATATTGATTTGTTGCCAGGGCCCTTGTGGTACGGCTGTCAGTTGCAGCGGGCCCAAGGGCTTGGCACAAGGTGTTTTCGTTAACCCACACATTTTGCATCCTCAGACGTAAGCTCGTACGTCCGTCTTCATAGTGGGCCACCAAAAATGCCGTTGTATCAACTGTAGGGTACGTCGTTGCCCTGGGTGTCCGGCAAGGGGTGCATCATGATGGGCCTTCAAGACTTCCTGCCGTGCCGCCGTAGGGACCCTCACTAGACTATGACAGGCACCATGTTTGACGGTGACAGCGGGTGGAGATTCCCTTGACAAGAGGGGATCTCTTTGTGACAGTTGTTGAAATTGTTGCAGGGTCATCCCGGTGGCGGCTATCGTTCTATTCTTCCAGATTAGCTCCCCTCGGTGTGCAGGGTCGGGTGTTATCTCGGGGTAGCGAGACAGAGCATCAGCAATGACGTTGCTCTTGCCGGGTCGATAGGTTACCTGGAACACAAAACGGGCAAAGAAAAGCGCCCAACGGGCATGACGAGCATTCATTACCAGGCCGTCTGTAGGTAGACAAGGTTCTTGTGGTCTGTTATCAATTGGACCGGGTAGCTGGCGCCTTCTAGGTAGTGTTGCCAATTTTCAAAGGCTTCTTTGATAGCTAACAGTTCCCGGTCCAAAATGGTGTAATTCTTTGCTGCTGCCCTAAAGTTGCCTGGAGTAAAAGGCAAAAGGTAAAAGGATGCTACTCCCGAGGGGCTGTTGCAAAAGCATAGCCCCTAAGGCCATACTAGACGCGTCAGTTTCTACTATAAAGGGTAGTTTGAAGTCGGGGTGTTGCAAAATGGGGGCCTTAGTAAATGCGTCTTTAACCTTGTCAAAGGCTTGTTGTTGCTCCGGACGCCACTGGTATACTGTTCCCTTCTTGAGTAACTGAGTTAAGGGGGCCGTCACGTGCGCATAGCAGGGAATATACTGGCGATAATAATTCGCGCTTTCTAAAAATCGCTGTAGTGGTTTCACCGCCGACGGGGGGGGCCAGGCTACAATAGCACGAATTTTTTCAGGGTCCGTGCTGATTCCTTGTTGTGACACGATGAATCCTAGGAAGGGGACCACTTGTTGATGGAAGGCACACTTATCCATTTTGCAGTAGAGGTTATTTTGCATAAGGCGGTTTAGTACCAGTCGCGCATGTTGCACATGAGATTCAAGGGTCTGTGAAAATATCAAAATGTCATCTAAATAAGCAACGACATAGAGATCCAGGACGTCTCAAAATATGTCGTTTATCAGGTGCTGAAACGTGGCTGGCGCGTTGGCCAGACCATAGGGCATGACAAGATATTCAAATAGGCCGTATCTGGTGCGGAAGGCCGTTTTCCATTCGTCGCCCTCCCGTATTCTCAGTAAATTATAGGCTCCTCGCAAGTCTAGTTTTGTAAAAATGGAGGCCCCATGCAATCTATCCAATAATTCGGGGATCAACGGTAGGGGATAGCATTTTTTTACTGTGATGGCGTTGAGCCCCCGATAGTCTATACAGGGGCGCAACCCCCCATCCTTCTTTGGGACAAAAAATAGGGGAGCCCCTGCGGAGGAAGTTGAAGGTCAGATGAATCCTTTTGCCAGGTTATCATCGAGATATCCTTTAAGTGTTTGCAACTCGGGACCGGACAACGCGTAAATCCGGCCATACGGGGGCGAAGTTTGTGGAAGAAGGTCAATGGGACAGTCATAATCCCTATGGGGTGGTAGCTCCAAGGCATCTTGTTCACGAAAGGCTGCCTGAAGATCTCGATATTGGTAAGGCAAGGTTGACAGCGCTGACTTCATTACTCCTATGGTCCTGGGCCTTTCCGGGATTACTGGCCTCTTCTGGAGGTGCGGTCGACAAGAAGGTGCGTCAAACCTTAGGCAGCGTTGTTGCCAATCGATTCCCGGGTTGTGAGTCTGCAACCAGGGGATTCCCAAAGCCACAGGAAAGTCTGGGGTGCGAACTACATCTAGGCAAAGATCTTCATAGTGTATGCCCATAGTGGCACGGAGGGTGTTGGTGTGGTAACAGATGGGCCCAGACCGTAGAGGGGACCCATCTATTGAATAAACTGTCTCTGGTTGCTTCTTCATTCTCAGGGGAATGCTATGCCGTTGTACGAAGTTTTCATCAATAAAATTTCCGGACGCCCTGGAATCAATAAGCGTCCAAACTACCAGTGTACGTTTCGCAGATAACCTCAAGGCTAGGGGTACACACAAGTGATCTGTTCGGGGCTGGAGGTAGGCGCCGTATAGGTGGGAAGGGGTGGAAGGTCTTACCGGGGTTCCCCCTGCCCGCCCCAGCCCTTCTTGTTTCCCGCTCCACGTCGTCCGGGGGGTAGTTGTGGACATTCTCGAGAGAAGTGTCCTGAGTTCCCACAATAAAAACACAATCGTTCCATTCGTCGTCTCTCCTTTTCTTGTATTGTGATTGGCCCTCTGGACGCGCCCAACTGCATGGGCTCTGGAGGATCTGCTTGACGACCTTCGCCTGCCCCTTGCATTGTCCCGAGGAGGCGTACCGGCCATACCCGGCTAGTTTCTTGCCGTTGCTCCCGACGCCGTTCGGTCAGCCGGTCGTCTATTTGACAGGTAACATTTACTAACTTGGCCCACGTAGGCGGTACCTCTGTCATTGCCAGTTGGTCCTTTAAATCATCATTGAGCCCTTTGCGATACAGGACCTTAAGTACATGGTCGGGCCAGTCCAGCTCTGCTGCCAAATGCTGGAACCTCGTTACATATTCTAATAAGGACCCTCTTCCCTGTCTCAATGTCATGATCGCTGCCTCTGCATCCTTCACCCGATGGGGATAATCAAAAAGGAATTGAAATTCCCTTAAGAAGCCTTGATAATCTCGGAGAAGGGGACTCTCTTTTACCAGTAAGGGGGTGACCCAATCAAGGGCCAACCCCTCAAGGTGTCCAATAATAAAGGCCACCTTGGTATCATCAGTAGGGTAAGTACGGGGTTGGATTTGGAATGCTAGTTTACGCAAGGCTACAAACCCTTGAAACTGCTTCCTATCTCCACTAAACTTCATTATTGGGGGATGTTTAGGCTCTCTACCTCCTGCTAGTAAAGGGCTACCTACACCAGGGGGGTCTGGAACTAAGGGGGGTGCTTGTTCTCCCATGCCACCCACAGCCCCTTGTGCTTGTTGCTCCCAAATATCTTTTACTTCCATGTGCAAGGCCTTGATGGCAGTGGCCATCTCCTCCATCTGCGCTGCCAGGTCCATCTTAAATGCTGGTGAATCTGTTAGGGTAGGGGGGGATAGGAAGGGGAAGATGATACCCGGCAGGCCTACCCCAGCAATTCCTACTCTCAACTCCCGGCTCTGGCAGACACGATCCTCTGTTCGATAAAGACAGCCCTCAGGTTCACATAGGGCCCAAACCTCTCCAGGAGAGACGTGGCCTATATCATCATTGGGGGGAAACCAGCAAGGCCCTGAGGATCGCCCCCGCTGGAGCACGGCTGTCATCACAGCACCTATCCCAAATAAGCTTTCACCCCGCACACAGTGAGAACAGGGGGAAGGGACACTCCAAGCACGATGTGGGGGAAGAAGTGGAGATTGCGGGGAAGAATCCAGGGAATATGGGAGAGGGGGACGCGACCACACACACAGACACGAAGGGTTTCCCACAAACGGCAAGGGGGAGGAATTGTGCTCACCACACTGCCCCAAACACCACCCACCCATGCTACGTTCCTACTACTCACCGCCCATGCACGCACTCGCCACCACTCACTCCACTCCACGCACACACCACCAGTCACTCTCGCTCTCTAGCTCCGTCTCTACTTCTGCAATGCTCCAACATTGGGGGCTAGTCTCGCAGCTATGCTGTTCACCGGCACTGCCCAGAGGAGCCTGTTCCTCCTTAAATACTATTGCTGTTGGCCCTACCCTATGATGCAGACGTTCTGAATGCCGGGGTGCCGTTCCTAACCCCGCCCCCTGTTTCGCCGGTACACTCTCCAGCTGCGGTGATTCCTGAGCTTGTTGTGCCTCCCCGGGCCCTGCCGCGTCCGTCTGTTGCGCCTGACGCTGGAGGCGTTCCGAGCGTCGTGACGTTGCTGTTGGCTCCGCCCCCTGTCTGCATGCTGCCGCCGCCTTCCAGGCCAGTGGGGAACGCCGCGGCCCTGCCACCTTCCTCATTGTGCGTCCCTGCTTCCACAGCCCCTGCCTCCTTTGCCCCCACAACCAACCTCTGGTTCCTGACACACGGGCGGGTGGGTCTGCATGCTCCCAGGACAGCTGAATTCCATCAGCTATCTCCACAGCCACCCCGGCCCCCCTCCCCACGCTGTTTGCTACAGGATGGCCTTGAAGGTGCGATTAGCTGGACAAAGTGCTCGCTGTTGTGTTCTGCAGCTGTGCTGGGTCCGCACCCCATGCCTCGCTCTGTTGTGCTACAATGTTGTTGTCCGTGGCCGCATTCCATGTCCTGGGGGCCCCTCGGGGCCCCTCCTGGCCCTGGAGGGTATGTGTGCCCCCGGGGCGCTGTGTTATTCTCCCTGTCATGGCGGACCATGGCTGGCTGCCCATCCATGGGGCTCCCTCTCCCCGGCCCCCAAGGGGCCCCCCATATCTGGGCCTTCCGCGAGACCATGTCTCTTTGTGACCTGTGGCATACCCCAGCCGTGCAGCTGCTCCTGGGCACCCCGGGCAGCCGAGTGGGTGCCTTTAAGAGCCTCAGCTCTGGACTCCATTATTTCGGCTATGAGGCGAGCGTGCGTGATTGCCGGCTGCATACGGAGGCCCTGGGGCTCATTCGTTCCCCTGAGGGGCACATCCCGGACAAGCTGTGCTCTCATGTGCCCTGGACTGGGTCGGAGACCGTTTCTGCACTGGTGGTGTGCGGCCTGGGTGCCTACATGGAGTGCCTTGCTGAGGGTGGCCCTGCCTTGGCCATGTCCTACTTTTCCTGTGTTCACGGGACGCGTGGGTACCAGCGCACCCGTGGGGCTGTGTACCAAAAGCTGCTGGAGCTGGGACACCTTCCTTGGCCCCCTTCTGCTGCCTGCTGTGTGCCAGAGCCTTCCGCGGTGGAGATGTCGGCCCTGTTGGGGGTGTGGTCCCGTGTGGACGTTCAGCTGGCTCTCACCATGCATGATCCCTTCGAGGCCTACTACCTGATCACCCAACACATGTCCTTGCAGGGGTACCACCGGGGTTTGCTGCATTGGCCCCACCTGGTTCACAGGGTGGGGCACCCAGGCCCTGGGGCCGCGGGGGCCCCCAGCGGCAGCCTGTGACACCTACTGCTCCTCCAGCCCCCCCCCGCTGTCGTGCCTCCATTTGTGCTCCTGGCCGGGGGGGGGCCCGCACCCCGCTGCCTGCTCCCGCCCTGCTGTCACCACCGTGGTGTGATCCCGCCTGCTTCGTGGGGTCCTGCTGCCCCTTCCTGTGGCCCTGGGCCGCCTCCGGTAACCCCCACCCCGGTTGCCCATCCCGTTGGCTGGTTGCGGTGCTCTGTGTGGCCTCTTGACCCTCTCGTGTGCAGCAACCGGTCTGCTCCCGCCTACCCTGGCACTGGCAGAACAGCCCCCCTTGGGTGCTTGTGTGACCTGGGGGTTTGGGCACCCCTGGACTGGCCCGTTTCCTTCCCGGGTGTGTGTGTGTGTCGCTGGACCGACAGCAGGGCTCCTCCGGACCTGGCTGCCCTCCATCTGCCCCTCCGTGACTGCGGGGGCCCCTGCCTCCTCCTGGATCCTCTCTGCTGGGCTCCCTTTGCATTGTGGGCCCCCATCGTGCCTGGCCCCAGGGGTCCCAGCCCCCCTTTAGCGAGACTGGCTATGTTGCTGTGGGGGCGCCTATGTGGACTGGGGTGCTGTGGGGGTTGTTGCTGCCTGTGCCCTGCCCCTTAGCAGTGTCCCCCCCTCGTCCCTCCCATTGTTCCTTGTGTCTTTCCCCGGCTGCCCCTGCCCCCCTTCCCGACCTTTCCCTTGCGCACGTGTGTGTGTGTGCCCAGGCGTGTGGTCTTGCAGTGTGTCCTGCTGCGGGTCCGCTGTGTATGTACATGCTGTGTGTGGCACCTGTAAGCCTGTTCTCCCTCCTCCCCCCTCCCTTCCCATTTCCCTACTGTGGGCGTTCCCTTGTGTGCCTTTTGGCTTCATTTGCCCTCGGTCGGCCATGTCTGTGTCCCGCCCCTGCCCGGTGCCTTCTGGGTGTTTTGACCACGGCCGGGGATCGGCGTCACGTCTGTTGCGCTGCCCTGGTCCGTGGTGGTTCGGCCCGGTTCCCGGTCGTGGTCCCGGTCCTGTCACGTCTGTTTGGGGATTTTATTTGCCCAGGGCCGTGGTTGTTTTGTTCGCCCCCCACTGGGGGTTCACTGTGGTGAATCGCCCGCCCGTAACGTCTGAAATCACCCACAGACATCTGAAAATGCCTCCTGTCATGAACAGTGGCTATCTCATGAGGTGTTGGAAGGGGGGAGGGCAATTACTTTTGTTACTTGCTGCACCTGCCTTATCACACGCCCCATTGGCTCTGCGCAGCCTTGCCCCATGTTCCCCATGTCCAATCGCAGACTGCAAAGCCAGTGGTCTGAGGAAAAAAGGGATGGTGATTGGGCAGGCTGGCTGCTACTTCAAGCCTTTCCACTCCTGGTGCCAAGAAGTCTGCTCCTCAGCTGCCCTCCCCCTCAGGTTACGTTTTTGCTGTGCAAACTCATCTGAGCTCACCCGAACAATATCAAACTGTTCTGTCATTTCCGAGTTCAGACTGAGTTTGGTCGGTTCAGGTTCGGTCCAGTCGTCCGAATGGACTGACTTTGGTCCAAACCCCAAACGCCCGAACTGCATTTGCACAACTCTACCTCATTCATCATCTGCTGCCAATGCATGAGGGAGTGGTGATAAGTATCTATTTCCTCCCTCTGCTGCTTCACATACTGAGCATATGTATGAGCCTGGCACTTCCTCATGAACATGACATTCCACTGATACCTGAGGTGATCCCAAGTTTCTCTCAGTCCTTGTGGTGTCACGTTGGCTGAATCCAGACCCTGGAAAAAGGCCACCAGTTCCTCAGGCTCATCCTTCTCTGCCACATCAACAGGCTGGGAATGAGATGGTGAAGAGGAGGAAGAAAGTTCTTTCTCCCCTAAGCCCTCTGCCACTCCCTAACCCTTCTTTCCTGGCTGTCATGGTGAGGGTGAGCAACAACAGCATCTTGTCCCCCAGTGAACCTCCTGGGTACCCTAATTTCATGCACCTGGGTGAGCTGTCTGATCAGACCAGTGGTACTGCACCTGGACCCTCGGAAAACCCTCTAGTTACAAATTTTGCAGTGTGCATATTCAGGGGGCATGCCTGCTCCCTGGGGAAAGTACTCCCATGCAGTCTATACCCTCATCTTCTGTGGCCTTGTCTCTCTCTCCTCTACCACCCCTTGAACACACTCAGAGCCATTACTGCTGTGTCCTCCTTCTTCTACTGAAAAAATTGAAAATCCTCTGCCTTATATATAAATCCTATATCTGTGTCCTTTACCTAAAATCCTGTATCCTATTCCTAAATCCTATCCTATGGCCTAACAACCCCCTCCTACTCCATCACCCTGCCTCTATGAACAAATATCCCTTCGTTTAACACAAAGAAAAGGAATGCCGACACTGTTTTTATACTGTGTTTAGGAGGAGGGAAAAGGTTAAGAGGGGAATTTGCTCTTGTACAGGCTCAGAAGTGCAGTAAACCACTTACTGGCAGGAACCCAGAAGTAAAATGGTACTTTCAGTAATGTGGTAAGCAGAAATGAATGGTACACAATAATCATCAATGGTACACAATAAATTGGTAAATTGGGATGGCATTTTGAGAATTGAGAAATCGTACTGGTATTGGGAAATGGTCGGGAAATCAATCCCATTTCCTGATATGGCAAAATTTATTGCAAGCAGCAATTTAGCTGCCTGTTTCAACCCTAGTGAAAACAATTATCTGACTTTGAGGATTTCATATAAAACAGAATATTTGTTGACCCTGACCCATGATTAGAACAGGAAACCTATTAAGTAAATTAATAATCCAAATCATTTAAACTTCCCACCATTATTGGTGGAAGTTTAAAACTAAAGATATATTACTTCTTTGGGCATCCTTACCACTGCAAAACTAGAAAAATAATTCAGGCACTAGGCAAGGTAAATGCCCAGTTTGATCAGCAATGATGTACTGAGCATATTTTTAACACCATGAAACTTAGTGGGGTTGTTCTAAATATGAACTGGTTAAGTAACCATAATTTGGGTAAAAACACGTGTTATGGCAGTGCACCGCTCTCATGACCCAGCCCATGGCAAAACCCATGACAGTTGTCGTCTGGACTGTGTCAGGGCACCAAACATACGTCCCTGTGGCTGGGCCACCACCACGCAACCTGGAGAGGTCTGAAACAGAAGTGCGTGTGAGTAGCCCCACCCCCATGCCTCTCCCAATGTCCTGCCCCCCACCATGATAGGCAGTCATGGTGGTCAATGACAGCCAGCCATGGCAGTTGTCCATGGCTTGACCCAATCTAATCCAGATCACAGCGAGCCAAAACATACATGCTAGCCTGCTGTGGCTTGCTTTGACCTGATCAGACAGACCTTAGCCCGGGATGTGACCTGGGAGATTTTTCGAGAGGAGAGCCTGGGTTAGCTGCCAACACAGCCCAGGGCAATCTCAGACCTACATCTTGTGGTGTCTGCATGCAGGTGAGGCCAAGTCAAGGTCAGATCATGCCAGAGTGGTTATGTCTGTTTTCACCCTTTGTCCCAGGACACCAGAGAATTCAGGGTTCACATTGGTTTTGTGCCTACAATTTTTAAGTCTAGAGGAAAAGTATGGAGACCATGGGGTGATTTCAGACGTTACGGGTGCCCGGTTCACCACAGTGGATTCCTGGTAGGGGTGAACCAAACAACCACCCCCTGGGGTCAAAGGAAGCCCCAGACAGACGTGACAGGACCAGAAACATGGCATGGAATCAGGCAGGCAGATCACAGTCCAGGGCAGAGCAACGATGTGATGCCAATCCCCGGCTGTGGTCAAAACACCCAGAATCCACCGGGCAGGGGCGGGACAGATACATGGCTGCCTGAGGGCAAACAAAGCCAAAAGGCACAAAGGGAATGCCCACACAAGGGAAACCAGAAGGGAGGGGGGAGAGGGAGAAGAGCCAGTCAGGTACCACACACAACAGCACACAGAAAATGGGGGCACAGTGGAAAACACAACACAAGCACACACCCGGGCACACACACACACACACAGAAGGGAAAGGAAGGGAAGGGGAGACACGCATGCCTGGACAACACACATGGCACACCGGGCACAGGGGTGGGGGATGGAACAGGGAAGAGGGGGGGAAAAGCGCACAGGGGCATGGCAGGACACAGACAATGGCAATCACAACCCCCACAGCAGAACTGTCCGCACGGGCACCCCCACAGCAACACAGGCAGTCCTGGAATGGGGGGCCCCAGGAGCTCGGGACCAAGACACAGAGGGGAGCCCACACAGCACAGCAAGCAGGCTGGGAATGGTCCAGGAGGCACACGCGGAAGCCGCACTCCAGAGAGGGGCTGATGGAGGGCAGGCAGGAGAGCCGGTGCAGTGCAGCAGGTCCAAGGATGCACACACACACCTGGAGGAAGGCGGGAGGGGCAGTCCTGGGGCCCCAGAACCCCGAGGTCACACAGGCACCCAAGGGGGGGCTGGGGCTGCAGGTGGCAGCGCTGGTGGGTGAGGACAGTCCGCTGGACAAAGGCGGGTCAGTGAGGCCATGCAGAGAGACAGACCCAGGCACCAGGGAAGGCAACCACGGAGGGGAACACCGGGTGCAGAGGCAGATGGGGGGCGGAGGGGGCCCAGAGCCACAAGCAGGGGAAGCAGCACCGCGGGAGGCAGGCAGCACAGCAGCACAGCAGAGACAGCAGGGAGGGAGCAGCCAGCAGAACCCGGCCCCTGCCCAGGGGCGGGAGCCCACACGGTGGCAGGCAATCAGGGGGGCAGGAGGCACACCGGGACTCACACCCAGCTGCTGGAGACCGCAATGGGCCCAGGGACTGGGTCCCCCACCTGATGAACCAGGTGGGGCCAATGGATAATGCCCCAGTGGTACCCCAAGAAGTACATGTGGTGGGAAATCAGGTAGTAGGCCTCAAAGGGATCCTGCATGGACAGCCCCAACTGCACATCCGAACGGGACCACACGCCCCACAGCGCCCAACAGCTCCGCCATGGTAGGCTCAGAAACGCAGCAGTCAGCAGCAGGGGGCTACGGAAGCTGACCCAGCTCCAACAACTGGTGATACTCTGCCCCACGAGAGTGCTGGTACCCACGGGCCCCATGAACACAGTCAAAGTAGGATACGACCAAGGCAGGGTCCCCCTCCACAAGGCAGATTGTGTAGGAGGCCAGGCTGCACACAGACAATGCAGACTCAGTCTCAGCCATGGACTTGACCACATGAGAGCACCTCATCTCTGGTATGCACCCATCAGGGAAGGGAACCAGCCCCAGCCTCTCAGCATGCAGCCGGCAATCCCGAGC
Organism: Sphenodon punctatus; assembly: GCA_003113815.1. NCBI lineage: Eukaryota > Metazoa > Chordata > Lepidosauria > Sphenodontia > Sphenodontidae > Sphenodon > Sphenodon punctatus. The sequence goes on from QEPC01000715.1 coordinate 1,293,453, forward strand.
GCTCGCCTCATAGCCGAAGTAGTGAAGACCAGAGCTCAGGCTCGCATAAGCACCCGACTGGCCGTCCAGGTAGCCCAGGAGCAGCTGTACAGCTGGGGTATGCCACAGGTCACACAGGAACATGGTCTCACGAAAGGTCCAGCTATGGGGGGCTCCATGGGGGACAGGAAGTGGGAGCCAGGTGAAAGCACAACCAGCCATGGTCCAGCGAGACAGGGAGAATAACACCATGGATAGGGGGGCACACATACCCTCCAGGGCAGGGGGGTGCTCCGAGGGGTCCCAAGAACAAGCATGGTGGCCAAGGGCCACAACATTGTATAGCAACAGAGCGAGGCGTGGGGTGCAGACCCGGCACACCTGCAGGAAACAAGTGCCCAGACAGGACCACTAATCAGGCCAGCAAGGACACGGTGTTGCAAACAGGGAGGGGGGGTAGCAGAAGGCATGCAGCTGCACAAGAAATGCCCAGCCGCCTGTGCCCGTGCGTGTGCTAGGCCCCATGTGAGGACAGCAGGTGCACCCAACTGCATGCCCACGGACACCAGTATCGCACTGGGAGGCCTGGCCAGCTGGGGGCAGGGCCCGAGCCCACCCAGGCCATCACCAGGCCAGCATAACCATCCCCCAACCCCTGGGCTGCCACCACAATGGAGCGGGACAGGGCAGCCACCTACTGGATACACCTTGCACTCGCAGCTGAGTGGAACCATGACTACACCGAGCAGCTGCGCATCCTTACCACGGAGCAGCACCTGGGTGCCCGCCTGCAGGTTGCTGTCACCTCGAGCGCTTTTTGGTTCCACAGGGCCCACCATGGGCGCAGGAGAGCCCTGGCCTGGCTCAGGGCACAGAGGGTGTCTGGGGCAGATCAGCAGGCTGTGATCCAGGGCCGAAGACAGCCAGCGGCGCTCCGCGAGGCGGCCAAGCACCTCCAATGTGGGAGGGAGACCATGCGGCTGACAGCCCTGCTTGCTGTGCCCATTGACAGGTGGATATGGGTCACGGAGCGGGCACAGGGGTGATGGGCCAGGGCACTGGCCCAGTGGGACGAGGCAGCCTGGAGGGCCCACTTCAGGGACAAGCTCACCTTGCTCCAGCTCGCTGAGCTCCTCACGCCCTGACTGGAGCGACAGCACACCCCCATGAGCACCCCCATCCCCATGGGACTGAGTACCAAATACCAAGCACCAAGTCCCAGGTCGATTCCTCAGTTACATGGTAATCGGGAAAACCGAGTTGAATACTGACATACTTGGTAAAAGCTAAGTCATTTCTAATACCGATTTTCAACACTAACTTTAAGGGGGGGGCGGAATATTTCCCAATCCCACCTAGCTGATGAAGGGATGTGCAATTTCCATCTCGACAGGGCAGGTGCGTGCACTCTGTGCCCCAAAGTACCACAGCCCACTCTTACCTGGAAAGGGTGATTTATACAGAGAGCTTCTCCTGCATCACGAGAGTGCTCCACAGCTCAAAAGACATGAAAGCCAAGTTCCTTAGCCACACCTGACTGATTCTGGCTACACCAGAGCCTCCTTCCTCTGATAATGTGGTAGTGAGGAGGGGAGTGCAAAGTCCATCCCACCCTGAGTGGTGAAACGGTCTTCAGGGAAGCAGCTTCGAAACTCCATGTAATAGAAATAGAAACTCTGTCTAATAGAGTTATGAGGGAAGATCCAGTTATCCCATTTAAAACTGTAGCACATTCAATTGATTGGGGTGGAGGTGACATGGTGGGAAAAGAAACGTTTGAATTAAGAGGAAATATTAATTAACTGAGTTCAATTTTGGTGGATTCCACTGTAGTTTGCAATTAATACAAATGATCCATGGTATGCGCTAATACCTGCTAATTTTAAATATCTCTGAATTATGAAAGCAGGCACCAGGCATACCTAATAAGTAGTTGTTGAAAGGATAATTTACCAGTCCATGCAATGTACCCAAAAAATATCATGTGTGCCTGTAATCCCACATCAGATTAATCTTCTTGCAGGCCTGCACAGGCATTTGTTCATTCCCCATCACCAGTTCAGTTGTCAGGACCAATCTGGGCCTCCAATCGTCACCCTCCGGGATTCCTGGGGCAGTAGCTGGGCCTGCCGCACCACCACTACTTCACATTATCTCTGGCAATGTCATGGCCAGTCATTCCACACCAAGGGGTCTCTCTGCACTAATCAGTTGGCCTCTGGATCCTCTACTAGAAATCTTGAAGAGGAGTGGGTAAGATATGGAGTCCAGTTCAGACATAAGTGTAAATGAGGAAGGCATTGTTTGGGGGCCGAAAAAGGTGGCACAATCTTGAAAAGCAGAGTTTATTCCAAATATGATAGGAACAAAGGACATGAAACAAAGGCCTTTTTTACATGGGCCTCTCACACCCATGAGCATGCAGAAATCTGCATGTTCATGAGTGGGCGCAAACTGTGTGAAGGACGTGGCACACGTGGTGAGAGTGGGTGCATGTGCACTCCCACTTAACATGCATCCCCACTCACCCCCACTCATCCCCACACACTGAGCAACCAGGGGAAATGGAAGTTGCCCCATGAGTGGGGATGAGTGGGGGGTGAGTGGGGATGCATGCGCAGCCATGTGCATGCTCAGCCCACCCACCATGCATGCATCAGCGCACTCATGTACCCCCCATCCGGTGGCACCGTGTAAAAACGTCCATAATCCGTTTATTAGTATGTTTGTGAGAGTGTGCAATTACAGAATGGCCTGTGAATTTTATATCCTATTGTATTGTTAACATTTCATAATTTAAACAAACTGTGTATTACACATTACTTGCTGGAAAAGTTTGCAGATTCTAAATCTTAAATATTTTTTAGAGAAATTGCCAATCTTTTCTCATAGAGTTCATGAACAGAAAAAAGGGCTAAATTAATCAAATAAGTTATTCTTTGTGAACTGTTTGCTCAGCTCTGTTAATTAATCACCAGGCTAATTACAGAATAGAATTACTTCTGAGACTAGTAACTCGCTATGCAACTTCCAAGCTGAATGTCCTGAGATTGAACTGAAGGAGTAACTTTTCTTAAGCTAGCCAGTAGACAGTTACAGTTCATCACTCTGTTTAACTGTGCAATATAAGAGTTCAAAACCAATAAAATGCTGAGTAAAAAATTCTGCCATATGATTAATTTCCTTTTCATATTAGCAGCAAGTTTGGAATCCAAGCAATGAATTATAGTTATTTTTATTAATTAGCTCTTGTTGCCTAGAAAGAGCATTTTTAATATGAATCAATTAACCCTTATGGTGTGCTGTATATCCTTAACGCAGTATGTCACCACAACCAAGTGCATCTGGGATAACTGTTTAACGTATCACAATATTGTTCACCTTTAAAACTCTTTTTCAGGCTTCAGTACGTATCTGCATATCTCTTAACACCTCAAGGCCTAATTGCAGGATAAAGGTATCCAAAGAGACATAAACAAATCTTAACCTGCAAACATCAAACCACATATTATAAAAGGGCTCAATGAACCTGGGCTCCGGAAGGGGTTACACACAAATAAGTGGCATACCAGTGTGCCATGCTAGACTTCAGGGGATGCCAAATCCTACTTCACAGCAAGAAATATCACTGTGCTGCATAACCACAGTCCCTGGACTGCTGTCTCTAATGTAGAACTGCAGAATATACTGCTGTACCTGGGGTGTACTTATGAGTGATCAGAACAAACTTAAGTCCTGATTATGGAGAAGGAATGTGCTGTTCCCTGAGGTGGAGGTTTTATTTACACTGCATGCACACTTGAAAATGGGCAAATGGCAACAATGTCTCCCCGAGAACAAGGATTTGGCACCCACTTAAGCCTAGTGAGGTAAACAGCCACGCAACTTACACATGCGTAGCTATGAGGAGACAGGCACTGGTTTGAGTTTCAGCAGGGAGCGCTTTAGCTACCTGCAGGTAATACTCTCATTTTAATAGGGATGTGAGAACGCGGTTCAGATGTTTGGAGTTCGGACCAAACTGGGTCTGTTCGGATGACCGAACCGAACTCGAAAATGACCGAACAGTTCGGTCATGTTCGGGTCAGTTCGGATGAGTTCGGGGTGGGAAAAACATGACTGGAAGGCCCATTCAGGTGGGGAAAACGTGACTGGAAGGGGGGGGAGGCAGCTGAGGAGCAGACTTCCTGGCACCAGGGGTAGAGACCAGGGGTAGTCTCAGGGCCAAATGATACTGATACCGAAAAAAACCTTCAAATTCGGTATCGATATTGGTACCGATAGTGCTATTTCGAATGTTCGAACCGAACTCCGCTGAACCAAACAACCGAACCCGAACTCGTTTTTCGAACTGAACGACTGAACGGCCGAACATCTGAACTGCGTTCTGTTCGCACATTCCTAATTTTTGAGCACCCGATGAGGTAACCAGTCACCTATTGGGTACACAGTGCCACAAAGTGCAGGTATTGCTGGGGTGTTCCGAGATGCCCCAGGACACCCCAAGATGCCAATCCTGGCATCCACAGATCCTCGGGCTCTAGGCTGACTCATCTCTCTGGCCAGCCTGCTGCTCCTCTGGTCTGGAGGACTCCTGGCTTCTCCTTGCTTCTCCCTGGCCCATGCATCACTCAGCTGAGGCGGGAACATCCCTGCTGATTTTTTTCCTGAGGGGATAGAGTAAAGAGGCCTATTCCTATCTGCGTGTACTCACCTAATGGGTCCTCTGTTCCCAGGTAGATCATATCATGGGAGTGCACGCTCCCCCATTTTGTCCCCCCCCCCAGGAACAAGGGACCCGCACACATATGGGAAGAAGCCTCCTTGCTCTCCCTTCCTGTTCAGAAAGAGCTGAGCTGGGAAGTTCCCCACTGAGCTGAGTGGTGCGTGGGCCATAGAGTCACAAGGCTGGAAGGGCCCTCAAGTGTCATCTAGTCCAGCCCCCTGCACCACTGCAGGATCTGCCACACCCCAACCATCCACATAGAGAAATCCCACTAAAAGCTACAAATAGAAACTGGGACCAACCATAGCACACCGATGCCTGAAATAGCAGGAAATAATTTTAGAAAAAGATGGATCCAGATGTGAAATAGGCAGGCCACACCCATACTATAAAGCCCTATATGGCCTTGGCCCCTCTTACCTTAGGGACCGCCTCGCCCTTCGCGCCCCGGAACGGCTCCTGCGGTCTGCCGGGGGTGCCCTCCTGGAGGTCCCCCGTGTTAAGCGGGGGGCCACGATGGAGCGGGCATTCTCGGTGGTAGGGCCGCGGCTGTGGAACTCCCTTCCGGAGGAAGCTTGCCTGGCCCCAAGCCTTTTGACATTTCGGCGGAACTGTAAGACCTGGCTGTTTGCCCAGGCCTTTGAGAGGGAGGGGTGTGTGTGATTTTTAATCCCCCACCTATATATTTATTTATGACTGTACACTGCCCTGTTTTATTGATATATTTTATATTTGTATTTTAAATGTTTTAAAACTGTTTTTATTGTTGTTAACCGCCCCGAGCTGCATTGCAGGATGGGGCGGTATAAAAATCTATGAAAAATAAAAATACTGAAGTGGCCTGGGAGAAGCAGGGAGCAGCTAGGAGTAGCCCCCAATGAGATGAGTCAGTCCATGGCCTGGTGAGTCAGGCAGCCTATCGGGTCATGTTTGGGTATCCGTTAGTGTTCAAACATGACCTGGATCAATCAGACACCCCAAATTCATCAGGGTGCTCGACTATCTGGGTACCACGTTGTATCTCTAGCAGTGGTCCCTTTAAGGCTAGTTCATCACTTTGCCCCTGTCCATTTAGAGGGGTATTGTAAGAAGGCGGTCCGGCAGGATCGCCGCGGCGGCGGCCTGGGGCCGCTCGAAGGGCTGGAGGGGGTGGAGCAAAGCACGGTGTGCGACGGGGGTGGAGCCCCGCCCCTGTACGCACACTGTCAGGCACGCCCGGCACGCCCTGCAGGGGGGCGTGGCTTACCTGCCTCACACTGACTTGGAGCAGGGTGGAGAGGCATAAATAGTGCCGGCGGGGCCTGGCCTCCCCGCCGGTAATCGAGTCTTCGAGAAGCTGGCCCCTGGTTTTCCCCCAAACCCTTTTTGCAGAGACTTGGAGCCTGAGAGAGTGGAAGTGAGCGAACGAGCGAGTGAGAGAGTGAGTCCTAACCTTGTTGCTGGGTGAGTGTGGTGAGTAAGGTGAGTGGGTGTGGCTTATCCTGATTTCCCTGGAGTGCATAGTGGTGAGCGGTGTAAATCCTTGGTGAGATCCTCCACTCGGGTAGGGTGCCCCTTAGAAGTCCCCGTGTACCGTGCCCCTTACCCAGTGGAGTGCAAGCCCTTTCTCCCTCCTCCCTAACTGACCCCAGTCCTTGGCTCAGGCACCCCTTCCCTTGGACCCTTCCATTCCCTACACTTGTGAGCACTATCCTGGACCCGAGTAATTCCCCGAGTGAGCGATTTGAGTGTGTACCCTTTCCCCTCCCTTTGGGGCAATTGGCTTGCTCAGAGAGTCCCTATGATGAAAAGGGTTGCCTTCCATTAACGAGGGAAAGCCCACCCTACAACCTGAGGGACATTATTACCGGAGAGGGCTATATTCGTAAGAGCAAGCCGCCCCATTTTCCTTGTTGTGGAAGTGGTAGTTTCCTTGCCCAGAGGCTTGACCCCACCACCATAAACCCCCTTCCCGTAGAGCCAGTGACAGCCATAACAGGCCTCCACGGGATAGCCCTCAGAATCACTGATTGCTTCCAAACGTGGGTGCAGGCACCAGGACCTGGATGTGTGTCTGTGGCATTGCTGTGGGAACAGGGGGTAGCAGCTATGGAGGGGACCAATATGTGTGTGCCAGTTGGGTTTACAGTCAGAACTGCATGCCACATGCTGTGGGCATCTAATGATCCTCCTATCCTGACAATAGGCACCACTGGGCCACATCCATTTTGTACGAGGACCAACCCAGCAGCTGCAGAAGTCAAGTCCAAAGGCTGTGGAGCTGATGCAGTCTGTTGTGCGGTGTCAAGCAAGCAGGAGTTCAGAGAAAAGCGTGCTACAGCTTGGGTGCCAGCCTGGATTCTGAATTTCAAGGCCCTTCAGAAAGATTTAAGGAAAGACCTTAAATTGCAGAAGCTAGGTTTAGGTTAAATATTAGCAAAAACTTCCTAACTGTTAGCACAGTTCAACTGTGGAGCAAGAGAGGTTGTGGAATCTCCTTCTAAGAAGGTTTTCAAGAAAAGGGTGGACAGGGCATCTGTCAGGGATGTTATAGGTATAGGGTTGGGATGGGAGTTGCATTAGAAAATCCTTATAGTCCCTTCCAGTTCTTCAGTTCTATGATTCCATGATTCAAAAGTGGTACTAAAAACTTTGTTTTTGCTTCATTTATTCATTTTGAATATCTGTTTTGGTTATTTCAGTAGCATTATTTCAGTCATGGCAGTTGAACCAAAATGATATCTAAATAAAATCAAAATATCTATAACAACAGATATGAACATTTTGTTTTGAGCGTGAGTACTGATTTGCATGACTATTTGAATAGGTGAATAAGTTTCACAAATGAGAAATTTGCTATTTGTTTCAGCTCTAAATGACACACATTAATTTAAAGGTTAAAAACCAAATGGGAAAGAGGCAATATCCTGATTCAGCAATGAACCACCTTCCTAGATTATCCCATGGCAACTCCATAGGATCCTTTATGCTGATGACTGAGTAATTAAAATGGCTGGGGAGATACAATTCCATTAAGATGATACAGAACTGGAGTTAGGGTAGGTAAGATAAAACACAAAGACTGGCAGATTTCCTGTGGCCACCATAGGTCACAGACAGCAAAAGCTGTGCACATTTTATCATTACTTGTCTTCCAGTATCCTATTATCAGCAAGATTGGTATGTGGAATCCTTCAGGAGTGATGAGGGAATCAAACAGCAATGTCAGTTTGAGTCATGCCCGGATTTAATCTATCCGTCACTCCAAATTAACTATTCAAGGTAGCTCAGATGAACTGCTTGTTCTCTGGTGCTCATGAATTCCCACCTTCCTTGAGTGCTATCTATCTACGGTACAAATGCACCTGCTCTCTTGCTTTATGAGTCTTAATGGGAAGGGTGGGATAAAAATGAAAATTAAATAAATAAATAACTTATGGCTTCTGTTTTTCCATACACACACACACACACACACACATGCCCCTTCACTTTTTGTATTATTAGAGAAAGAACAATGTGTATGGGCATGAGAAGAATTACCTTTATTTATTCAATACATGTTCCATTTTACATATGTGTGTGTTTTAAATGGAATTTTTAGAGATATGCAACTGGAACCCATTAAATTCCCCTGGACTTTAGTGGTCATTATTTTTCTGGCCTCATTTACCTCTACGTTCCCACCCGAGAACTTCACTCCTCTTCTGCTGCCACCTCACCTGCCTCAGAGTCTCCTGTTCCTAAACTGTAGAGGTGGGACCCCGGGCCCATTACCGGCTACCGGATTTACCAGTTACCGGTTCTGCAAAAACCGGATTCCCGGATTAAATCCGGTATACCGGTACCGGATTTATTTCATTGAGTTCAATGGGGCGCTGTGTCCCCATTGAACTCAATGAAATAAATGAATTCCTTCCCCCTCCCCCTCCCA
>QEPC01000715.1:1315760-1330253 GCA_003113815.1 Sphenodon punctatus
AATTATATGGTACAGAATAATTTAGCAAAGGACCTAAGAACCAAGTTGAAAGAGGGGGGGTTATGTAAGATGAAACAACTTTTTGTGCAAGGGAAATTTTTAAGTTTGGAAATATTAGAAACAATGATGAAATGTAAAGTGGATAGTTTTCAGTTTTTACAATTAAGGAGTGCTAGCTCGGCAGGACCAAATAAGAAGGAATTTGGTAGAGAACCTCCTAAGATAGAGAAGATTCTTTATGAGAAAAATAAATCAGTAGGAAGGCTTGGAAAAATTTATAAAGAACTTAAAAGAATCCTTTATTGCAACCGGATTTTATATACGGAAAAGTGGAGAAGGGACTTAGCTATTCCTCTAGAGGAAAAGGATGAAAAAGAATCTGGCACCATATGAACACCTGTGCGTACTCTATGGAGGTGAAAGAGGTTCAGATCAAAATTACCACCAGATTTTATCTGACACTAGACCATTTTAAATTTGGAGATAAGATTGGCAAAGGCCTATGTTGGAGGGGCTGTGGAAAAGAAGGGACTTATATTCACTGCTGGTGGGAGTGTGATATAGTCAAGGTATTTTGGAGTAAAGTCTGGACGATTGCAGAAAAAATGACGGGGGAGGCGGTACCATTTAAGCCTGAGATATGTCTGTTGGGACTTTTCCCAGAGGTCAAACAGGTGAGCAGGTATCAGAAATCTTTCAAAGTGCTGTTCTTGGCAGTGATAAACATTATCATAAGAAATTGGAAAGCAAATAAAGATCTTTCACTTGATCTGTGGAAGCAAAGAATCTGGTATCTGTTTAGCCTAGAAAAGCTGCACACGAGGGTTTATGGCAAAGAGAAGATATTTGAAGACATCTGGCTCCCTATCATCTGCATTCTGGAAGACAAGCATGTCAGGAGCAGAGACATTGAACAACTTTTCAAATACTAGCCCTGAAGGAGAACGCTGATCTTTTACAAGAGGACTGAGAGAGGAACTCTTAAATGCTGCTGTGTGGAATTCGTATTGAATTTTCAAAGATGTTCTGTTTAGTTTATACTGAGATATTTTGTCTGGATGTTGTGGATGTATGATAAATAATGATACAATAAAAGCTTTTTTTTTAAAAAAAAAATTAAATGTACTTTAGTGCACACTCAAATGAATATCCAAAGTGAATATATTATCTATTTCTTTCATCTGCTTTGAGTCATATCCATTGGAGCAGATATTTGTCCCCCGCTGAACATGCAATATTCAGTTTTGGGGTTTGGGGGTTTCTTTGGTTGGTTACTGTGCATGAATGATAGTGCTAAGGAAGCACTGAAAAGGAATAATTGAAGAACCAAAAAAACAGAATAAATGGATATGTGAATATCCATTCCGATGAGGGTATTATTTGAATATTCAGAGAGTTATCCGAGTATGGAAGTAGAATTCACAAATACAAAACTGCTTATTTTACTCCCACTAATCACTAGTCCATTGGCCTCTTCTCCAGTCTGCCAAGTGTTCTTTGTAGCATGATTGAGCTTTGGCTACATGAATAAGCATAGACAATTGTTGATGTTCAGGAAATGTGCTAGGTACTGGAACAGACAGAAAAATTGCTACATGTGTGTAATTTTGCAATTTTGGAAAACAGTATTGGATTCCTTGCCCTTTCCCGCTTACTAATATGGATAGTCAAGTTCCTGAAATACTGGGAAATGCTATTGCGATTTACTGACTTTTTGCTTCCTGTCCTGTTACTAGACCTGAAATGAAAATTTGGAGAGTGCTACTTCATCAAAAGCAGGGCATTCACAGAGATTCACATGACACAGAAAACTTACTGGCTTTCCCACTGTTTTTGCCATTATCCGTTACTTTTCTCACATTGAACAGGACTGCCACAGCGTCCCAAGCCCCATGTGCGTCCCCTCCCTGCGTGCACTCCCAGGTGCTGTGGAAATGAAAACATGCCGGCTGATCACTAGGGAAGTGCTGGACATTTCCAAAAGTGCTGTAAATCTGCTGTGAAACTTGTAAAATTCCTGGAAAATTACCAAAAGAAGTTCCAGAAAAAGATGAAAGTAATAAAAAAAAAAATTGACAGAAGTGCAGAACTGACAAATTACTGATGGACTCACAAGCACTCCCCCAAAGTCAGTATTTCTCTTAATAATGGGAACACTTATTGTCTCAGCCCTACCGTCATTCTGAGTTATGCACTTTCCTCATAACCAAGTGTGACAGGGTGCAGTGTCCTGGGGTAAGTCTCCATAGGATTAGGCCCTCAGGAGTCATTTACACAGGGAATTAGCTTTCCTAAGTATCTTTTATTCCAGTTTTTAGATGGTCTCCACCATGTACAGTCTAAGCAACATACAGCGCAATCGTAGAGGTCCTATTAAATTGTGTCTACGCAGGGCACAGTGTACTTATGAACACATGTGCCCCATGCTCAGCAAGCCACTAAGCACAACAGTGCACCCCTGCTGTTGCGACCCCCCCCAAAGCTCACGCACCCCACAGCAGGGGGAATGGAGCAGAAGCTGTGCCTACTCCATTCCCCAGACTGTGGGGTGTGTGGGCTCGGTGTGTGTTTTTGTCGTATTGGCAGGGGCGCGCCATTGAGTTTAGTTGCTTGCTGCATGTGCACACATGTGCACCTGCCACCTGGTGATGTACACCGCCACTAGGATTACACCCAGTGGGTGCAATCCTACACCCTATGATAAACTGCGCCTATGCCGGGTGCAGATAACCAATGCTGGCAAACATGTATGCACATGCGCCCCTACGCAGCAAACTGTAGGGCGCAACGGGGTGCCCCTGTTGATACAACCCCACCCAAGCCCACACACACCGCAGCTCGGGGGATGGAGCAGGAGCCATACCTGCTTCATCCCCTGGACTGAGGGGTGTGTGGACTCTGGGGGGTCATGGCGTCAGAACTGCTGACTTTTTGTCGGGCTTGTAAAACCTGGCTGTTCCTCCAGGAATTTGGTGGAGGGGATGGAGGAGGGAGGGAGGGATGGGATGGGAGAGGTTGAGTGTTAGGGTGGTGTTTTATGTTTATTGGGTAGGCCCCCTGAGCGCACCTGCGCTCCCAGCATGGGGGCACGTGCCTTGGGCCCTCATGCGCCCAGGCGTGTGGTCTGCAGCTGCTTGCCTGTTGTCATCACCTCCCTGCCATCAGTGTTAGCTGTACTGTCTGTGCGCTTGGTTCCTGCAGCTGTGTTGGGTCCGCACCCCACACCTCGCTCATTAGCCATCCCATGTTGCAGCCTGTGGCCTTATCGCGTGTCCTTGGAGCTCCCCAGCTTCCCTCCCCATCGCACCTGGGACTGTGGGGCCCCTCTTCCCTTGCTGTTAGTACCCACTGCTTGCTGGACCATGGCCAGCAGTGCTTCCCCAGGGCTCCCATGCCCCGCAACACCTGGCGCCCCCCATAGCTGGACCTTATGCGAGACCATGGTCCTGTGTGACCTGTGGCATTCATAGGCCGTGCAACTGCTCCTGAGCTTCCCAGATACCCTTTCAGGTGCCTATGTGAGTATGAGCTCTGGCCTTCACTACTTTGGATATGAGGCCAGATCTTGCGAGTGCCAGCTTCATGTAGAGGCGCTGGGGCTCCGTCTCTTTACCAATGGGCGCATTCCGGAGATGCGGCACTCACATGTGGGGTGGTCTGCAGCGGGGACTGTGTCAGCCCTCTGGGTGAACAGCCTGGCAGCCTACACAACCCTTTCTGGTTTCCTTCTTTGGTTGGTTCCATGGGACCCATGGGTACTAGCGGTTGCGTGGGGTGGTGTATCACCGCCTGTTGGAGCTTGGGCACCTTCCATGGCCCCCTGATGCTGACTATGGCTTGTCGGAGCCCACCACAGTGGAGGTGGTGGCGCTGGCTGGTGTGTGGTCCTGTGCAGATGTTCAGGTGGGGTTTGCTGTGCAGGATCCATTTGAGGCCTACTACCTCGTCACCCACCGCATGTCTGCACTGGGCTACCATCAGGGCATGTTTCAGTGGCCCCACTGCATGCATCTTGTGGGCCACCATGCCTCGGGCCCCTTTGTGACCCCCTTCAGCTGGCTGTGAGGTCCCCTGAGTCTTTGGAGCCCTGGATGCCAGCCACACCACTTGCTCCCACCTCCCGCAAGCCACCTTGGGTCGCTTTCAACTCGCTCCAAGTTTCATCTGGTTCCATGGGTTCCATGGCCCTTGTCCATGTCTCTGGACCCCTTCCTTGGGCACCCCCTGACCCTCGCTGCCTGTGGTGTTACCTTCCATGACAGCCCCTCCTGTGGCTGTGTCCTGCTCTCTGAGCCAGTTACAGGCTCTCCGGGTGGTGTAGTCATCCCTTGTCTGGCCACCCTTAACCTGTGCCCATGGCCCAGACCCCCGCCCCGGGTGCCTCTATGACTGTGTGGGTCTGGGCCCCCCAGATTGCACCTCCTGGTGACCTCTAGTGGGGGGGGTTCACCTGTTCAGCACATCTGTTCCAGCTCACCTCCATGCCCATCTGCGCCTTTTCACCGACGCAGGGGATCCCGGCCTGCTCCGGTACCATTTCCTACATGTTTGACCTCCCCCTGTGACATTGCTCTGTCCCTGTGGGAACCCCCATGACTTGGGCTGCCTGTGTTGCTGTTAGGAATGGGTGAGCAGATCATGATTCGGGTTCAGCTATTCGGTTCAGCCATTCGATTCGGGTTCAGCCATTCAGGAAAAAGTATTGCGAGAGCCGGAAACTGGAAATTCGAGTGCGTGCAGCACTGTGTGGTGAGTGAGTGTGTGTTTTGGCTGTGTTTGGGTTGGGTTTGGCTGTGGTGCTTTGGCTGTGTGTGATTAAAAAAATAAAAAAATGAAGAAGGCTGCAGTGTTGCTTCCCCGGCTTGGGGTCAACTTTGTGGTCAAGGAGAAGGAGGAGGAGGAGGAGGAGGAGGAGGAAGAGGTTGCTGTCCCTACTACACCTCCGGTGGTGGTGCCCAGCTCCTCACATGAGGAGCAAGTGATGGGCTCAGGAGGTGCTGCCAGGTTTGTAAATTTTTTTTTACTTTGAGGAAAAGAAAGGCTCTATCCGTTAGCGCAAGCTCAATGGCATGTGGGTGGGTGCACAGGTGGTGGGCATCAGTCAGGCACAAACAGTGGGCATCAGTGGGTGGCGGCGGATGTAAGTAAGTAAGTAAGCTTTATTGCGGCACGAGCTTTCACTATGGCCAAATTATAAACATCAAACATCAACATTTTGAAAACAACACCAACAATACATCAGACACCCAATACAGTCAATTTATCAATCACAGCTAGAGGTTAAACCCCCTGATCTCTCACAATAATTTTATTCAAAATCCGGGTTCTTTCCTTCAATGCCAGCCAAGTATATATAGACAGTGCCATTTTTGCTTCACTACATTCCAAACTGAGCAGATACCTGTAAGAGTTCTCTGACTCAACAGTAGGTCCATTTATCAGCAAAGGGAGAAGCCAAGTTGCACGCAAGTTGGCATAATATGGGCATCTCAATAAAAAATGAGTGGTGTTCACTATCTCATTTAACCTGCAATGGCAACATCTCAATTGGTAGGGGATATTTTTATATCTGCCTTCAACCACGGCATGCCACAGCATGCCTTGGTATGTCACAAAGAGAGAGGGTACTGTAGTGTGGGGGCCTCTGTCACAAGCAGCACCCCCACCCAAAAATGTGCCAGACTATCAAGGGTCTCCCATCACCATCCCTAGCACCCCAAGGAGGGCAGGATTTGCACGTACCAGCCAGGGTCTTCCTAGTTGCAATCCCTAGAATCCCCTAGCACCCCAGGGAGGGCAGGTTTTGCACATGCCAGCCAAGTTATCTCCATTGCCATCCCAAGCACCCCAGGGAGAGCAGGATTTGCATGTGTCAGCCAGGGCCTTTCTAGTTGCAACCCCTAGCATTCCTTAACACCTCCAGGGGGGCAGGATTTGCACGTGTTTTCTAGTTGCAATCCCTAGTACCCCAAGGAGGGAGGACTGTTTTTTTGTTGTTATGTAAATCATGATCATCATAAATGCATGATATTACTTTGGTGTTCTTAATGTGTTCCCATTTCAGATAGGAATCAGATGCCATCCCCAGCACTGCTTCCAGGCCAAGGAGGACCCTTAGGTGGTGGTCGTCACTGCCAGTGAAACCCCCAGACATTCAGCGATGGAAGTCGGATGTCTGGAGGTTTTATGACAAGGGCGATGGAATTGCCACATGCAAGGTATGGCACAGGGACTGGAACAACAGGGAATTAATTGCCCTGTGATCTGACCTGCTAGGAATGGAAGTCCCCTGCAGAAAGAGATTGGATACCTGGTCCACCCACTTTTGGAGACAGAATGCAGGCAGAGCATGACAGATCATTGGTCTAACACAGTATGGCACTTATTATGTTCCTATCTTTTTCTGCTCTTTTTAGCACTCCAATAAAAGATTCCACCAGCAGAGGGAGGGGACCATATCTAGCACACCCATGGCCTGAGAGTGAGGCCACAGGTGAAGGAGTCTGGTGTGGCCATGGAGCCTCAGCCCTTCCCCTCCCTCCAGCCCTGATGTGGAAACCCCCGGGCCCCAGGAGAATGCAGAGGCCAAGGCCTTTCGGGCCCAGTTAGAGTGGCCCACCCAGGACTTCGTGGCCAAGGTCCATCTGTCTGCAGCCACCATGGAGAACTGCCTGGTGAAGCAGTTGCAGGTGGTCCAGGTGGAGAGGCAGAAGGTGGAGGCGTACGGCCAGTACATCTCCACCAAGATGGACCTCCTAAAAATGCACCACCAGCCTCTCTCCAGGTGGCATCGGGACATGGAAGGGGCCCTGAACTTTGCTGTCTCCCATGGCTATGAGCTGCCAGAGTCCCGGGTGGCAGGCCCTTAGCCCTGTGCTGTGCCACAACAGCTGTTGCCTTTTCCCCAAGTCCTGGGGGGCAGGGCCAGAGACTCCTATTTTAATGTATAAGTTTCCTTTGAATGTTTGCTTTTGGTTTTTAGAATGTTGTTGTTGTTGTTTTGTTGTTATGTAAATAGTTTTAATAAAAGTTGTATTTCTTGTTACGAGCTTTATTTGACCCGTCCAATCTTTTAACCCTATGTGCTGAAGTTCTGGCTGGCAGGTGGCAGAATCTCATACAGCTTGTCGATCCCTACCAGCAGCACCTGCTACCCCATGTAGCATAGTTATTAACCCAAAGATGTGCTGTGCCAGCAGCAGGGTTCTAACTAGCAGACAGCCCCCCAGGAGGTGCAGGGCTTGTGTTTGTGTGGATGCGTGTGATAGAGAGAAAGAGAGACAGGCTCCTTAGCAGCAATCAACAGGCAGCGGGAGCTGGTGGTCGGAGGGGCTTTTATTTTCAGTAGCTTCAGCAGGCATTCGCGAGTGGGTGTAGAGGAGTAGGTTTTTGGGGGGGGCAGGCTGGCATGCGGGCACTGGGCTTCTGGATGCAGTGCAATGGAATGCAGCCCCCAGTGACTTGAATGATGGTCCCAGAATCTAGTTGATGGATCCTGGGATGGGCGGGCATGACTGATTCAGGGATAGTGGAATGACAGCCTAAAGCCTATCGGGCACACTTCATTCAATCAAGCGATAGGTGGTAGCAGCAGGTACAGGAATGCACACAGGCAGGCAGTCAGGCACATATAAAACATTGTGTGTTATATTCCATCACATTATGGTTGGTTTGCTGCGTGCTGCATGTGGGAAATGGGCATTGGGTGCATGAGCACAGATGGGAGTTCTTCCTGGTTCTGGCAGGTGGCAGCCAGGGTAGCTGGATACACCTACCTCTCCCCCTCCAACCCCCATCTCCCTCATTCTATCTGGGAACCTCTCTCTCTCTCTCTCTCTCTCTCTCTCTCTGGACATATAGTGCAGGTGACAGCATGGGTGGGATCGTGCCTGTCTCTCCTTCAAGCAGTGGGTGTACTTTCTCTATCTCTTATTTCTCTCTCTCTTTCTCTTGGCAGCAACCTGGGTGGGCAGACAGGCACCTTGGCATGAGAGTCAGGAAGGTGGACTGAGGCAGGCTTTGAGCTTGGCGGCAATTTGGAGTACAGAACCCTTGGCACAGACAGCATATAGGCCTGGGGGCCATTGGCAGCAGCTGTTTCTTGATGCCATGGCATCATGGCACAGACAGCATATGGGCCTGGCCTGGGGGCCATTGGCACAGATAGCATATAGGCCAAGGCCTGTGAGACATCTCCGTGAGCGGGATGACAGAAAATGGGAGGATGTCTAGAGAATGAGGTGAGACAAGAAAGCAAGTAAAACTCCCCACCCACACCTAGTCACCTACCTAAATACCCACATACTAAATAACTGTGACAGAGACACAAACATATGGGTAAAATGTCACGTGACCAATCCCCTCACCCCCGATTGTCACCCATTGGCACAACTTTGCTAATCTGCACGCCCTGTGTGACATACTTTATAGATGGCCCCATGCACGGGAGTAATCATCACCTTAAAGTCCAAGAGTATTGAGGTCCAGGCTAAGAATGATGAGGGGATAGGGGTAAGAGGGCTTGGCCGGGGCAGGTGCCTGCTGACTGAAGAGGATGGAAGTTTCCTAGCACTTTTTTGGTAACCATGGCAAAGCCACAGAACAAGGATCCTGGACTGAAGGAGAAGTTTCAGATTCTTTTAGGATTGAGATCTTCCTGTGTGAACTCCAAATCGTCAGAAGGCAAGCAAACTGAGTACATCATCACTGCGGAAATCATCAGGAAACTCAGCATTGAATGCAGGTTGAACAACCAGATATGCACCATCGGTCAAATCTGCGAAGTGGAGAGGATTCTGAATGTGATCTGTAGGGATGTGCGAACATGAACAAGCAATCCTAAGAGATAGGCGATCATTGTTGTGAAGGGATGGGCGATCGCCGATAGCCTCCGTTTCCCACAGCTGATCGAAAGGGAGTCGGGTACAGGATCTCCCATTCTGCCTCATTGTAATTTCACCCAGCCCCTGCCTGCCATCTGAGCTATTGCAGTCTACAAGACTGAGGAGCAAATGGCTGACGTGCAATACCAGCAGCAGCAGCAGCAGCAGACATTGGGTTGCTAAGGCAGAACCCGTGGCACAGACAGCATAGGTGGCATTGGCAGCAGTGGCAGACATTGGATTGCTAGGGCATAGTAGCCATGGCACAGCAGACAGCAGAAGCAGGATTGACAACGTCCTGTGAGCGGAATGACGGCCCCAGACCCATCACAGTGGGTCCTAGGGCTAGAAGAGTGGCAGCGTGTAGATATTGGCCACAGCCTTCACTGCCAGTAACATAGGCCACAGGACCCTGACAGTGGGTCCTGGAGCTGGAGTGGCTGTTTTGTTTCTTGGTGCAGTAGAATGACAGTGCCTATGTGCAAGGAATGATGGCCCCAGACCCATCACTCATGGTGAGTCCAGGGGCTGGAGTGACTGCTTCTTCATGTAGTTGAAAATTGGTTCTCTGTGCAAGGAATGATGGCCCTGGACCCATCACAGTGGGTCCTGGGGCTAGAGTGGCAGCTTGTATTGGCCACAGCCCTTCCTGCTAATAATGTAGGCCCCAGGACACTGACGGTGGGTCCTGGGGCTGGAGAACTTTGAAGGCCGAAGTGGAAAAAGGTTCCATGTTAACATCGGTTGAACATGTGTCAGTCAGTCCTAAGAGATACGCAAGCACCATTCTGTCTTCAAGGCCCTCACAGATAATGGAAGATACATCATGTACCTGGAGGAAGACCTGGCTGAGTTTGTCTTCCTTGCAGTACTTGATTGGAAAGTTCATGACAATACCCCAAGGGATCTCCAGGAGAAAATCTTCCACAGTAAGATGCATTGATCGTTATGTGACAAAAGACTTGGGGTTGCTTATCCAGGGGATTTGGGAGTGGGGTTTTATTCTGGAATAGTTCAATTTATCAGGCAGCAGCCTGAGAGATTTAACTGTGCTTGACAGTTGGAGCTAAACAAGGGCAGCCCAGCAGGACATGTGCTTTCAGCAGCCTTTGAGTGGGCAGCATTGCTCAGTTGTGGGACAGGAGTCAAGGGAGCCCAGTTCTAATTCCTGGTTTGGAAAAGTCTGCATTTCAGCTTTCACACTTCTAACCCAGAGGCCTACAGTTCTTGGAGCTCACAGAAGAAAGAACCTGTATAGGAACGAGTGGGGGAACTGGGTTTGGGACGCACGGCTCACAGTGCTCTTGTGCATTCAGCCTCTTTACAGTGTGACCGTGGACACTTAAATGCTTCCCCATTTCTCTGCAAGACTCTGTGGGACTTAATGAGGCAGGTCCTCCACTGGTGTAAACCCAGTGAAACTTTGCTAACTTCTAGCTGAGGATCAAGACAGGGTAAACTTCTTGATTTGTACAATAAGTTCCCAGTATGCCAGGCCCTTCTCAAATCAGTGTTCAGGCCACTGCTGTGGCTTGCTTCTCTGTTGCTCCCTGTCCCCATGCCACAGAGAAGTGGGGCCAAGGGTGCTCAACACTTATGTAGCTGCTGAAGGTCTGAGCATTGAAAGTGAAGCACTAGCTGGGCAGTTACCTCCCCAGGATCTGCTTTAGCCTTTGAAAATTACCTGTTCCCCTTTTAGGACGCCACTGAGAATTTTCCTGGGTTTATAAAACTATCTCATCCCCCCCAATTTCCCTGTTGATTGCCTAGTATTAGGTCCTGATGCATATTGAGAGGGTAAAGGCCTGAGATCCCCAGGTCCCCAAACTTCTTTTGGTGGACCTGGATCTAGTCCAGTGTTTGTAAAGGACTGAGACATGCATGGCATGATTTAGAAAAGCCTGATAATGAAATTGCCTGCAGTAATGTATTCACAAAGGACTTTCTTTTGTTCTATCTCCTTCTCCCCATCCACATTTACTTAGCAACTCTCCGGCATTTCCCCCCCATTTACTGTTGTGTATTACAAGCTGTGAGTCTGGCTTTGATGTCAGGCTGCGAGTTTAGATGACTAAAGCAATAATGCTTGGCAAAATGAGCTGGTGGGAGGAATGCCATTGGAAAGTCATTTTCCTGATTATTAGCTTATCAACTCCAGGAGCTTGCAGATAACGGAGCAGTCCTGCACAGCAAGGCTCATTGCACATTGAGTTTATTCAGCATAACTAGAATAGAATTGAGTATGATTATTTATATTGCAGTCGCACCTAGAGACTGTGAGCAAAGTCTACATCTGTGTACTAGATGCTGTATTCAGAGAGAGAGATGCTTTTTCTCTCTAGATGCTGTATGATGCACAATAAGACATAGTGCAGACGTTAGAGCACTGGTCTGGGACTCTAGAGGCCTGGGTTCTCTTCCCTGATCTGACACAGATCACATCAGTCAGTGGTTCTCCAATTGGGGAGTGCATTCTGGGGATATGGCTTCCAGACTCCAAGCTCTTTAGCTGGGAATTTCCAAAATGGTGGTGGTCAAAACACAGTTGTACAACATGAGTTCTGATTGGTATACAGCATGGGTGGCATTAGCAGCAGCAGCAGACATTGGATTGACCGGGCACAGAACCCGTGGCACAGACAGCAGAGGCAGCATTGGCAGTAGCAGCAGCAGACCTTTGATTGACCGACCATAGAACCTGTGGAACAGACGAGACAGTAGCAGCAGGATTTGCCTGTAAACAGCACCCATGGAGCCAGGATGGTTGTATTTGCAAGGGAATAGCTCCCATACAGCAACAGACACCAGCAGCAGGATTGTGTGGGCACATTTGGATTGGCCAGGGCAGAGCACCCATGGACCAGCAGACAGTAGCAGCAGTGGTGCACAAGCACATCACCCAGGGTTGCCAAGGTAGGCAGACAGGCAGTGTGACATGAGCAGAAGGCAGGCAGACTGAGGGAGGCTTTGATCTAGACCACCTGGGCAGGTGGGCGGGCAGGCAGGCAGCATGACATGAGCAGAAGGCAAGCAGACTGAGGCAGGGTTCAAGCTTTGCAACCTGGGCTGGCGGGTGGGCAGGCAGCATGGTATGAGAGGCAGTAGGGAAGGCAGGCTGGGACCTTGGCACCAAGTTGGCAGGGCACTCAGATAGGCTGGCGAAGACTGTGCAGCACGAGAGGAGAGAGCCAGTGAGATAGGAAGACTGAGATCATCTAGCCACTAGCCAGAGGCCAGCTTGCAGACTTACAGTTTTCCAATGTCACACTGCAGCATGCAGTCAGTCAGATAGGTCGGCCGAGGCCATGTAGTATGAAAGAAAAAGCGAGAGGGAGGGAGGGGGATAGGGAGGGTGCCACTGAAGCAGTGGGAGGGAGGGACAGCACCTCAGCTCAGCAGCAGCAGTCTTTATTGACAAGGAGCCCCTTCCCAAGACTGCCCCTAGCATGGGATGGCGTGTGCCACTGCACCATCACTCCTTGTCCAGGGGCAGCTCGGGGAATTCCAGCCAGGGCCAGCCCGAGGCATGTGCCACCAGTGCCCAGGCACATGGCCCCGCAGTGGGGAGGGGCCCCACACCACCTCAGGCTAGAGACTGACAGACGCCGCCGGTTTTTGGTTTTTTCCCCACCGGAAGTCTCCGAGTCAGTGCTCATGGGGGCGGGGCGTAAACTCCCTGGGAATCCCTGGCCAGTTATACGCTGAGGAACTGAGCTGACACAGTCACGTTGCAGGTAAGTAACCAGCTGCCCATCCCTTGAAAATCCCCCACCCCACAATTCTAGTGAGTGCCGGCCGGCCTTTGGGGCCCCGCAGCAAGGCTTGGCACATGGCCCCTGAAACCCTTGGGCCGGCCCTGATTCCAGCAGTGGAAGGTTGACCTTCAAGAAGATCAACTGCTCCATCAACTTGGCCCCCAGTCTCAGCTGGTGCGGGGAGCAAATGCTCAGAGAACACCCATTCGCTGGGGACACTGGTTGGTGGGCATGACAATAATCCCCATGTCACTTTGGACAGGGCCGGCCACATGTTGGTCTTGCCAGCCCAGTAGGCCAAGGGATCGCTGCTGGGATTGATGCATGGCTCCTCATCCAGGTAGGTATCAACTGCTGCTGAGGTGCTGTCATACTCTGTCTCATAGCTGTCCCCAGGCACCACCGCCCTCACTTCCCTCAGTCACACTGTCAGTCCCTGCACTTTTGTGGGCCATGCAGAGGAGGAGCTACTGGCAGCAGGGGTTCTGCTGCTGCTAATCCTGCTGCTGCTGCTGCTACTGCTTGGGCTGGGGGCAGGGATAGACCCCACTGGCTGAGAGGGGCAGCTGCTCCCACTCCCACCATCCCCTGGGGTGTCCTGCTGCTGCTGCCGCACACTCTCAAGATCATCCTTCCACATGCCATAGATGGATGACTTGCGTGCCAAGCTACCCTTGACCCTGGGGTCCATCATTGTTCCCACAACATATACCCCCCACTGCAGAAGCTTGTCAAACCTTGCCGAAAGGCCTGTCTTAAGCTTCTGCGCCAGCCCAGTTGCCTCAGCCCTCAGCTTCTTGCCCCTAGGGCCACAATCCTGCCCCTGCCTCATGATCTCCTCCAGACTCCCATGGAGACTCTGGACCAGAGGGGTCACCTGGCTTATGGTGACTGTGGAGAAGCTGACGGTCTTTGTCACCTCATGGAACGGTCTGAGAACTATGATCGTCTGTGCCAGGATCTCCCATTCTGGCCCATTGAATCCTGGAGGTGCCCCGCTATCTATGTCCAATTCCACCTGATGCAAAGCGGCTTTCAGCTCCACAAGCCGCTCAAGCATCAGGAAGGTGGAATTCCACCTGGTGTACATGTCCTGCACCAGCAGATGCCCTGGGGAGCCTTGCTCAACCTGCTTGGCCCGGAGGATTTCACTGCCCTTCACGCTCCTGTTGAAGAAGCCAGTCAGCTTCCTCCCCTGCTCTATCATGAAGCTAAGGGTGCCTGCCCCAATCCCCTTATACCCCAAGCCCAGAGCGTCCGTGACCACCAGGTGGAGGGTGTGTGCTGAGCAAGGGATGCTGATAAATTTTGCCTCGCGGACAGTTAGTGCTGGGATAGCGAGACCCAACATCACCAGGCCTTCACATCGTGGGGTGTGGGGATGTGCTGGGGCTACTGCTTCTGCCCACTGCAGGCACTCTGATGACACGGCCCCTGCCACGTGCCTCATTGGCTGCCTTACGGGCAGCAGAGTGGCCTCGCCCTCTCTTAACTCCCTTATCCATTTATACAAATGACACACAAGTATATTAAATAAATATATATCTATAAATATATATATTTATAAAATATAATATATTTATAATATATTTATAAATATATTTATAAATTATATATATATATATAATTTTTTTACAATTTTTTTCAAAAATTATATCTATCTATCTACACTACACTAAATTTAACTGCTATTTAACTATCTAATAACTATTATAAAACCTATGGAACTAAATAATGGAATATAAAAAACACACTCTAAAACTAGATCACTATATCTCTATAAACTAAGCTAATTTAACTGTAATAGTTAACTATAATCCTACCTAACTACTACTATAATCTCTCTCTCTCTCTCT
>QEPC01000715.1:1330353-1348459 GCA_003113815.1 Sphenodon punctatus
TAACTAAATGATAATAGGGAGGTAAATCTGTTGGATGGGTGAAATGGGAGGAGGATTGTGAATGGATGAGGGAAGCAAACTGCTGGGAGTCAGGGAGCCTTCTGAAAATGCCTGCTGACAGGATCAGTGACTAGCTTAGAAGGTGTTGGAAGGGGGGCAGGTCAAAGAGCAGTAACTTGCTGCTCCCGCCTTACCGTTAGGCACGATTGGCTCTGTACAGCCTAACCCCATGCCAATCGTAGACTGTGAAGCCAGTGTTCAGTCGAAAAGGAAAGGTGATTGGGTAGGCTGGCTGCTACTCCAAGCCTCTCCACCCCCTGGTACCAGGAGGTCTGCTCCAAATCTGCCTTCCCCTCCCTGAGCCTTCAATCACGTTTTTCCTGCTTGAACTCAACCAAACGTGACTGAACACGAATGAACTGTTCGGTCAGTTTGTAGTTCAGTTCGGTCGGTTTGTGTTCGGTTCGGGAGTTCGGTTCAGGAATTTGGTTCGGAAGTCCGAACAGACCGAGTGGTGAGAAATAGAAGGGTTCCCCATTGCCACACTCCTTTCTGTGGCCTTCTAACCTTGGGCTTTCTCTCCCTGGAGACGGTCTTCTCATATTCCTCTGGCTCGTCTCACTGCTTTCTCTTCTTGGTCAAAAATCACATCTCTCCCCTCTTTCAGTGCTCCAAGGATGATGGGAGTCTATACATCTAAATCTTGTCACCATTCCTGCCACCTAACACAGCAGCAAGCATTATGTTTAGTCAATTCAAGCACAGATTTTACCACAGAGGAAACAGGTTTTCTGTGCTTTGTTGCCGGGGATGCCTGGGCAGGGAGAAAAGCGTTATTGGAGAAATAGTTCTCTCAGGGGGTCAAAGCCCCCATCTGCACTGGAGGCAGGTTTGTGAAGGGGGAGGGTTATACGGTCCATCTATGTGCACCTCAGTACAGGCTCTGTCCCCAACCCCTGAAACAGCGTCACAGGGATCTGAAGCTCCTCAACTTCCTCTTGTTTAAATGACTAATCTTTCTTTCTGGCTCCTCCCTGCCTCTGGATAGGAATTTCCTTCAAATAATTCCCTGCCATGGGCTTTTAGTGCTGCAGGACCCCTCTAGACAGCTCAGCTGTCTTCTGTGCTTGTTATAGGTGTGCTTTGCACACACCTGTTTTGCAGAACACTAGGGTTGAAGCAGCAACTCCTTTTTCCATGCCGATATTTCATTCCACCATTTTGGAATTGCTCATGATTTCTGCAGTTTTTCCTCCAACATTTTGCTAATTCTGCACCCTTTGGTTTGCGACATTGGAATTATCATAAAGTGTTGGAAATAATCTTGGAAAGTGTCAGAAGAAACATTGTTCTACTGCTTCTGAATGTTGGAATGTGCTGGCGGAAATTGCAGAAAAGTACAGACAAAAGTAGTGGAATAAACATCTCTATCGCACCATGCCATTCATTGCAGACGAGCTCTTTCCATTGGAAACAACTACCATGGCAGCTTTCTGCTTCAACCCTAGTCCACAGCCATAGCATACTGCTTTGAATCAGGTTGTAAGCACCAACAGGAATTTCTTTGATTTTGATGTAGTTCTACAAAAACTCACTTAGTCGTTGCTATTTCCTTCGGTAGTTTAAATGTCTAATCAATGAATTAGAACATTATATTTAAATGCAATATGTGTTAAAAAAATAAAATAAAATCCATAACAGAAAATATTTCCAAAATAGGTTTATATTCCATTTCAAAATCTCTTCAGAAACTGATAGTGTTAAAAACTGTTGTGCATAGAATTCCTTCATTTTATAATATATTAAATTCTGCCAATACTTGTAATGTATAAAAGTGTGATTTGATGATAGTTCATTATGCTCCAGTGGTTTCACATTGGTACTAGCACGTAACACTGGTAAACATCACACCAAGGCAATGGATCTAGCACTAGTTCAGAATGCTAGCATTGGCTCTAAACAGCTAGAGGATCTCACTGCCTTAAAATAACCAAAGATGGAGAAAAGTAATGGTTTCAGTATTTTAGTCCCAACCATAATCTAGCTAGGATGTACTGAAAGCATCAGCTAATGCCTCTGTCAATAACGAACTGGACTGCAGATTTTAGTAGGATTATAACCTATATACTTCATTATTTAATATGCAGTTTTACATCTTTTGAAAGATCAATAGATGAGGGATAAAGCTATATGCTATTTGCAATTTTTGAAAAAGAAAAAGAAAAAAAAACCAACCAAGCTTAGAATTATGTTTTAAACATGTGGCATTTCATCCAATTAACTATGAATTTCAGCAATGCTAATATTAACTTCCATGACATAATTTTGTTGAACTAGTGGTAAAGCAAAATCATCTCTAGACAAGGAAAGGATCAAATTATAAATTCCAGAACTCAACACTTTAACATCTTAAAGCTTGCAGTTTTGAGGCCTCTTTTTCAGACCCATTCATATGAATTTCTGTTCCCTCAATTTGGAGAGATTTGCTTGCAGTATCTAATCAAATATAACAACTCATGAAAGGGGCTGTAACTGGTTTGGCTACAAAACAAGAGTTGAATACTATTTTTATTTTCCAAAAGCCCTCTGAATATCCAAATACTATCCCTAAGTAAAATTGATATTTGCATATCAACTTATTTTGATATTTAGATCAGTTATTTTGTTTATCTCAGAATTTCAGTTTTTTTGGATTGCTCATTTTGGTCATTTCAATATTTCTGTTACTTTATTTTGGCTATTGTGTATGCATAGTATTTATTTACTTATTTTTATATTTAACCCACTCTTTTCAAAGGCTCAGAGCAGTTTTCAACATAATGGGTACTATCCTATCCCATGAACCCACCTCCCCAGCAATGCATGCAGCGCACAAGCACATTACATACAGGCATGACATGTGCTTATACAGGAAAGCTCTCTACGGCAAGTGCACAACCCGGGACAACCCAAACCCCCATGCTCATGCTCCCAACATGCACCACACACCACACCTGTCAATGCCCTGGGTCAAGGGGTCCATGGACAGGTGGGTTTGGGTTTGCCCTGGTTGGCCTTGCCACACAGAGTTGTCCTATGTGCGTGCATGCCGAGTGTGCATTGTGTGAGTGTGTGGTGCATACAAAGCATAGTATTGTGCCCAATATGTTGTTGTTGTTACTTATATAATGCCAGCAATGTACCTAGCACAACAAGGAAGGGGAGACAAGCAGGAAGAAAACATAGAGACAGCAATACATGCATTCCCATTTTTACAGATGAAGAAATGAGGCTAAGAGACAGTGACTTACCCAAGGCCATCCAATGAGTTCATGGCTAAGCCAGGATTTGAACTTTGCCCCAAGGACCAAGTCAATAAATATAGTGTAAAATAAATAAAAATTAAAATGTATACAATTATAAACTGTATGAAATAAACTATATCCCCAAACAATATTGATGCCTGCTAAAGGTCTGGCGAAATAACTAGGTCTTGTACTGTCTCCAGAAAGATATTCAGGTAGGCTATGGCAAACTTCAGTGGTGCTAAATCAAAGTAACTGAAATATGAATAACTTAAATACCAAAATAAAGGGGGAAAACTGACCCAGAATAACCAAATGGGTATCTGAAGAAGTGAGAGAGAATTGCTGGTTGTATTTGTTTAAATTTATTATCCAATTCAGTCTTGAGGACGTGGAGCAGGCT
The DNA here is from genome assembly GCA_003113815.1 of Sphenodon punctatus. Taxonomy (NCBI): domain Eukaryota; kingdom Metazoa; phylum Chordata; class Lepidosauria; order Sphenodontia; family Sphenodontidae; genus Sphenodon; species Sphenodon punctatus. The sequence continues at coordinate 1,334,041 of QEPC01000715.1, forward strand.
ACAACATACAAAATCATAAATACATATGAATAAAATCAGTAAAAAATCCCTTATCACAAACCAGGATGTAATTTGATCCTTCCTTTTCCTACTTTCCCTCCTTATTGCTCAATGGGAAGGAAGCAGGCAATTGCTGCAGGGACAGAAGAAATGAACTGGACCCCCATCAAAGTGGGTAAATTCTAGGGGTGGGTGTGCCGGTAAATCCGGTATCCTATAATGCCGGTACTGGGCGTACCGGCATTACCCAAAATCCGGTCCCGTTACCGGATTCCCAGTACCGGATTTTTTTACATTGCAGCCATTTAAATGAATGGCTGCAATGTAAAGTCCCACCAAAAAAGTAAAAAAAAAAAACCTCCCTGAGTCCAGGCTGTGCGGGTGAAAGGGGGGACACCCCCCACCCACCCTGCCCAGCCTGGATTTTTTTTTAAAAAAAGAGCCCCCCCCCAGCACCAGCGGCCACGGCGTCCCCACAGCCGCTGGTAAGTATAGACCCAATCCCTGGGGGGGGGTGTTTAACAACCCCCCAACCCCCCAGGGATCACCCCTACTACAAGTTGACTGTACCTTCAGTGGAGCTCCGGGTGCAGCGGCGGCGGGCGGTCCGGGGGCCTCAGCACCGGCTGTGGATGCCAGCATCAGAGACGCTCTAGGCCTTCCGGGGAAACCCGGAAGTTCCCCGGAAGGCCTAGAGCATCTCTGATGCCGGCAGCCACAGCCGGCACTGAGGCCGGCGGACCGCCCGCCGCCGCCGCCGCCGCACCCGGAGCTCCGCTGAAGGTACAGTCAACTTGTAGTAGGGGTGATCCCTGGGGAGTTTGGGGGTGTTAAACACCCCCCCCCAGGGATCGGGTCTATACTTACCGGCGGCTGCGGGGACACCGCGGCCGCTGGTGCTGGGGGGGGGCTCTTTTTTTAAAAAAAATCCAGGCTGGGCAGGGTGGGTGGGGGGTGTCCCCCCTTCCACCCACGCAGCCTGGGAGGGGGAGGGGGAGGAATTGTATTCCATTGATTTCAATGGGGACACAGTGCCCCATTGAAATCAGTGGAATAAAACCGGTACCGGATACCGGATTTAATCAGAGCATCTGGTTCTTTGAGAACCAGAAAACCGGTAAATCCAGTATCCGGTAATTGCCCCAGGGTCCCACCTCTAGTAAATTCACTGGATATCATTTTCAGCAGGTGCAATTCTATTCCCTGTGGATCCCCATACAGAGCCATGTATGCACACATATGCGTGCATGCATAAAGTATACGTATGACACAATGTGCCGGAAATGTGTATCCGCAAGGGTTCTGTGCAGCTGTGCACGGGCACAGCTCCGCAGGGTACGCAGGACATAGGATTGCACCCAATAGAAATATTTGTTTCACCTCTATCAAAAAAATCCTCGATAGTCTAATGTTAACCGTTTCAATTAGACTGTTCTCGAATTGAATTTGAACTTGAATTTATTTCAGCAAATTTGCTATTAATACAAAATTTAAAACCAAATAAAAATTAAAACACAAAATCTAATATTCCTTACAGCAATAAATCCATATTATACAAGTGACCTGGGAACAATACTGGCCCAGTTGGAGCTCATATCATCTACACAGCTCTATTCTCCCGTTCCACCATCAGCAAAAACATTGCCACGTTTTAAAATATAGACATATCTGCAGAAGTCAATAAAAATTCATAATTCTCCTCTGGGGTAAATGAGCCTAAAATAGTTCCAGAATTCAGTCATAACTTCTGAAGGGCGACATGGTGTGGGCACTGAAAAAGGACATGGGGGAGGGTCTCAATTGTATTTGGGCAGGTCTTACAATTTCTTTCTTCCCTAGGGATCCCTTCTCTCCTTCCTCTAACTTCCGCTGTCTCAAAAAGATTGAAACGGCACACCAACACCATTCTCCTAAGTCTTGGATCTTGAATCTGCTGCAAGTATGACTCCAACCTAACCTCTGTTTTAACCCTAGGATAGCAGTGTGAAATTTTATTGAGCGCAAGTAGTTCAAGAGCAAGTTTATAAGCCCATGTTTTCACACACAGTCTAAGATTTTGCTTGGACAGTCTATGGTCTGGAATTCCATCATCCACTGTAGAGAGGGGGATTGCACTAGTTAACTTCCTTAAGTTTGCGATCCAAGGATATGACGGTATTCCCTGATATTCCTTCTGGTCAAAATAACAGCTCTGCGCTAAACTCGCTTCCCCTATAGCCAGTTTGTCCCCAAAAGTAAAAAATCTGAGGTTCAGTTGGGCCAATACAGTTAACATTCCTGTCTCCAACCGAAGCATTGGGAGAGCGGTTGCCATAGGGGCTCCCAGAATTGTCTGTAGGAAATGGTTCTGGGGGATCTCCATGTTACTCTTATATCCAATAACAGTTATTTCTCCACCATAGGTCATAGCAGTGATGGCCTTTTTCTGAAAAATATCTAACAATTGCTTTATTGATGCTGTTGGCGCTGCATGATAGAGCCTGAGAAGACCTCCCACAATTTGCTTTACTTTGATAATTAATTTGCCTGTTATTATTCTTATACCAACAATTCTGGGAGGCGAATACTACCCCTAGGTATGTATATTGCTGTAGTACAGTTAACTCTTGTCCTCTCAAATACCATTTGTATTTGATACGGAAATCCCCAAAAGCCATAGCATTGGATTTACCCATATTTACAGAAAGTGCATTTGCTTGGCAATAAGTATACAATGACGTAAGCATCTGTTGTAAACCTCACATGGTCTGAGAGAAAATAACAATGTCATCCTCATACATTAGACAAGAAAGCAGCCGTTCTCGAATTTGTGGCAGCGTTGTATTAACTGCCGAGAGTACAGGAGCCAGATCATCTATATAAAGGTTAAAAAGAAGATGGGCAAGGACACAGCCTTGTCTCACTCCCTGGCACAGAGAGAACTGTCTCGTGAGGCTACCCTATGAATTTAGACTCGCTACTGCCTTAGTAGCTTGATGTAATTGAAATATTAGCTCTAGAAGATCTCTCGGCATTCCCATCTTATTCAACTTAGCCACAGCCGTTCTCAGTGAACAGAATCAAATGCTTTCAAAAGGTCAATAAAATCTGCAAAAAAGTTCCCGCATCTTATAGTAGTGTACTTATCAATGAGGCGCTGTAAGACAAAACAATTATGCATAGTGTACTTGGCCTTACAAAAGTCCACTTGTTCCTCACTTAATGGGTGGTCCATTTCAACTCACTTTTCTAATGCATCCAAAAGTACCCTAGTATACAGTTTGTCCAAAACAGAAAGAAGGTTAATGGGTCTGTAGCAGGCCGGGAGCAGTCTATTGCCTTTCTTAAAAATTGGTATCATAACTACTACAGTCCATTCGTATGGGATCTTCTTTGTTTGATTAATCAGCATAAAAAATCTTGCTAAAAGTGACATCCACCAGCCCACAAAGCTTTTAAATAGTTCAGGGGGTATTCCATCTTTCCCTGGGGCCTTCCCTACGGACATCTTACTCACCGCTAGAGCCACATCCTCTTCTGTCACTAATGGAACAAATGTATAAGTTCTCCTCCTACTCTCACATAATCAATCTCGCAGTCTCCCCCTGTGGCCAAAGTTTCCGTGCCATGGTACATGGCAGAGAAAAACGTGAGCCACACCTCATGAGATATAGGGTATTTTCAGACGTTATGAGATCACAGTCAACCACAGTGAACCACAGTCAATCCCGCGGTGGGGCAAAAGTGCCCCGAACGTCTGTTTTGCGGGTGTCAGATGTTCACCACAGTCAAGCCCCACCAAGGGTCAAAAGTAACCACACTTCCAGAGGTCTGGCCCGGACCATCTCTGAAAGCGTGGTCAAAGCAATTCCCACAGGAAAACAAAAAAAAGTAACGTCTGAACGGCAACCACTGGCTGGAATCAAGCAAAACGATTCCTAGCCGGGGACAAAGCATGCAGCATCGCTGCCAGGTAACGAACAACAACACAGGCTGGGGAGGGAGATTTAAAGGGCACCTGGCAGCAGGGGGATGTGGCAGGATGGAGCGAGGTGGAAGGGAGAGGAGAGCAGAGGGCGAGAGAGCAAGGCAGCAGGAGGAGGAGGTGATGGAGGCATAGGCGGAGGAAGTTGTGGTCATGCTGAACATGGAGGCGGTCGGGGGACAGCAGCAGCAGCAGCAGCAGCCAGGACAGGCTGCCCTGGTGCCTTCTGGATGTTTTGACCACATCCCGGGATCGGCGTAACGTCTGTTGCGCTGCCCTGGTCTGTGGTCTGGTGGTCCAATTCCTTGCCACGGTCCCGCTCCTGTCACGTCTGTTTGGGGCTTTTCTTGTCCATGGGGGGTGGTTAGCTGGCTCGCCACCACTGGGAATCCACTGTGGTGAATCGGGCACCCGTAACGTCTGAAATCACCCATAGGTGTAGACCCCACACTCCTCTTTGTGGCATGCCAGCTATTAACCAGGCTCCAGAACTTCTTTGAGTCATTGGTTTGAGCTGCCACCTGAATTTCCACCCATAAGGACATAGCCCTTATCTTCCTCTTCTCCCTAAGCAATTCACAGTACTTTCTCCTATGCTGGATAAATCCAGTCCAATCCTCTACCTGTCTATATCTAGTCTACTTCCTCCTTGCTCTGATTAATATTCACTTTGTTTGCCTACACTCCTCATTGTACCATCGCTTCGAGTAAGTATCCTTCTCTGAGTAAGCAGGAGGAGGTGGTTTCTTAATACACATTAGCAATTGCTCCAGCATTAGCTGAAGATGAGCATAAAATACTTGTAAATCAATTACATTTAAAAGTCCATTTCTAAGGGCAAATCCCGACGGAGAAAGTTTCAACTGCGCTATTTGATTATACCCTGCCTGGGTTCACTGGGTTCTTATGCTGGATTGGAGTCTGGAAGGTTCTTCTATATTAGGAAGCCCAGGCCACTGAGAGAGCTGTAAACACAATGGAAAATGCGACCCCCTCTGGTCTCTTAATAATCTGAAAGCCTATGATCCTCCCAAAGAGCACCGGAAGGAGACAGATATAGTCTATGACACTTGCCCCGATAAGGGTGTCATAGGTAAATTATCGTGAGAAGTCCAGTGGATCCCGCCCATTCACTACCACTAACCCTTGCTCTGCCAATAAGAGGATGAATTTCTCTCCATGGTTATTCACCTGCTCGTCCATAGACCATCTGGGCAGAAGGGCCCAAAAGGAAAACATCCCAGGATTGTAACCATCCTCCTTGTGGGTTGCAATTCTATAATTAAAATCCCCCATAAATATTATCGGGGTCTGAGGATGTTTTAGACTTATGTGAGCGAGAAGTTCGTTCAACTGGCCCCAACAACCGTCATCATAATAGATTGACGCTTCTGGGGGAATATACACATTGACAATGGCAAATTGCGCAAATTTGATGGTCTCGAGTATCAGGGCCACACAATTTTTAATTGTCGCCTGAATAGGACCAACTCTTACTGCCTTACTGGGAGATACCAGGGTAATTACCCCTCCTGATTTCCTCAGAAGATGTAGACTCTCCCTTGCCTTGACTCGGAGTCACAGCACTTCTGGGAGGTTATTTTAGTAATTTATGATCAATTCCCATTGTTTTCATTGACTTAGACTTAACACCTTAGGGGGTGTAGTTTCTGATAATCAAGCTATCATTACCTCTTCTGTGGTGTGTTCTCATGAGCACAACTACTCTGGGGTTGTTTATCTGGATCAATTCAATGGCATAACTGCCTCTCTCTGGTTCTGTTCTGATGAGCAGTGAGAACTAAGACATAATTTGACCTTCCCTTTCCTTACTTTCGTCCCTTACTGCTCAGTGGGCAGGAGTCAAGCAGTCATAGCAGAGAGTTTGGAAGAAACAAGTTAAGTAAGAGAGTGCCACAGATAGACACTAAGAGCAAACACATTGGAAAGAAAGTAGGAGGCTGAAAAATAAGATTAATTAGGATGTTTTCTTCTTTGAAACAGTTCAAATCACCTATACTACAGCGGAATTCTCCCTTCCTAATTTAATTGCACTTATTTGCAGAGGTAACTATCTATCTTTTAAGGTATTATCTTACCTATCGCTAAAAGTGAGGGTAAAATAATTTAGGGGATTACTATATTAGAGCACTTGCTTTTCTAAACAAATTCTTAAGAGTTGCAAATTTCTTTGTTTCCTTCAGTTGGCGTTATTGTAAAACTGCTGCTTAACTCTTTTTTCATATGCAGTTCATTCTTCAAGATATAGGCTCAAGAGTACCATTATTTTGTGGTGCCTAGAATTATCCTTCATATGAGTCAAAACATACAGTTTTTCATGAAAAGTTCTTTGAATATATAAAAAAAGCCCTTTGAATTGTAGATTTATTCCAAAATCTTTTGAAATGTGTAGAGTTAATTCAGATTAGGAAAATTTATTTTAAATGATATATTTTAGGGGTGTGCATTTTGTATTTGTTATTGTAATAATGATAATGAATTTGGCATTTTCGTTGGTGAGATTGATCCCAAAGCCCACACAAACAGTGCGGAAACTGCATGTGTGGTTTCCGCATGGTACAATGAGCCACCTATGGGGATACATGTGGTTTGTGCATGATTTGTGTACATGTAGTTCCACATGGTTTACATGGGCTTTGGGACTAAGTTAATTGTTTCTACAATAATATTAATGAATTAAATAATGATTTTTTTGTATTTGTTATTCTGTTATTTCCTGACCTTGGGACACACATTTTAGGCCGTAGATCTTTTGTTCTGTGTCTGATTTTAATTAAATTGGAAAGATTGTACCACTCACCAAAGGGAACATCCTTGTCAAGTTTCAGAAGGATTGAATGAAGGATCCAGATTTTCTAAGCATCATGGTTTGTGCTGCATTTCTGGCTATAACTTCTTTTCTGCTCCTACATTTTTGGTGGAATTTGGACCGTTAGTACCCCTCAAAAAAGGTATTATCTGTGAGGTTTGGATAACAGATCCCAATTATATAAGCAATTTACATTTTGTGAGTTGTGCACACATTTCCAGATGTAGAATCTTTGTTGTCCATCCAATATGGTTGGGATTTGGTCTCAATGTACCTCTTATTCAAGGGATCATTCATGCCAAATTTCAGAAAAGATAAAATAAAGGGTCCCAATTGTATAATCAATTGAACATTTGTGATTTTAATAGAAGTCATGCCAATATAAGTCTTGAAACATTTGGGACAAAAATTAAAATTTCAGGACCTAAGAGGAACTTCAGGCAGCAAGGTAGAAGGGAGGGGGAAGCAGTCCAGCAATCAAGACACATGTTTGACATATACAAGCTGGCCCAGTGGCATCCCAAACACACCCTGCAACACTGTGACAGAAAAGAGAATCTCTTATTGACTCTTTCCTAAGCAGATGCTTCCAACTTCTTGTACCAATCAAGGGTTTTGGATGGGACAACGAACAGAATAAGGATACATGATTGACATCTCTGCTGGCCAGTTGGCATCACCAACCCCTCTTGTACCACTGTGACAAACATAAGAGAATTTCTGATATAGGCTTATTCTCTGGAGATGCTTCCCAGACTTCCAACTTGCCAGTACCCAATCACTGCAATGAGGGAGGATTGGGGGTGGGCATTGGGGAGTAAATATAAGCTTCTGGCAAGCTGCACAGCCCCTACCATGGCTAGATCTTGTGTGGCTCATTGGCTGGCTCAGTGCTCTGCGTGTGGGCATCTGTGTTCTGAAGTCTCCAGCCTCGCTGCAAGTGCTTTACCTGCAGAGCTCACTGCAGAGCTCTGTACCTACTCTCCTCCACGTATGTCCCCACAGATTTTGGAGGTGCCAATGACTGAAGCCTGTGCCAGTGCCTCTGACACCTGCTACTCTTCTACCCTGCCCACCTCCTCCTGTCTTCTTCACTCTCTCTAAAAATTCTCCAGAAAGCCTGCATCTAGTAAAACCTCTATAGTTTAAACAGAAGCAAGACCACCAAGTGATTTAAGGACAATTACAAATTATGTTAAAATCATGAAAATGATATTGCTTATAAAATAGGTACCCTTTATCCTATCTTTCTTAAACATGATTTGGATGATCCCTTGGGTGAGGGTAACAACCTGTCCAAAGGTCATCCAAAGATGCTATAAGTGGAAATGTGTACATAAATCAAGAAATTATTAAATTGCTTATAAAATCAGGACCTTTTATCCAGTCTTCCTGAAGGTAGGCAGGGATGATCCCTTCCAGGATGGGTAGAATAAGTACAACTTTCACCCAAATGGCATGGAAAACAAAGATGTTATAGCTGCAAGTGTGTGCATAAAACACAAAACTTCAATTGCTTGCAGAATTGAGATCCTTTATCTAGTCTTTATGAAATTTGGCAAGGATGATCCCTTCGGTAAGGGGCACAGACAATCCACATTTCAAGCAAGTTTGAATAAAAATTTAAGAAATTACAACCAGAAATTAATTTCCCATAGACATCAATGGGGGGGAAATCAAGATTTAATAACAATAACAAATGTATATATATATAACAAAATTACAAAATACCAAATGACATAATAACAAGTTAATAATGAAATAATGAAATATAAATTGGGTCCCTAGTGCACACCACTAGTATATTTCTCAGAGCCATTTCCAACACATGCACTTGCTTCTTGAAAATTTCTGGGCATTTTACACCTTCTAAGTAAGAGAGACTGTTTTGCATAGTCCCTTCTTAAGGTAATCATTATTTCTCCCTTTAATATTAATATCAGTCTAGGGGCATAGCTAGGTACAAATGGGCCCAGGTGCAAGAAATGGACACCCCTCCCCCCCGCATCACCATCCTCTCCCCTGTCCCACCTGCTCCCCTCCTTCCTCCCCCCAGTGTCCTTATTACAGAAAACTGTTAACTTACACGGTAAGTCCAGTGAGTTCACTGCTCTGACTCCAGAGAAACTCCTGACACTATGGAACCTCTCCCTCCCTTGGTTTGCTGTACCTGAGCCCTAGAGGCTGCAAATGCATTGCCTACCTTGTACTACTGCTGCTGGGGCTTGCTCTGTCCTGTGCCACCTGCCACTTGGGTCCCACGCATGCTGCAGGATCTTTGACTCAGCTCACTCTCTGCCCAAAAATGCTGAAGCAGAAGAGCATTTGTGCCCCCCTTCCAGCTCGGGCCCCGGAACAACTGTTCCTCCTGTCCCTATGATTGCTATGCCCCTGCTCAATACTTTTAAAATGTCTTCACTAAATAACTTTTCAACTGTTTATTTCAGGGATGAGGAACCCCCAGTTCGTGGACCAAATCTAGCGTGTTGGGGTTTTAATTTTTTATTTGGGCCATTTTCAGTTTCTGAACCTGGCCAATGGACCAAGTTCCAACCCTTGGGCCCTGGAAGATACTCTTTACACACATTTAATTAAACTGTTCCATACCTTCACACACGTTAAGTTTTTTAATTTCTACATTTTTTCACTATGTTAAGAATGCATTTTTGTACACTTAAATATAGAATTCTCATAAGACTGGAAACCTTGTGTTAAAGGTCTTTGGTGCCATACAACCCCTCTCCCCTTAGGAGAAGACAGCAAGGATCAGGGGCATAGCTAGCTTGGGATGGGCCCAGGGACAAGAAATGTCTGTGGGCTCCTCCCCTCTTTTTTCCTGCTGGTGGTGAAGCCGTCGGCTGGCCTAGGGGCCCTGGGCTGCTGATGCTCAGGATTTACTTGCTCGCTGCAGAGTCTACAACGTGCTTCTGGTGGTCTGCTGCTAGGCCCATCCATCGCTGGGGTCAAGCAGCAGCAGTGCCATTGCTGCCCGCCCCACCCGACCAGTCCTGTAGGCTGGTCGAGAGGGCTGGTCCAACTCGATACGGGGAGCTCCCAAGCAGGAAGGTGCCCAGAGATGGTTCCCTTACTGAGTGGAGCTGCCACCGGGCACCTTCCCACTCGGGCTGGGCCTCCCTCGAGTCAACCCTGCCCGGACTGGGTCTCGACTGGTGAGGAGGACTCCTCCTTCGCGACGCAGCACCAAGGAGGCAAGCCGAGCTGCGAGGCTTGTGAGTGTGAACTAACCTAACCTAATGCTTGGGTGGCCATACCTTCCCTTTAAAAGAGGACGCTTATGAAAAATACATGTTGCAGGGCTGCATTGATGCCAGTGCAGCTCTGCACCATGTATTTTTCAGAAGCATCCTCTTTTAAAGGGAACGTATAGCCACCCTACCTGATGCAGACTGCTGCATGAGGCCCCTCCCCCCCTGCCTGCAGCTGCAACATTGTGGCAGACACAATGTTGCAACCGCGGGCAGGGAGGGGACCTATGCAGCAGCTGGGAGGTCCCCAACCAGCTCAGGTGGCAGTTTAAAAAAAGAAAAAAGGGGAGGGGAAGGGTGGCTTAGCTACCTTGAATACTGGGCCCCCAGCCAGTACGGGTTCCGGGACAAATGTTCCTGTTTGTCCAATGGTAGCTAGCTACACCCTTGCCATGGATTCAGGAAGAGCTGCTTGCCATGGATTCAGGAGAGTGGGTGCACCCAGTAGGGGTTGCCTAGCAATTTCCACCTGTGGCATGAAAAAAAAGCTTGTCTCGTGACACTTCTGCACCTCAATCTTATATCCCCAACCTGCTCCACAGTTTGGCCATGGAATCGTTAGGAGTAGCATGCACAAGCACGCACCCTGCACAACAATTACACAACACTGAGTTAAGCTGGTTTCCAATTTGGGGACAGGAAATAATGTTTTCCAGGAATCTCTGAGTGACCATGAGGAAGCTGGTTTTCTGCCTCCCCCACAGTGTTAGCATTAATTAGTGCTCCAATGGGCCATTGTCCATGAGTTGTCTTCTTGTTATTACACTCAATGGTCCACTGTCTAGTTTAAGGTTTCATAGGGATACACCAGCAAAAATCAAGAGACACCTCCTTCTGAGATGGGGAAGGGGGCAGCACAAGGGCAGGTAGTGGGCCAGCCCTTGAACTTTCTCAGGGGTTAGGGGGAACAGGTATTCAACCTGTAGGATAGATGAAGTCCCAGATGAGGCATGGTATTCATCTTCCCTTGCTAATGAGCCCTTGCTAGGGGGCCTCAACAGAAACCACCACCAAGGCATGTCTATTGGGGTAAAATGGGGGTAGGTGATGCCTAATAGACATTGCATTATGAAGTCTGAATCCATGTGACCTTCTGGTATTGGTTTGCAAGTTCCACTGGTTCTGATTTTTTTTTGATGGGGGGAGGGGGAAGTACACTTCCAGACCGTTTTGGTTTTCTTAATAAATAGTGCAGCCTTTTAACCAATGAAAATGTGTCCTTGCCTCCTTTCGCTGTGTGGTCACAAGCCTTCTATGGGTTTCTTTGTATGTAAATATAAATGGTTGAAAGGTTATTGAAGGCTTTTATACCAATAGAAAGAGGGAGTGACTAATCCACACTCTAAAATGTCATGCCAATGAGAAGACAGAAATGGACATTGATCATAAATAAAGACAAGTAGGAAACAAGAAATTGCCTCAACAGCAAGAAGGTTATCTGGTTTGACTGCTCAATCATTTCCACTGTATTGCTTGATACACTTCTGATTCAGAATCCAGTCTTATCACTGGGTGTTTTTACACACACATTTCTCCAGCATGTTTGCTGTTACATCCTGAACTTTCTGTGTGTCTAAATCACTCACCCAAATCTTAAACATCTGACTCTTTGTACTTCTGCATAGAACTTCTCCCAAAACCTTTGTGTGTAATATGTTCTGGTAAACTGCTTTGGTCCAGGCAGCTGTGGTCATTTGGTTTCCATGGCAGCCCCTCATGTCTACAGCTGAGGATACATTAGGCTGCCTCAGGGCAGTGTTTGTGTGAAGAATGCATCCAGGAACTGCCTCAGGGCTGTGTGTGTAGAATGCATCCAAAACTTACTTGTGGACTTGCAAACCCAGAAGATTGAAAGACCAGCACTTTAAGGTGTGTGTAAAAATGCCCGTTGTCTTGTTCCAGACTCCTCCTTGCTTTGTTCCTGGTTGTCCTTGAACACTGTGTAACTGTCCTTGCATCTTGCTCTGTCTCTACAGTGTATCTGGATTGCATCTTGCCCTGACTACAACCACCACCTATTATCTTGGCTTGACCTCTTGACTTCCCACTGGATGTGGTCTCTGGCTGCAAACATCAGCTCCTGGTGTGACTCTGACTTCCTGGCTCCTGACATGTCATGCTTCCCTGGCTACTGACTGATTATGGCCCTTGGCTTCTCACTCAGCCTGGCTTCTCAGCCCTAACCTTGACTGATACCAGATCTCTAAGACCTCCCCTCCTGCATGCAACTGAGAAGGATTGTATTCATGCTACAGAAAGAGGGAGGTATAAACCATATTAACTACTACTCCCTTCTCAAGTTATCATATTTGATTAGATAATGCAACCATCGCTTTCCAAAATGAGTAGAAACTGATTGAGTGGTTAGTGATTGAGCCAAATTATTTCTTTTTTCCCTGATGACTGGCAAAGTATTCTTAATCAACAATTTTTGAGGAAACTGACAAGTGGAACTTCAGAAATTGTCTCTGGAAATTATTAATAATAATACAGTGCCAAATAGTCAGTCCCAGAATTTTTGGTCTTCCTCTTCTGTAGTAAAGCTACAGGATAAATAACGCAAGGACAATTCAATTTCTGCTTCCATGGTAGGAGTAGGGCTGTAGCGGAATATCGCAGCGGTAGCTATTTCCGGCGGAAACAGTGTTTCTGCAATTAGTGGAACGGCATGGCAGAGGCTTTCATTCCGCGGTTCCGCGGTTCCGCTTATTTTATTTCATTCCGCAACTTAGTGGAATCGTGGAAACATGACATTTTCGCTATTTCCGCAATTCCGCCAGCGCCAAAAAATAGCAGAATAGCGGTTTTCCGCGATTTCCGCAATTTTTCCACAATTTTTCCTCAATTCCGAGATTTGCAGAATTCCGGCGGAATTAGCGGAATATCCGCAGAAAAGTCACGGTGTGGCGTGGGCAGTTCCGAAATGGCGGAACGGAATCACGGCGCGGTAAAAGCTGCTGCCGCATCAGCCCTAGGTAGGAGACACTTCCATTCTAAACAATTTAAAAAGATTTATTTATGATACGACCTGAAATGAACAAAACAAGTAATGATGACCATTACTTGTCCAATTGTTCACTGATTATCCATTTTCATATTTTAGGTTTGGTTCAGTTGGTTTGTTAATTTTGGCCATTTCCAATTCTTAACACTCATTTCCCACCATTCAGTTTCATTGTTCCTAGCAAAAACAAACAGAAAACCAGAAACTGATAAAGTTAACGAACAGAAATCATGAAACATTAGTTGCTCAAATGTTTTCATGAATGTCATTCTGCTCAACTACAACTAGGACTGAAAATCAAATCTTGATATATCGTGTTTCTCGACTAGAATCACAATTCTTGTCTTGCAACTTCAACTCTTCCCATCTGGATTCTTGTTTCCCATCTGGAAACAGGGGTGAGTATTTTGGTTGATTTGCACATGTTTAACAATGGAATTACCTTGTCTTGGCCTGGAAACAGATTGGAGGGGGAGCAGAAGGGATGAGATAGGCTCAGCACAGCTTCTCAGCATTCAATTCAGTGCTTAGACTCCTGCTAGGCAATAGAATGCTCAAGATCTCCCCCCTCTATGCCACTCTCCCCACTTCCATCTAGGGATGGGAGAATGCGGTTCGGAAGTTTGGAGTTCGGCTCGAACTTGGCCTGTTCAGACGACCGAACCTGAATCCGAACCCGAACTGACCGAACCAAACTCAATTCCGAACGCCAAAATGAGCAAACAGTTTGGTCAGTTTGGATCGTGTTCGGGTGAGTTTGGGTGGCTAAAACAACAAAAACGTGGTGTCACTGGAAGGCCAAACATGACATGGAGGGGGAGTCAGCTGAGGAGCAGACTTCCAGGCACCAGGGGTGGAGAGGCTCAGGGTAGCAGTCAGTCTGCCCAATCACCATCCCTTTTCACCTCAGACTACTGGCTTCTCAGACTGCGATTGGCCACGAGCTAGGCTGCACGGAGCCAATGGGGCTTGCGGTGAGGTGGGCACAACAAGAAAAAAAACTGATTGCCTCCCCCCTTCCCAACACCTTTTAGCTAGTCACTGTTCCTGAAAAGCAGACATTTCAGAAGGCTCCCTCTCTCCCAGCAGTTTCTGTTCCTTCCTATTCCTAATCCATTGCCATCCTTCTCCTATTTCACCCATCCAACCCATTTACCTCCATATTATCATTTATTTAGATTAGATTAGATAGATTTAGGTGTTATTTTTTGGTTTTACCCCTCCCTGTGTTCCCTGTATTCAATCATCCTCCGTCCCTCCTCCCCCCTCCATTGAATCATTTCCCCTCTCCTTCTTATTCCATCCCTGATTCCTTTCCCCTGTTTTAAGTTTTGGATTTATTTAGAGTAGGAATA